>OX442421.1:2282596-2690132 GCA_949361645.1 Spongilla lacustris
TTTTGTTCACCATGCCATAAATTCCCCTCAACAATTTGCAAGCAGTGGCGTAGCGAGGGTGTTGGGCGCCCGGGAGCAAAATGCACTAATGGCGCCCTTTCCCCCCAGGCCCAAGACCATTCACCCGAATACTGGGGGGGGTCCCCCTTGCGTTTGGCCAAATATACGAGTAAGGTGGGGGGGGGGGGGAGGTCCCCCTTGCTTTTGGCCGAATACACGAGCGGGGGGTCCCCCTTGCGTTTGGCCACATATACGAGCGGGGGGGGGGGGGGGGGGGGGGGGGGGGGGGGGAGGTCCCCCTTGCTTTTGGCCGAATACACGAGCGGGGGGTCCCCCTTGCGTTTGGCCAAATATACGAGCGGGGGGGGCGAGCGGGGGGGGCCCTGCTGCTTAATTTCTTGTTCCAAAATTCAGCTCCAATTATACGAAATAATCAACAGTATGCATGGTCTTGCTGTTTCTAATCAATAAACATAAGAGCATTAACATAAGCCTTTCCTCGGCTTATTATCCGGTACGCATTGCAATGCTATATATAGTAAACATCTAGGCATTTTGGCGCCCCCCTTAGTTCGGCGCTCGGGGGCAATTGCCCCCCCTGCCCCCCCCGCCCCTCGCTATGCCACTGTTTGCAAGCACCCAGAAATTACAGGCAAGCAATATGAGTCACCCACAGCCTCGTAACAGGTGTGAAGGAGGGTGGACATCATGAATGCCTGCAACGTGTAATGGTCAGATTTGGGTATGATAAGATTGCCACATGTGACATGGGTCATCTGTACCTGAGGCTAGGTGTGTTTGACCATACTCAAGGATGAGTGGTGGGTGTGGGGAGGAGTATGGGACATGGAGAATGTGTTGTCCACGCTCCATGATTGCAATGCGCATGCGCTAGAAACTGTTGGAGAGGACTTGAGCTGAACGTACACGTACACGTAAGTCGGTTCTTGTACATGACTGTTATGATAGTATCACAACCACGAATTAGATTAGATAGCGGTATGAATGAAAAACATTCTTTGGGGAGGCGGTGATGTCTGCTCCATACGAAAAATGGGGTGTTCTGTACGCTTTAAGCGCCCGATGCAAAAGAAGAAGGGGGGGGGGGGGGGGGGGGGGGGGGGGGGGGGGGCGCCCAATACATCAAGAGGGTCGCTTTAACGATTTCATGCCAGAAAGCCATAAATACGGGTTCTGCCCAATAGCGTGCCAGCTGCCTCTCTCTGTTCAACAGTTTTGTCTTACGACTCGTAGGAGGTTGATTGGAAACTTCGCTGACTGGCATTTGTCTGGCTATCTAAAACTACACACCGGTACCGTTCGATAATTAGTTTCAAGACACATCCTATGTCTAAGTGTGCCCACCACTACAACGGCTGTACTTGGTTTTGACTACGAACAGCACTGACTACGAAGACTCTAAAGCTTAGCTGAAGCCTCATACTACTGGTCCTTATAACTGGTTAAAACCTCAATAGGGCCTAGTCACATACTAGTACGGTAGTCACGTACCCAGACCCAAAATGATCGCTTACAGTATAACATCACCTACAGAGGGTCTGGGCGTTTTTATACTTTACAATTGGAAATGGTTTTATATTTAGGAATCACAGTATAAAAAGAGATTACTGTAAAGCACTGAATACATCTTTGTTGTGGGAAATGGTTCTATGTTACGGAATTTTGTGGAACCAATCAAATTGCAGCGATTTGTGACGTATACATTCCAACGCCATGGCCATCAGCTAATTGCATTTCTAGCATACCGATCGCAAAATCACACCCAAAGTGTGATCGGAAGGTATTTCCGAGTCAGCGTTAGACCTAGATGGACCAGAAGTAACCAGCCATAACACCATAATGGTGTTATGGCTCTTGCGTCAGAACGACTACAGTAGGTTACTTAACTCTTTGCCGAAGCCAGCATGAGGCTAGAAGGCATTTTCCGCGCGTGGTTTAGCGTTACTGTCTCTTTGTCTCATCCACTGTACTGTAGTAGCTTCCTTACTCCTTGGAACAAGCTCTTACTTCTACGATTGGTAGGTCTAGGCTGGCCACCTGACGATACTTGCCATCTTTGGCCGAAGCCACAAATTATGTACGTGCGGGGTGCGCTCTCATTGGAAGATGCCCTTTCAGACGGCTGGACTTTGCGATCGGGATGGCCACTAAAAGCGAGGAATCCCTTATGCGGATTAGGGCTTAGCACGAGAAACAATTACCCAGTGTTGTCTCCGAAGACCCATGGAAAAACCACCGACGTCGGACGGTACCGACTAGACCTGGCACACTGCCCAAGTCGATTTTTACAATTTGCGACCACCCGCATAGGCCATAATTGATTTCGTGACGCAGCGGAACATTTGTGACGACATAAAAGTTATGTAATTCTCAACATTCCAACGACATTCCAAGAACCATTTTCATTCAGTACGTGACGTTATACTGTCGTACATTTGGGTCTGGGTACGACACTACTAGTACGGCAGTAGCGGATGGTAATCACCGCTACGCAGTACTCGGTCAGATAAAGACTCAGATTTGAGGTATGCGGTAATTGCATGTTTTGGTAATTGTGATGGTGATGGAGGATGCACAGCGAACGATGAAATGAGCGGGTCAAAGTATGGGTTACTCGGCATTCAAAGACAAACAGTTCCAAATCATCGTAGACGTACAACTGGATCGGGATGTCTTCGTATGTCTTCCTACTGGGCATGGAAAGTCACTTTGTTAAGCCGTTCTGCCTTGTGTATTTGATCGCGATCGAGGAAGGACAACGAGCGAAGCGTTGTTCGGGAACTTGTGATCCTTTCTCCTCTGTTAGTTGCGTTAATTAATTATTCAATTAATTGATTGCACTCGCATTCTCAATTAGTGTACATTGCGAATGCATATCAGGCTGGGGACGAGACTAAATAGAGCGTCAAAAAAGAACTCATTACCGTACCTATCTTTCAACCCGCACGGACGGCTTGTTATGTATAGAATCCAACCACCTAATTGATACAGAAACGTACGGCTGACATTCCTTTCCAAGAATATATTATAAGTAGATTAGAAAAGCAACACAAATTAGTTACCGGCGGGTGCGGTTACTCGTTAATTAAACGGGTAGACATGTAATCGTTAACTTAAGCGCCCAATACAAAAAGAGAAGGGGGCTTTAAGTAAGCGTCCGATAACAAGAGGGTCACTTTAAGCGCCCGATACGCGAAACGTGTGGGGTGCTATTCACATCGCCCGATAGAAAAGTCAACTGTATCATAGATTATTTAGACACGGGTCACGTGATTTGTACATTTTATGGTACAGGCTATGCACCGTCAGTAAAGTGCTTCTCACAAAGGGAGGGAAAAATCAGAATGTCTAGTTTTTTTTAGCTATAGCCAAACATGATGTGGAAAATAAAATAACATTTTTGGAATCAGCATGTATTTGCATCATCCTGTGAATTTAGGTTGTGCCACGTGATGTGTTTTCGTTTGAGGACCACAACAAGTAACAACATAGGGTTAAAACAACATTTTTTGTTTATTACTCATGAATTCACAACTGCACCATCATAGTCTGAATGTCCATGAGCAGTTTGATCGTTATATGCCCTGTAGTTATGGAGATCAGTTGAAGATTGTAAAAAATTCAAGGTGGGTAGCGGTTAAGGAAAAAAACTCCAGAAAAGTTCCGAGGTAAGGTTTAATTTTTTGTTTGTTACCTTGCAAAGTCCCTGTAGGTACTTTAATAAATTTTTGAAAATTAATATAAATGTATACCCTAACAGAGCAAAATGAATGCATCAAAAATATGCTTTTTCCAATGAAAACAGATTAGTATTTCAAAAGTTATAGCGTTTCAAACATTTCATCGCGGGTAACTAACAATGTACGCAATGTGAATGGACTGCGATATAAAAAACTGACCGCTTGACTTCTCCATGCAGCTACTATAAAAGTATTCAAGATAATGATGCCATAATTGCATAAAATACAACAGATACTCTTGATAAGGCTCACAGTGTCAAATACACATTGTATCTAAATTTAGGTCAATAGCCCATATTGTGATATTGTAAAGTTCTTTCCTACTTCGCAGCCACTCTCTTCCAATATGTAATAATTACTTTTGGACTTCTCTGATTGCTTTATATAGCACATTGTGATGCTACCATAGCTGTTCAAAATACAGACCATTAATAACTGACTGACAATTGCTTAAAATATTATATATTTCTTTTACATTCCAAGGTATCTGGAAATTCAAATCAACTTCCTCTAGTGCCACACATTGCATCTTTTTTCTATCTTCCTCCTTAAACTAATCTCTTCTTATCTTTAGGTCTCTGTTCTTGTGATATAAAAATGTTGTTTACTAACTATTACAGATATATTTTCTTACTCGTTCTGAGAGTGTGTGCGCACACAACCACTGCATTGTCCCATTACTTTTCCAACAAGGAACCTACTTTAATATTAGATGCTTCTATATTATGGTTGCATCACCCAACCCACTTTGACATATAATTGGTGCTGCACAATACAAAATGTCACATGACATGATCCTCATACTACCGAGAACCTACATACAGAACAGGGACCAATTACCTATATAGCTAAGCTTTTGATTTTGAGCCTACTATATTTAGCGATGGTGGTGGGCCCTTACCATCTCAGGGGAAAAAACCTCACTGAAGTGAGGGGAAAAACCATGCCGGCTCTATTCAAACAAAATATCACGACATGGCATATAGCCACAACTAATATACAGTTGTGTTAAGAATCATGATGCTTCCTGATCTGCTGCCACTGGCCTGCTTCTTCTCCAGATCTCTAGAAGCCTGTGCATAAGATATAACACCACTGGGGGGGTAGGGGGGGGGGTGACCATGCACATGACACCTAGTGGAATGCTCACACATCTGCAGAAACCATCTCTTATACCACATGGCACTATGCATATCTAACACTCATCAACAGCCCAACATAGAGGCCATGACATTGTATCCAACATACCAGGATATCAACACCCTTCAACAGCTATACCTTAACATACAATCTGTTGGCTACACTCAAACTGCATTCCTATAGGAGTAGAGCAAAGGGACCTAATGTGGAAGCACCCCTATTAAGGAACACTAAATCTCATTAAAAATTCAATCACAATTATGGGTTTGCAATGACGGATCATACGCAAATCAATGAATCTGATTGACCCACCTAGTTGCTGGATAAATATCCTCCTTGAGCATTTGGCAAGTTAGGAGTGCAGCATTGTGCTCCTTTGCGACCTCCTGATTTCATTATACTGTTCATGCGCTCTAATGCAGCGTTTTCTTCTAGAGCTGCTTTTCTTTTTCTTCGTCGCTCTTCTTTCTCAGCTATATCTCTCCTCTTCATATCCTCAGCAGCGAAGTCATGCACCGAGCTGAACCTTTCAAATGCTTAAATTGAGTACTTGTAGTAGGGATAGCGTTGTCCTGTGGATCTAAGCCTTCTCCATCTTAATTATCAGTGGTACTTTAGTTTCTGAACTTTGAGGAGAGGTCCATTCAGCATGCTGCACCTGCTCAGGACGTACTAGGATAAACTAATATGAATATATTGTCTTGAAAAATACGCTGTGTGGGCACCAGCATATACAGCTGTTTTTAATGACATGAGGATCCGAACTGTAAAACTGTTTCAATAACTAATGCATACCTTTACGAATTTGGTGTGTATTAAATAGAGCTATCAAGAAACTCCTTGGCACACAAACAAAATAGATTGTCTATGCATTGAAAATACAAAAATTCACAGGACTCTAACATTGAAATACCAGGTTAAGTTATATTATGTCGAGCTCTAAGCAATCCAACAGTAAACACCTGTGCCGTTAAATGGACCCTTGGGCACCATCCAAAGTTCATGAAACTGTATCCTGGTATAGACTAAGACCTAATAAATATGGCAAACGCTTCCTCAAGTTGGCATCTTTAAAAACTAGGGAATGGCTAATCGCGATAGAATACTATAAAAATCAACGAGGAACACACAATTATGCCGAATGCTGCCTTACATTTCGACACCATTAGTGTATCATGCAACCCATTTTCTTCTTTAACCTAGTAATAAAGTCCTAAATACCTTCCAAATAACTTTACAAAACAGCGGCGGCGGAACCGGGGGGGGGTATTAACCACACCCCTCCCCCCACCAACTTTTACCTTGAGTATGAATATTATTACGTAATGAATTTAATTACCAGCTGAATTAAAGTGATAAAGTGAACACGGACAGCATCCCCCCCATAGTTTTACGCCCCCCACTATAAAACGCCTTCCGCTGCCCCTGTAAAACGCGTATCTTCTTGAGCACTCGTAGAGAAATCCGTAATACGGTCACAATTTTGGACGGAATTTAGATTTCCAGTTTCCGCCTACACATACACAATTTAATAAAGTACCTACTGTAGTTAATATATGAAACATTTTACTCTTATTCGTCATTGCGATCATAAGTTGCAATTTGCCAAAGTTAAAAATTCCATTATCGGATAGAAAAACGTTCCGTATACATTAAGGTATTATCGTCCACTTTGACGTCACAACTGATTACATGTATCGTAATAATAACGCAATGGCTTCTGGCACATGCAGCAGTTTCTAAGTCTTCTGTGATTCTGTTTCAGGTACTTGTTCTTTCCAGAACCTACCTGATGCATACAAACATGCATTGTGGGGTACCAGAAATAGAAAGCGAAGAAGTTTGGAGGTAAAAGGCGTTACTGTGGTTGTACAAGAGTGGTCGAGCAAGGGGGAGGCCAATGAAGGGTTAAGAGCCTTTCCATCACATAGGAGAGTTTTCGATTCTACATGTACATAGGGTTTGATGTTTGTTAAATACGAGTTCGTGTACATTTCGCGCTAAGTACACCCATGCAAATTTTGTTTCAGTTGATGAAATGCTATATAGCCAAACACTGACTCGCCTGTTGAGAACACAAATTCTTTACTGATACAGTTTAAGAGTTATTCCCGACAAATCACAACAATGCGTCATCACTATAATTAATCAAAATTTCTATATCTGATAATGGAATTTTGAACTTTGGCAAATTGCAACTTATGATCGCAATAAAGGATAAGAGTACAATGTTCCATATATTAACTACAGGGACTTTGCAATGTAACAAACAAAAAATTTAACCTTACCTCGGAAGTTTTCTGAAGTTTTTTCCTTAACCGCTACCCACCTTCAATTTTTTATAATCTTGAACCGATCTCCATAACTAGAGGGCATGTAATGATCAAACTGTTCAGGGCCGTGCAGACTATGATGGTGCAGTTGTGTTGTAAATTTGAATTACGTTCATGAGTTATAAACAAAAAATGTTGTTTTAACCCTATGTTACTTGTTGTGGTCCTGAAACGAAAATGCATCACGTTGCACAACATAAATTCACAGGATGATGCAAAAATACATGTTGATTCCAACAATGTAATTGGTGTTTCAACATCATGTTTGGTTACAGAGTTATGGCTAAAAAACTAGACATTCTAATTTTCCCCTCTCTTTGTGAGAAGCACTGTATTATAAATATAATGGATACAGTGCCGGCTCGCAAGAGCAAAGTCACACCTCGCAAGAGTGAAAAATAAGGCATATTCATCGTGGTGTTAGGAAAGCTGTTGGTGTACGCATAGATCTATGGTGTAAGTAGCGCAACCATTGGTGTACGTAGCAAACCCACCTGTGGTTGGCTTCTCCCAGCTCTAAATGAAATTCACTGTTCATAGCGCTTTGTAATCCGCCCCTTTTTAATATTAATTTCCTTCTCTGCGCCCTGCCTACCTGTACTTCTTACCTCATGTACGTACATGTAATCTTAATAAGAGTTTCAACCTTGCTTTGTTAACTTGGTGGTGGAATGGACACAACCTGAGTACTCAACCCAAAGAAGGAAAGTTTGAATAATGCACCATACTGTCCCTTCAATTTTACCTCATGCACATGTTAACTTTCTTTCAACCCTAACAGTGAATTTCATTCAAAAGGCAAACCTTTTGGACCTTGGAATCCTAAATTTGAGTATGTAAACATGTTAACATCATGGTTCTCCTTTTTATCACTTCATTATAAACTCCTATGCATGTCCTGCAAAACCAGTAACGAGCTTTGGGTTGGCATTTTAGTGCCACACAGCTAAGATGATACCAGCATAGACAGAGCTCACAAAGTACTGATGGAGACTCATCAGCATCATGATAGCAACATTTGAAGGTGAAATAGCAGTTTGCATTTTTTTAGTTGCACTGCTCCAATAACTGTTTGCCAAGCATCCCTGCTAAAGTACTTCCGAATGAGGTGTATGTCAACATTTTCGTCCAAAACAGCATCAGTTATCTCAGGGCTGATCTCAACTTCATTTTTGTTCAATCATTTGTTTCCCATCAAGGACTGCTAATGCAATTTCCTTTTCAACAAAGATCAGTATCGTGACCCCGCCACTCGCCCGCCTAAGTCAGTCCACAACTACCGTCGGTCATACATGCGCAGGCACCAATGACTGAGTCGGTCCATTAACCGCAGTTAACCTACGGCTAACTTACATTTAATGGACTCTCCTGTACGTGATACGGCAGCACTAACCCCACTACCCCCGCATGCCCTACGACCTGTCCCTAGCAAGGATTAGGCATGGTGTTGGGCCCATCCCCCTGGCTCGCGTGCTGATCGACCCCGATAGGTCGCCTTCTTTCCATAAGACCGATGCGGGAATGCTTGGGGGAGCAAGGAGGAACCTACTGGAATGCCCAGAGGGGTGGCCCTCTGCCACACCCTCCGCCAAGCCATTACGTACCCTTCTTGGACCAAAGACCACAAATTCTAAACATCTGCAACTTGGTGCATATAACTGATGCAAATAACACTCCCCTATTGACCCACTCTGTCAAGCACAAAGACGTCCTGCCACGCCTTGCAGCACATCTCGGGGGTATGCACATACACTGTGTAGGCTCTGCCAGCGGCCCAGTGTCTTTATCAATGAATCCTGAATGCCACAAACTGCCGCTTTCGTTGCCGCTCCAATTCTGAAACTGTGGCCAGAGTACAACCTCGCATCCAATCCTGCCTCTGCCGATGCTGAACGATACATCCATACTTGTATTGGATCACACAACCATAACAGAGATGAACTATTAAACCTACTGTTTTCCTTTATAGCTGTATGAAGCTTTGCAAATGGTTTTGGCTTGGTATTCTTTGCATTCTTAGATGGCAAACCAACCACTGTGACTTCATGCCCCTTTGGTCAGCCTTACTTTTGAAGAATTGGTGGAATCTTTATGCCTACACAATTAATTTCACACCACACATTGCATTGGTTCCCCAATTTAACTTACTCTGCAAGCAAATTTCACTTTCTTCAACACTTTTTTTCAGTTTGCCAAGTTACATCTTCTTCAATCTCACTGTACATGTAGCATAAAATTATATGAGCATACATACCCTCAATGTTCATTGTATCATCTTCCACTGGAATCTCATTTACAATTTCACCTATAATTATGATATGCATTGATACTACATACATGCATAAACAGCACAATTTTATCTTCAGTATCAGTGATTTCCTATAGCACACTGTCAAATGATGCTCAATACAACTTATATGTATCTTGACTAGTCTGATGGTTACTTAATGTGCAGTCTGTTACATTGTGAATTGGTACATCAATTTTTACTTTGATGATCTGCATGTATCAAAAATTATATGGAACTTAAAAAGACCTCTGCTTGCATACCTTTCACTTTCTCTAATTCCACTTCTTCAACAGTATCTTGTGAACTGGTACATCAATCTTACTTTGATCTGCATGTATCAAAAATTGTATACAGCTTTAAAAGACCTCTGCTTACATACCTTTCACTCTCTCTAATTCCACTTCTTCAACAGTATCCTATATGCACACAATGATGGAAAAAAAACAAAACAATTTACACACTAAATGGGGACATAAACATACCTTTTCCTGCTGTTTGACCTTCATCTCTTTATAATGTCGCTCAATTCACAATGATACAAAGCATGCATACATCATACCATAAACAAGTGTGACACTCAATTGTTGTTCTCATGCGTAAATAAGTCATTCCAACAACTTGCATCGACCTGAAATTCTGATTGTGAACTTTCAGAGGCCAGCGAAGCTAACTTTGTTGTAATGGTGGAGACTTTGTGAAACTTTTCAAACTGCAATACAGAGAGAAGATTTAAATCAAGTGCATGCACAAAATACAATTTAATTTACCTGAGACAATACATTATTGTGTTTTTCTGGAAGTGGAACAACACTAACTAGTGCAGAATTTGACCCTTAGTCAAAAACACACACTGGACTCATAATACTGCATAGTCCAATGTTGATCACAAATGCATTCATCAGATAGATCTAGTCCAAGGTTCTCTCTCGCAAAAAAATGTGGCAGCATGGCAATTTCATTGATACCCAAAGTGACAGCATTTTTAAATATATGGGTGGACATAACCCCCATTTTGACTTCATATATTTCGGAGTTACACATATGCATTGCTATTACAACCTGCTTCCTGAGTTTAAGCTGTTTTTCAACAAACCTGTAAGCATATGGAGTGAGATATCGCATATACTTGGCTGAATATGCATCAGCAGCGGAATGAAATGTTGTAGGAACCTTTTGTGAACAGAGTGCAGCTTTGTGGTCTCTTTCGCATCTCAATACTCTCAAAATCAAAAAGAACTTGTCCACAAATTCTTCAAGTGAGGAATATCGTGAGATTATAGGCTTAAGTTTGGCATTAATACTTTCTACTCTATTGTTTGTAGTGTTGAAAAAATTTCCAGGGGTGTATTTAAAACCCATTGACAAATGATCTCTAATTGAATGCCACTGCTCATTAAAATAGTTCAACACAGCAATAGGAGCGAGCATTCACCTGAAAGTTGTGGTATAGGTCCAAGTATTCATCCTCATCATGTGCATATGCCATCTGCTGCATTATCTCAAGACAGAGATTTCGTTGTCCACTAGTTATCCCATTTTTTCAAGGGTCACTTCATGTCGAAATGAGCACAATGTATGAAACAGACAGATCAGAAGTCTAGCTGATGGAATCTATGCAGAGAATACTGATTTTCTTGTCAGTCATGATAACATGAACACATTCCCATGAGGAATTGTGCTTTTTGAACAGATCAACCATTTTTGAAAATGTACTCTCTGTTTCTTGCAGCACCATAAATGCTGCTACAATTTCACTCTGTCCATTGCCATCTTCAACCAATTTTGTAGTGTACTTGTTGTACCTGAGGTGGCCCTGCACTGACTCAAGAAGCTTGGACTTTAACGTAATACTCACATCTGACCACACACATGAAGGCAGCACCTCTGCCAATTCATCGCTGTTCTCGTGGAACGCGTCCTGTATAATTGTCTGCACAAGAACACAGAAGATGCGTATGTGCATGTCAGCTCATTGCTGGCATGTATTATTTGTATACTAATCAAGGGTACAACATCTTTCGCTTGTGGGGAGTCACTTCGCCCTCGATCCGAGTTAGATGTGCTGACTATAAAAAAGCATGAATTGGTGTAAACAATACCACTTTAAAAACAACTAGCTTACATGTACAATCCCTCATTGTAGTTTTGAGTTCATTCATGGTCTTATTGATCTCATCAATACGGTCTAAGACGTTGTCGAGCAAGGTGAGCCTCCCTTACTTGCATCCTTAAAGCACCAGCCGACTTTTGAGACTGTTGGACAGACATTGCACACATGCATGCATTGCAAAACTATGAGTCAGCATACACATTTCACAATGCACATTTAATGAGCTTGCAATCCCGCCTTTTTACAATACGATACCCAAGCAAAATGCCTAAGAAATACTTTCTCCATTCGTGCGATTGTGCAAGGTGCAAGTGACGGTATACCTTTTCGTACTCAACTGTACGAATACATTGGATGATATACGGTGTGGAAAGTGAGGCTACCGTACCAGAAACAGCATCGACAACTACGCAATGGTGAATTCTTAAAATCACTCATTGATTCCCAATCTGAAACTAATCATGTGAAAAATCCAGCCCATAATCAAACAAGATTTGGTGCACATTTTCCAAGCATAATCTAGTGGAAAATCTGCCAAAGGATTAAAAATCTATGCGAAATCAAAAACAGATAAAAAATTGAGCATGAAATCATTCGTGTGATTTAGAATCTAAATATTCTTAATTTGATTTCAAATAATAAGCAATCAAATATATCAATTGTTAAATCATTCTCACAATCAAATAAGATTCGATGCGTTTTTTCCCTGTGGGCACTTCATATTAAGTAATTAGTTATGTGGCTTGGTTAAAAAGTACCGATATGCATGCTGCAAAGCACATATGAGTTCTGTCTTGTTCACACGAAAGTTACTCGCGATTGCTGTCTCGTTTGTCCATAGCTATGTGCACGACTGACACGAGTTGCAATTAGAGTTCAGATTAATGTGTTCTTACTCGTGCCCGCTGGGCGGTACACAAATGTTCCGTTGCGACCTCTGGTCCTCGCATCCAGTGGTGTACAGTCGGAGTCATGTAACTGGCTGTTGCTGATACTGTACATGTAGGGTTGATACATGTAGGTTTGATGTGTTACAGTTATTGGTGGTGTTGTGCATGCATAGTGATCAGGTATTGCAACCAAAAAAATGATGTTGTACACTGTATATGTACAGCTATAGCTATTGGGGCTTTTCATGCTGAATAGTGCCTTAAGATGGAGGGAGGTGTCTTAAGGTGGAGGGAGGTGCCTTAATGAGGGAGGTGTCTTAATTATATATTGTTTCCTTCATTTTTTAATGGACTATCATTGTCAGACATTGGGTACATGTACATGTCCTGTATACACAATGGAAGGACCCCTCCTGCTAGCTGACACCCCTTCGAACTAACAGAAAATGACCTAGTGTATGTTGGCATCGTTTCTGGCATTCCTGGTTGTCTGTTCAGTGAAACTATTTTAAACACATCCCCCATTCGATACAAAAAGTGGGGGTGTTAATGGGTGCCTGTGTGTTTGGGCTGCATGAGGTGCCTATGTTTGGTGTGTGTTTGTGTGTGTGTTGTGTTTATGTACAATGTGCAAATGTGTGTGTGTGTGTGTTGTGTGTGTGTGATAAAATTTAATATTGTTCCTAGGCTTCAAAATGGAACGTATACAACTCCCTAGGTATGTGATTGTTGTTGGGCCTCAGAACCCTATAACCTTCACTATTTATGGCTATTGTAGAAAAGTAAAGCAAACAGCTTCCGATTCTGGTGCCGAGAAGATGCAGTCTTCTACAGCAACATCATATGTGGGTGTTTGAGTGGATATTATCTGTCATCCTTATTGATATTATAGTCTTGTTACAATGCATATACTCACACAATTTTTCGAAAAGTGATATCCAGCTTGCATACAATTACATGTATAATTTATTTGATTGGTCATGTTTATAGTTGCATGGTAATGTGATGATCTGTTGTCATGACAGCAGCTGCAGCAGGAGGACAAAAAAGTGCTACGTAAGTTTACCACATCCAATGTTGTACATGTACACCAGAGAATGGAAGTAGTTTTATTCAGAAACATGTACTCACTTTGCATCCGTACCGTGACATGAAATTTAACGACAAGAACAAATCAATTGGTAGAAGACCCCTCTCATGATTTCATTACTCATGCTGTTATTTATCTTACATTTGTAATGAGTGGTGATTATGATCTGGTGTATATATCAGTTTATTATTCTATCATTCCACGGCCTAAGCATATGGATTTTAAATTTACTATACAGTATTCAAAAATTGCGTTAAAACAATCTTTAACCTGATTAGGGTAATTTGGACCTTGTGAGAATAGTCATAATTCTCCGCTTTGCCTTATGTGTTTGGTGCAAATGCCATTCCCTGTTGGAGGGAAAGGTTTACAAGCATGCAGTCCTATTGCCATTTGTTAAGCAAAGATAAATATATCTATTACATTGTGTGTATTCTTCTGCAGAGAAGGATTCTGCATTGCCTGGACCTCATGTTGTTGGAGGTATGTAAGCCTGTCCATGTTGCCATGCATCTGACTTGCAGTAATGTAACCATTTCCACTTGGAAAACTAATAGGGGGGTATCTGACACTACGAGCGATTTTGCTCCGAATGTAGCCATTGAATACTTACCAGCTGCTGCGCAATGAATGATGAATAAAATATTTAAAAACTATTAATTAATATAACCTTAATATAAATGGTGTCAACAGCCAAATCTGGTAGGGCTATAGGTTCCGCCGGCCCTGAGTAGGTGCTTGAATGGTGAGGTACTAAAAAAAGGAGTGGGTACTATAGTGGCCATCCATCCATTTGACACAACTATTTTAGCTCAAATACTTGTAAGAAATTTGGAAGGGTTGTCTTTTAAGGCTGTCCTTCCCCAGTAGTAAATAGCATGTAGGATTTGTGCTGTCATGAAATCATTACTCTTGTGTTGTGAAAAAGATCAAAATGTTCGTTCCTGTCCATAAAAGTATTAGCATTTATCTTTCTGAACTGAGATACATGATGCATTCATATTGGTTATCCAATGTTGTTCTATTACATTGTATGTATTGTTCTGCAGAGAAGGATTCTGTATTGCCTGGATCTCATGTTGTTGGGGGTATGTATGCCTGTGCGTTACCATGTACCTTTAGTTCCACTATGCCTGGATGGCAGTGCGAGACTTAACTCATGACATTTGTATGGCCAAACGGCCACTCAATTATGATATTGGGTGGCCCTTTTCAGGATTTGGTCAGCCACTTTTGTATTTTTACTCTGGTTTGAACTGCATGTAATCATGGTATACAATTGTGATACATTATACACATAAGTACAGTGCATGTAAGTGATGCAACCTTATTATACCATTCAGTTGTCTAAAGCATCTGACTCCTGGACATCCTCGCCAAAAATACTGTCCCATTCCCCAAGCTATTCAAATGGCTCTGCCTCAGAATCAGATTCTGACTGCTCAGAAACTGACTGATCTGCTACATGCGCACTATGGACTATCCCTTTCTGATTCGGTCTTCTTATTTTGTTCTCCCACCACAAATCTATAGCCTTATCAGGATCAAATCTAGTCTATCATGCTCACTGTAAGCAAATCATTCAGGGTGTCATTGGTTAGTGATGTTTGTTTATCAGACTTGATTATCTTTAGCTGGGAAAACACTTTCCACTTTTCCGTTTGATGCAGGAAGTGAAAATAATAGTTCTGCCAGTGAAAGTACATTTGTTCACTCAGATGCGCATGGCGCATAAAACAATCTCCACCACACAGCATGGTAGTCAGAAGTTGATAGCGATATGTACATAGTAGAGTACTGCAGTATGCCTTGAAATTCACATAGAATTTCATCCACATCAACTCCAGCTGATATTAGTGGTACAGAAAAATGCTTAACAATGTGATTATTAGCAATTAAAAGCAGATTCTCATCAACAATCTTTTGCCAGCCCTGTGTAGCTAAAGAAAAGATGATGTCTTTGAGCTGTTGAATGTCAGATCAAGAGAGCCTAGCCTGTCAATAATGTTAGGACAGTACTCCTTGCTGTGACTTTCATAGTACGTTTTTGGTGCTAAAAATTTTTTCAGCTCTTCACATTGGTACACAGTTTTGCCACCTTCATCTTTACATTTTTCCAGTATGGAAGCATATGTTGGCCAATATTACAAATCAGTTGTACTCAAAGTATCTGTCTCTTTGGCTGCCATTAATGCTGCAGTAAGGGCTTCTAGTATGTCTAGATGGTCATGCAGCATAACCTTGGACAGAATAGCACAAGGAGTTAGAATATCATAGAAAACTGCACAGCCCAAAAGATACTTGGCATTCATGTATGTCCATTTTCAGTAATAACCCACGATCTTGGCTCTGTCTGCTGATTTAAAGGTGCTGTCTTGTGACAGTGAGGCAAGATGATTAGTATACGCTCCAAACTTGGAAAGAATGCGTTTCATTGCACCCAGTTTGTGTGCAATCCATCGAGAACCACTAGCTCTGATTGGTCTTTTGCCCTTGCATGCACTATCCATTGAAAGGCATTCCTTCAACTGATCAGTAATATCTTCAAGCTGTCGACATTTCTTCAGACTTTTCTCATAAAAGTAGTACAAGCGAAGCAGCATTTCATCAATTAGGTCAAAAAATGACCCCTTTAATGCATCCTTTATTGCTAGCTCAAGTCTATGGGCTAAGCACCACATCCAGAAGACCCAAGGAATTTTCTCTTCTATGAGACCTTTAAGTCCAGCATTTACAATGTTGCTTGAGGCTCAATCTGTTGCAACTCCAACTAGCTTACTGCAATCCTTCCCTGTAACAGAAGCAATTCCTACTGATCTTAGCGCTTTAGGGAAAACATCAAAGAGACGTGCAGAAGACACAGAAGATGGTGTGCTCACTTTAAGATAATACACCTCGGTAAGCACTTTCTCATTGACTCCATCTTTGTCAAACATCGCAACAAGAAACAGCTCACTTTCTATTTTCCCAGCATTAGTTGTGCCATCCAGAAAAAAAAACTTCACTGAATTTAAACCAATAACCAGCTGCTGGCATTGAGACTCAGCAATAAAATGGGTAAATGATTTGGCTGCCTTTGCTGTCTTGTATGCTGCTGCTAGATTCACTCCATGGCATTCGTCTAGCTCACATAAAGTTGGAAACTTGCGAAAAGATAGCTTTTCTTTTGCCAAATCAAAGGCTATATCGAATTTCTTTTGTAATGCAACTCGATTTTCGTGAGATAAATGTGTTAGGGCAGTTACTATGGTGCATGACTGGTACTGGACTCACCTAGAGCAGCTGCTTTCTCTCTGCACAGTATCGACATCGCATGCTGCTGTTGATCACTCTTGGCATGATCCCTGATGGTACTTGTTCTAAGAGAGTCAGCACCAGTGATCCATCTATCACTGAAAATTTCTGCGCCAATTATTCTGCTCTTATATCTTGTGCATATAATACATTTCAGACGTTTCACATACACTTTCCCAGCAGATGTCTTCATCTCACAACTTATCCACGTTACAGTTTTCAACTAAATGATGCCATTTTTGTTACATTGCAAACGTCACTTTCCTTCTTTTTGCCTCTGCATCCTCAATACTGCCTTCTTCAGCCTGGTCTTCTTCAATAATGTCACAGCCTCTTTTCATTTTTTAAATGCATTAACAGCTATATTTGTTATTCCAATTAAAGATCGCGCTGATTGGATCATAATTAACCCTAACCGGTAGCATGCGTACCTGTCATCAGTACACCCCAGCCCTCTGTGTGCAATGAAAAGTTCGGTATGATTATCTGTATTGGTGACGATGCACTCGCATCGCGGTAAGATAATAGTTGGGCGTAGCCCGACCTTCACATATTGACAGAAGGTCGGGTATCAAGCCTATACCTGGATTTGTACCATCTGATAGCGTATGTGGGCTATGTGTGATAATAGCCCAAAAAAACTATCAGATGGGTACAAATCCAGGTATAGGCTTGATACCCGACCTTCTGCCAATACGCGGTAGTGTACTTTTTTACTCCATGAGCTTCCAGTAACCTGCCTTTCCTTGCCATACATTGCTTTGAGTGAATTTGCTCACTACTATAGGAAATGGCGGTTACTCCATATTGAGACTGTTGTACCGTTTTTTTTTAGCAAACCAGACCAGTTTTAATTGCAGCAATATCGCTGATTTGCATGATCTTGAATCTATTAATATTCTAAAATAAAGCACCAATTGTGCTTAGTTATACATGTAAGCGTGTGTACCACATCCAATGTTGTACTCCAGAGAATGGAAGTAGTTTAACGGTTATCCGCGAACCGAAAATAAATGTACTCACTTTGCATCCGTAACAAGTGATATGAAATTTAACGAAGAGAACAAATCAATTGGTAAAATACCCCTCTCATGATTTTATTACTCCTGCTGTTATTTGTGTATGCTTTTCAATGATGTGTGGTGATTATGATCTGGTGTATATATTTTTAAAAACACTTCATTCCACAACATAAGGAAATGAATTATAAGGTATTCACAAATTGTGTTAAAATGAAATAAACCGATGAGATTGTAATCACCACTCATTGAAATACATGTACATAAATTTAACAACAGGAGTAATAAAAATACCAGAAAGGTCTTTTGCCAATTCATTTGTTAAATTTTATGTCTATTACAGATGCAAAGTGAGTACATGTTTTCTGCTTAAATCTAAAAGATATGGATTTTACTTTGATATGGATTTTACTTTAACCTGATTAGGGCAATTTGGAGAACAGTCATAATTCTCGGCTCATGCCTTGTATTTTGTTAATGCCATTCCCTGTAGGAGGGAAAGGTTTCCAGGCCTTACATACTCTATTATTGCCATTTGTTAAGCAATACTAAAATATTACATTGCGTGTATCCTTCTGCAGAGAAGGATTTGTTAGTCTGGGTACCTGACATCAGACTAGCTAATGAATGTGGACAAAAAAGCTTTTCCTGAATGTTTATGTGATATGACTGAATGCAGAGAATGATGGCGAGGGTAAGGTACCTGACCCTAACTTGTAAGGTCTGTACCAAAAGCCAGACTCTTTGAGGGTTATTTATGACTTTGAGGTGTGAAGTTTTCTGACATCAAGCCATTATACAATTTCAATTTTCAGTCACAAGTGGAAATGGAAGAGGAAGAGAAACACGAAGAGCAAGAGGAAGAGGAAGAGGAAGAGAAATTGTTGGAGGTATGTATGCGTGTACATTTTTTAGTTATACTATGCTTTGTGGTAGTTAGATGTGAGAGTAGTAACACACATTGATAGAGGCCCTGCTGTTGGCCAGGGGCCAGGGTTCTCATTGAGGTGTTAAAGGGCTACATAGGATGATGTACTCGGAGTCATGTAACTGGCTGTTGCCGATACTGTGCATGTAAGGTTGATACATGTAGGTTTGATGTGTTACAGTTATTTGGGGTGTGCATAATGATTAATTAAGGTATAGCAACCCTGTTGTACAGTACGCGTCAGAATAAAGTTGGCGCCATGCATTATGGTCGAATAGTACATATTGCGATCGTAACTCAATACCTCTAATAGACCCTTCCATTTAACGGCGTAAGGAATGCAATTATTCTTAATCGCGTCACTTCCAAAGTTCATCCTGTGTAGAATCATGATGGGAGACGTATGTGTCGTGTGTAAAAGGACTTGTAAGTTGGACAAGAGTGTATCTATGCACCATATTCCAGTCGAAAAAGTAGGAGGGCACGTTGGATTCGATCGCTTCGCCTTGTAGAGAAGGATATTAAAGCTTACCATCACGTGTGCAGCCATCACTTTCCTTTTGATGGACAAAGCGATCCCCTTGATCTGTATCCAGTTGGATTAAGTACGGATGTAAATGTCATTCCTGAAGGAAGCAGCGGTCAGGATTCACTTGGGGTTCGAAGCCCATCTGAAATGGAAGTTCCTGTACATAGTGTAGCCACTAGTACTGTGGCGGCGGCCTCTAGTGTATGTTCAAGCCAAGCTACAACAAACCAAATGGTTTCTGAAGTAGATGAGCACCTTAATGCAATCCCCATAGATTATAGTGCTACTAACACAGTGATACTGTGCGTATTGAGTTATTACAAGGTGAAATTTTGATGTTGTCAAGGAAGCTAAAGACTATTGAGGAATTAAAAACAGCAGTACTCACCATAGATTGCATAGCTAATGATGACAAACTTATTAGATTCTACACTGGATTCACTTCTTGTAGCATTTTTTGAGTTTCTTGGACCATCTGTCACACAGCTTGACTACTGGGGAGAAAAAGATGTATGTACTATTCGTCACAGCAGAAAGTTAGATCCTATCAACCAGCTGTTTCTAACTTTAAAGCTTGACTTGAAGTATCTTGATCTTTCAGTTCGTTTTGGAATAAGTAAAACACTAGTTTCAAGATATTTTACTACTTGGGTGTGCTTCTAATACCAACATCTAAATGAAATTCAATGGATGCCATCAGTTGAGCAAGTGAGAGCAACATTACCCAAGCATTTCATGACAAATATGAAACTACATTTGCTATTATTGATGCTAGTGAGGTTTTTATACAAGTGCCTTCAGATCTGCATATGCAGTCGTCAACCTGGAGTAGTTATAAGCATAATAACACTGCAAAGTTTCTAATTGCTTGTACTCCCAATGGATCGATCTGCTATATTTCACCATTGTTTGTTGGTTCCATTTCAGACGTTGAACTTACCCAAGTGTCTGGTTTTTTGGAAAAGTTGGACGGGAAAAAGGGGATCTCAATAATGGCAGATCGTGGTTTCACAATCCAAGAACAGCTGCAGAAGATTAGAGTTGCTCTTAACATTCCTCCATTTCTCAATGATTGTAAACAACTACCTCCTGAAGATGTGCAAAAAGGCAGGCACATAGCATCATTGCGTATCCATATTGAACGTGCTATTGGCAGAATGAAGAAATATGACATTTTACAGGGAGTATTCCGTTATCAATGGTGCA
This sequence comes from Spongilla lacustris, assembly GCA_949361645.1. Lineage (NCBI taxonomy): Eukaryota > Metazoa > Porifera > Demospongiae > Spongillida > Spongillidae > Spongilla > Spongilla lacustris. The sequence goes on from OX442421.1 coordinate 2,303,187, forward strand.
TCTTGCTAATCAAATTATTTGTGTCTGTGCTTGGTTGACAAATTTTCAGCCAGTACTGATTGCTCCTACTCCTCACTTATTGGAGGCACAGGTAGAAGAGTACTTTCAAGCACTAGAGGACACTGAAAGTGAAACTGAAAGAAATGACACCTTAAATATTTAACACTATTAATGTTGAATACTAAATATAATGCTTACTGTATGCGGACAGAAAGTACAAAGTGTATGTATGAACAAGTCTTGTAGTATCAATTTTTCTGCATGTTCCTCATTGGCAAGCCCAACATGTGCATTGAGCTAACTATTTCTGGAGCAAAACAGCAGTCATAAAATGTTGTAAGTTTATCCAACATTTTGTTCCAAAAGCTGGGGCAAAATTTATCCGTTCGCAACTAATACCTTTAGAGGTGTATACCACAAAGTCACACCAGGGTTGATTACATATAGCCATCTGCCCTTGGACTTAACAAAAATACTTGTGGCTGTGTTGCAGAATAACAGTACTGTTTTCAAGAGAACAATAAAATCCTTTTTTTGATCAGGCTTCTTCTGGTGTGATGTCCCGATGACTATAAGAGCACTTAATTTCAACCAACCCATACTGTTCTTCACTAGATGGATCAGTTACTGCCCCATCAGGTGAAGCACCAAGAAATGAAAATTTTGGATTAATGTAAAAACCAGCTGCCGTAACTGATAGTCCCTTATGTCCTTTATTACTCTGGTATTCTATATAAGCCTGTATTGCCTCAGTTTCATGATCTATTCCCCATGTTACAGCCTGTGTTGTTAGCGGTGATGATAAAGCAGCTGTTTTATAAGCACATCAGGAGGTGTTTTGGCCTTACGGTAGTAGATTTCTCCAAAACGAGAAGCCGTTAATCGAAATTTTCTGACATTGTACCACACAGATGAGTGCCTCTGTTTCTGGGTACTACGTTCTATGTCACTAGCTTGTGCACTGGAAACACACATACTTTCTTTAAACTGTAGTATTGTGAATTTGAGATCTGTAGTAGTGGGTAAGACAGGCAAAGAGGTCTGAATGGAACAGCTTTGTTCATGATCAGTCCACACTTGTGCTTTAGGATCCAATAAGATTGATACTCCTAATCCTCTTCCACACTTACTACTAACAAATCTATCCAGACATGCTTTTGCTGTACCCCGGTATTTAACAGGCCGTGAGTCAAATCCTTCAATTTTCAACTTCTTAACCTTTTTTGTTCTTCCATACATATGTTTTTCAAAAACTGCCTCTGAGAGTTTCATATTACTCTCCTTTCTAATGCGTGGAGGTTTCCACTGGCATGGATATGATGTAATTGGTAATTGTACAGAATTTCCAGATTCTTTTGCATTTTCTTTCTCATTTTCAGGACCAATATCACCATCATATTCACTATCAACATCTGCAGCTTCATCTGCATCCTCATCCAAATCCTCATCCACATCTCCATCCACATCTGCATCCGTACCTGCATCCTCATCCAAATCCACATCTCCATCCACATCTGTATCTGCATCCTCATCCAAATCCTCATTGGACATATGGCTACAGTCACGGGGCAAGGCTGCGCTTGAAACACCATTGCCAGCACCATCACTACTGTGACTCTCTGAACAGAATTCAGAAACCTTAGGAGATGCCATAGCAGCCAATGCATGCAGCAGTGCAGAGATATGAGTACATAATGATGATTTGAAGAATTCAACTGAATACATGTAGAACATGTATGCATTATAAAACCATACCCTGCAGGGCAATCACAAGCTGCTGTTTTCACTACTGCCAGCCCATCTTCACATTCCAACAATACATGCACCATGTAACTGCCCTTTTTAATTGAAGGCACCATTGAGCTGTGAATGTGGCAATAATTAAGATTTCTGGCATTTACTTCTATCTTCTGAACTCGTCCAGAAGCCCAGTGCAAATACCCTCTTGTCAAAGCTCGAAACGATCCTGCACAAGGACGTCGCAAACTGTCAGCTAGATATTTATACAACATCCCTACAGTAAAGAATATAATAGAGTTGCACAATATTAAATGAAATGTAGACGTACCAGGTGTAACTCGTAGCATTCTGGTCGCTATGTCTTCAAATTTGTCAGCTGACACAATCTCCCATCCAGAAAGGGGAGGAGATGGGAATTCAAGTGGGGATGGAATAATTTTCAAACCACTTTGCTTCAGTTTATCAAGCTTCTGGGTCAAATATGATCCATCAACATCCACTACAGCAACACCTTGTTCTCTTGCCAATCGGATTCTATCCAGGTTCGCTGATATCGATACAGTACATAATAAATGTCTTGGCAACACTAACCTATCTATTAGGCTTTGCTTTCGGCTAGCCGATGGCATTTTTATCCCGTGCCAAATTAGCCACCTTCAGAGCGCTGCCATATTATGGATCTCTAATGGCTCCTCGAGAAACGCACCGGGGATGTCTGCCTCTGTGAGTACTGTGCTTGGTCCGTCTAAAATTAGGCTTAAATATGTCAACAGCCTAGTACAGTCCTACGTACCAGTCATATTACGTAGTGTTCGCGCACAGGATGAACTCCGAAAGTGACGCGATTAAGAATAATTGCATTCCTTACGCCGTTAAAGGGAAGGGTCTACTAATATTACGTTCCGTTATGATTGGAAAATTTACGTTATGGCCGTAATACTGTTACAATACTACTCCCGCAAAGTGTTTGGACATATTGCGGGTGATGTGTGTGTGCATGTGTTATGTGTGTATGTATGTGTGTGTATGTGTGTGTGCATGTGTGTGTGTGTGTGAATGTGTGTGCATGTGTTTTGTGTGTATGTATATGTGTGTATGTGTGTGTGCATGTTTATTCTGCCATTGCTCCATCAAACAGTGTGCTATCATAGAGTACAGTACCACATAGAATGCTTAGCTCCAAGTAATCAGACTCGAGAGGGGACCATGCCATTGCTTAGGCCTACTGTTGCTGGCGCTGTCACTCTCATTTGACGAATCAGTGCTGCCGCTTTGGTCACCTAGGCCTACATGTATGTCATCCATCCATCCTGAGGAACCCTTAGTACATGTATGTAAGCAAGGTTGCTTCTGTGGAAGTAGTGGTACGTGAGCATAGCATATACTTAATACCAATTGTTGACACCGTGGATATGTTCCACAGGTTCTAACTGTGTACCTTTTACTCCTTGAGCTTCCAGTAACCTACCCTTTCTTTGCCATACATTGCTTTGACCTACCCTTTCTTTGCCATACGTTGCTTTGACCTACCCTTTCTTTACCATATGTTGCTTTGACCTACCCTATCTTTGCCATACGTTGCTTTGACCTACCCTTTCTTTACCATATGTTGCTTTGACCTACCCTATCTTTGCCATACGTTGCTTTGACCTACCCTTTCTTTGCCATACGTTGCTTTGACCTACCCTTTCTTTGCCATACGTTGCTTTGACCTACCCTTTCTTTGCCATATGTTGCTTTGACCTACCCTTTCTTTGCCATACGTTGCTTTGACCTACCCTTTCTTTGCCATACGTTGCTTTGACCTACCCTTTCTTTGCCATACGTTGCTTTGACCTACCCTTTCTTTGCCATACGTTGCTTTGACCTACCCTTTCTTTGCCATACGTTGCTTTGACCTACCCTTTCTTTGCCATACGTTGCTTTGACCTACCCTTTCTTTGTCATACGTTGCTTTGACCTACCCTTTCTTTGCCATACGTTGCTTTGACCTACCCTTTCTTTGCCATATGTTGCTTTGACCTACCCTTTCTTTGCCGTACGTTGCTTTGACCTACCATTTCTTTGCCCTACGTTGCTTTGACCTACCCTTTTTTTGCCATACGTTGCTTTGAGTGAACTTGCTCACTACTATAGCAAATGGCGGTTTTGCTATATTGAGACTGTAATACCGTTTTTTTTTTAGCAAGCTAAACCAGTTTAATTGCGGCTGTATCGCTTATCTGCATAATCTTGATATTCTTTAAGTAAAGCACCAAGTGTGCTTCTTAAAGTGGTCATCATCCTATTTAAGGATGGTCCTTAAATAAGGATTGTGGGAGATTAAACATTAAAAAGGATTTAGTTTTTGAAAAAAATTGATGTATCATTGCAATTAATGCTGCTGGGGCATCTGATAGTGAGGGCATGCACAAAACAATAAACAAACAACACGAGGTTCTAAGACAAAAAATTATATGTACAACCCTTATGCTGACGATTACTTTGATTGCTCAGCCTACCACTACAACAGGTACATACAGTAGTCTCTCTTGACTTATTCTAACTTATTCAATGACAATCCTTTGCATAATACACCATTTCTCTATGGCAATATTGTGCTCAGTCTGTTCCCCATGGTGTTTAATCCCACCATAATTAACCTTACAATGTACCTCCATCACCTAACCAAGTTGTTAGTTAACACATTAAACAGTAAATTTCTAGTTTAAGACAGAACATCTACTATTAGACATGTTTCTTTTGATCCACTGACCTTTCACAGATTAAAAAGTTTAATAATTTTCTGCACTCGGAGAAGTGTTTTGGTTAATTTTTGTTTGCTATATGAGCATCCCTATTAATAGAGCTGAGGGGGGGTTATGTGTGAGCTGAAAACCATTGAAATGCTGTTTTCATTAGGTGAAAGTCATACAACGTCAACCAATGAAGTTAACAAGAAAGACGAAGTGAGTGTTAATGTGAATATTCAATAAGGTGATGGGCAATACTCGTAGGAGAAAGCAGCTGTTTTTTTCTGTCAGCATGACACACCCATCATAGGGGTGATGGTATGGTACACATTTTGTCGGCTCAAATCCATCAACCCCATACTGCCACAACCAGGACTCTTGTTAGCTAAGTCCATTAAACCCATTTTTTCGCTCAAGTCCATTATCTGTCTCACTTTCACCTGTGTTAACGGAATGGTGTAAGTATATATAACTTGCTTAACCTTCTGGTCAGCTTTCTTTACACTCACTCAAGGTCTTCTTTCTTTACACTCATGTCACCTTTCTCATCAAACATGTTACAGCATTGGTGGGTCATTTTTTTGTAGTGCATTATGTATTCAATATTGTTTTAAGTCAATCATGGTGCACTCATGCTTCTTTACACCCATTCTCTGCATACATGGTCACAATGTTTCACGTGCCGATGATGTACTATTTAGTAATTGCCTTACCATTAACGATCACATCAGCCAGCTGGTTAGTTATTGGTCAGTTGTTACCTGCTTAGTCCTTGAAGATCAAGACCCTGCTTATATATAAAAAGTCATTGTTTGACATAAACACATAATCCCATTGCATCCCATTAGTACCCAACGCAATTAGCATTACTTATCATAGGATGAGTGGTGATGGCATCCTTTCATGCTCGCCATGACGTGCTCATAGTTATGTTAATGGTAAGCAAATTGCTTACAAGTCAAAATATGTGTTATACAAGGTCAAGCTTATCAAATTTGACACAGCTATTGTGTACCTTGACTTCATTTCTTGATGATGTACACCAATAAGATGTGGAAGCTTGTTTTTGTGTTAGTGAATGTCTCATGAGTTTATGGAGAAATGGAGGGCTTTTATGAGCTCTTGCAATGCATGATATTTTTAATCCCTACCCCTTTATAAGTGACCTACATGTAGTTGCAGACAGAGAACGCAAATATATTGGTTGTATGTTTGCTTGAAACTGTTTTAAAAAGCTACAATACATCCCCCATTTGATAAAAAAAGTGGAGGGTGTTCTGTAACAATACGAAAAGAGGGGGAGGGGGGGGGGTTAGTTTCTTTTTATGTATGTAAGGTCTGGGTACTGAGTCCAGGGGGGTGGGGAGTGAATTATTGCTGTTTTACTCTTGGAATCCAAGTAGTGCTTGTTACTCTATCTCCTTTTGACATGAAGAAAATGTTTGATACAGAAAGTACATGTGGTGGTCGTGTGGAACAAGAGAAGGTGGTGAATGAAGGTCAGGAAGAGGTAATACTGGCTGTTATTAAAGGGGCCTGGTCCATCCTTGTGTGAGACTACATAATGTACATGTATGTGGGGTTGGGCTTGGGGAAGACAATAGAGGCAACTATTTTGAGAGCCTAGGGGAAATATAACTTTCCAAAAAATTCATCATTATGCTTGGCATATTATTTTCTCATATTACCAGTTGAGCACCATTCATATTAGAAGATCATCTTGTTATGTGACCATTAGGCTAACCATCATGTCTGTTGTCCTGAATATACACAACTTGGAATGTTAAAATTGGTTTTTGCCATTTGGTCACTGAATGGCCAACTTTGGGGTATTGTAAACTTTATTTCTCTCGAGGGAGGGAAGAGGGGGAGAGGGAAGGAAGAGGGGGAGAGGGAGGGAAGAGGGGGAGAGGGAGGGAAGAGGGGGAGAGGGAGGGATAGTGGGGAAGGGAGGGAAGAGAGAGAGAGGGAGGGATAGTGGGGAGAGGGAGGGAAGAGGGGGAGAGGGAGGGAAGAGGGGGAGAGGGAGGGAAGAGGGGGAGAGGGAGGGAAGAGGGGGAGAGGGGGAGAGGGAGGGATAGTGGGGAGAGGGAGGGAAGAGGGGGAGAGGGAGGGATAGTAGGGAGAGGGAGGGAAGAGGGGGAGAGGGAGGGATAGTGGGGAGAGGGAGGGAAGAGGGGAGAGGGAGGGAAGAGGGGGAGAGGGAGGGATAGTGGGGAGAGGGAGGGAAGAGGGGAGAGGGAGGGACTGCTGAAAGTAGAATAGTGGATGACATAATATGTAATATTAATACCCTTAAAGGAGCAATGAAATGATCTGAAATGTGTACCACTTTTGTTAAGCAAGCTTGTTCTTAAGTTGAAGGCCTTTGGTTTAATGATATGACTGTTTGCCTTTTAGAGTCTCACAAAGAAAGTAAACCAGAGAGTTACATTGCATTCTGGAAGAAAGAAACGAGCATTACCTTTATCTAATGATAAGGATGTACAATATATACCACTGACACTACTGAAAAGCCACTTCAGCTTTGCAATTGGGATACACTACATCGAGTAAGTTTTACTCTGTGTAACTGAAAAATGCTAAACCTTTAAACACTCTGCAGGGATGATGTTGAGCAGGTTCTTGTGGATTCAAATGAGAAAATTATATTTCCTCAACATTGGAGTGATTTAAAATTTTATGTCACTGAGCCAGAAGCAAAGGAGCCAGAAGCAAAGGGTATGTATTTCATCCATCCATCCATCCATCCATCCATCCATCCATCCATCCATCCATCCATCCATCCATCCATCCATCCATCCATCCATCCATCCATCCATCCATCCATCCATCCATCCATCCATCCATCCATCCATCCATCCATCCATCCATCCATCCATCCATCCATCCATCCATCCATCCATCCATCCATCCATCCATCCATCCATCCATCCATCCATCCAGAATCAAAGAAAAGACCTGCTTATCCATGTTCTGAAGGCCCATCTAAGGTACCGAAGTTAGATGAAGGTATGTGTGTACCAACCCACCAAACATGTGGTCCATACAAGATGCAAATTAATTTATTAAAAGGCTTATTGTCATTTTATTATATTGTGAATATCTCTAAGAAATTAACACTAAAAAACATACTATCCCAATACATGTGATTTTATTATGTAGTAATGGTTATAAATAAATAATGACATAGCAAAATTGACAATATACATGTACAGATACATCGACACACAACCACACACAATACGGACAATTACACACAAGTTCATCCACCTGCTGCACCATTAATTAGTAGGTTGTGAATATTGAGAGTTACGGCAGTAACCGGATTTGTGCTGTATCATGAATGTCATTAAAAATGCAATCCACGTATAACTCGGGTACAGAGAAACGGATAGTGGATATCATAACGGAGACTATATATCGGTTTCATGCCGAATACGCTGGTCAGCGTAAAAAATTTATATACGGTTCGTGCCGATTACGCGGAACAGCGTACCAGCTGCCCCTCTCTGTTCAATAGTTTTGTTTTGCGACTTCGCTGACTGGAAATACTCAACATTCGTCTGGCTATCTGAAACTACAATGGTTAACCACAGGTACCGTTCGATAATTAGTTTCTAATTAGTTTCAAGACACGCCCTATTTCTAAGTGTGCCCACCGTTAAAGCTGCTGTACTTGTTATGGACTACGAAGCGTCTAAAGCTTAGCCGAAACCTCATACACTATGAAGGCTATCTACTGGTACTTATTACTGGTTAATACCTGAATCGGAAGCGACTCTTTCACGTACCTATCTTTCAACCCGCACGGACGGCTTGTTTTCGATAGTATGAAACCACTTCATGGACACAGAATCGTAGCGTTAACATTCCTTTCCAAGAATATTTGAAGAACATTACAAAGGGACGCTCCGTTCAAAAGTTATTCGCTCGTATATCACTCCATTTCTAACAAACTTCGTAAACAAGGCACATGAATCATTAAGAAACGTTACATACTTCTACATGTAGAGAAGTGGTGGCATCCTCTACTTCTTTCTTGCTTATACATGTAGTGTACGTCCTACCAGTCAGTGGCTGTTGGTATTGATGACTGGACATGAGTTAAGATGTCAGAAGGATCAATGTCCAAAACATCCTTTCATTCAGGGTAGTAAAATGATGCTGATGGGATGCTGGAGATAGGTGACTGACAAGGCATATTCTTGCTCATTGACTATGAGCGCACAGCCAAGCCAACAAGAGCCATCATAAACCACAGTTACATACCCACCAATTACACTGCAGTATCTATCAGGACCAGAGATTGACAGCACTACAGCTGCACCACTTCGCAGTCAGTACCATAAGAGGTATGCATTTTGGTTTTGTAACTTTGAGGGAACATGCTGTTGTTCCAGTTAGTCCGGAAGCAGTGCATCCTCAAGAAAGGAAAGGGCTGCATTTAGTGCAGTTGGTGGGTACATGGCGTGACTGTGTGCTGAATGTCAATGAGCAAGAATGTGCCATCACAGTCACCTTTCTCCAGCATCCCATCAGCATCATTTTACTACCCCAAAAGGAAGGATGTTTTGGATATTGATCCACATCTTAACTCATGTCCAGCCATCAATAGCAATAGCCACTGGTAGGACATACTGTGAATGCATGAGGAGTACTCGTATAGCCTGCGCCGTTTGCCACTGTTCTCTGCGACGTAAACTTAGTCAATTTCCCTGCAACTCAACTTTAATGTAAAGTACATGCTATATCACTTACCCCACGATTCTATAGTACCATTGACTAAAGTTCTTATCTCCATTCAGTGACCAATATGCGACCTCTGACTCCAGATCAATCTGTATTTACGAGTTCACACGTCTCAATAGGAAGCCGGTCTTGCACACATACACTATAAGCAAGAAAGTAGAAGATGCCACCAAGTACAATGTACAATGTTCATCATGTACGTAATTTGCTTTTCTTAATGTTAATGTCCCTCAATCCTAATTTAAGGATGGCCATCCTTAAGGATGATGACCACGTTCGAAAAGAATGATGTAAACTTGGTGCTTTGCTTTATATATTAGTGATTCAGTACATTCTAAATCATGCAGATCAGCAATACTGCCGCGATTTAAACAGGTTTGGCTTGCTCAAAAACTGGTATTACAGTGTAAATATGGCAAAAAAGCCATTTGCTGCTGGCAATATAGTAGTGAGCAAACTAACTCAAAGCGACGTATGGAAAGGAAGGACAGCTCTAGGAGTAGAATGTACACTGTCAGATGGATCTGTGGAACAATATCCATGTCGTCAACAATCTACGCTCACTTACCGGCCAGTGCTTCCAAAGATCAAAGCGATTGCATACACTCGAAAGCGTCAAACTAAGCAACCCTGTATAGATACCGAGGGGGAGCCACAGAAAGCGATGAATGTAGTTCCTCAGGATATGGATGGATGACATAATGTAGGCCTATAGGTGACCAAAGCGGGCAGCACTGCATGATTTGTCAAATAACAGTGATCATGAGAGTAGACCTATGCTGATTAATTGGGGCTAAGCTCCACTAAGCTCGAACACATATCTTATGCCAATTGGCAACGCTTCCTAGATCACTTTTATGATAGGGCTAGGAAGCACACTGTTCGATGGAGTGGCGGCAGAACAAGTGCACGTGGTTTCAGTGAGGCTAAGGTACGTCCTGCATGCTGGCATTTGAGCAGAAGGGAGCATCTACATCAGTACACGTTATTATATATTGTTATGGTATAAATAAGCATAACTTATTATTTCTTCGACGAATCAGGTTATGACTATAGCTGGATCGAGAAAATAATAAAACCATTATGGTTTTATGGTCAATAATCTCTACTGCCACTTCCTCCCTGTTTTACCACATGCACATTGATCATATTGACATCATTTAATGTTTGTTATGGACGCTAATCAGTATACAATCGACCAATACCATTACTTGGTTAGCAATGTAAAAGATTATCCTTATTTAAGGATAATGACATCCTTTAATAAGGATTTTCCCCTGGAGATGAAACATTAATGGTTCATGTATCTTGCCATACTCTGTGGTGTCTCTGTTATGATATCCATTAACACATGGTGTTTACTGTGTAAACAAACAATGCAAAAACGATCAACTGGGTATTACAGTCTCCTGGTTCCTTTTTCCATCAAGCTGTCAAGCATAGAGCCTTAGGGATATTAGCAGTTAAAAAAACATTGGTGTGAAATGGATTTTGCAGCCTTAAAGCCACATTAAAAATTCATTATCAGTATGCTAAATAGATAAATTTAACTCCATATGAGTGCAACTATGGTTATACGATCTGTATAACCGTATAGTTTTGCGGTGATGATAGCCTTTGTTATGTGCAAACAGCCCTAGCCTTGAAGCACTGTCGGCGTATAAGCTCAATCCCGAAATAGCATTTGTAGATACCTCTAGCAGTGGTAGCCTTACACAAGGGCCCTTGTGAACACGTTGCAGGCCCTAGTATAAGCCCAAGTGATCATGAGCTATACTAGGGCCCGCACCGTGTTGGGAACTTGGGCTATTAGGGCCCACAACTGCATGTGTAAGGCTACTACCGCTAGAGGTATCTACGAATGCTATTTCAGGATTGAGCTTACATATTTTTCGTAGACAATTGCAGCATGCTATATCTCCACTTCGAATACAAAAAGATGGATGTTCTGTTATCATTGCAGCTGATACAACTCAATGATACTAGTATATATGATACGGCGCATATGACTCTTGAATGGGTCACAACAGAAATCTCAGAAGTTTCTTGCCATTGCTTTAGATTCAAAATATGTTTGAAAGCCTGCGCATGCCGTATGTAAGATTTTAAAAAGTAAGGACTGTCATGCCAACTGGGGTTTACATACGTAGCCTTATTATTATATAACACCACTTGTGACGTACTGTGTAAACATAGGTGCCAAAATAAAAAATGGCGTCCTGGTATTCAATTGTTTGTTGTTCCCAGACTCAGACTTTTTATTTTGTACAAACATTACAACAAGGAGTTGGCTTTCACCTTGTAAAAAATAGGTACAGTTTCAATCTGCAAGTGGTCTGAATTCTGTAAACCGTGTGATAAACACATTTAATTTTTAACCCTTTAATCTCTATCATAATCACTTATTATAATTTAGTTGTACATCAAAAGAGCATCAATTTGATACCAAATATAACCCTGCAAGATCTGTGAGCAGGGGTTTTAGCGGAGTGAAAAAATTGTCCTGACATAGTTGAAAAAGGTCAGACATCGTTATTGATTGAAAAGACATGCATTATTCATGTTTGAAACAACAAATTGTTGTACACCTTACATGCACATTAGCCTGAAAGATTGAGTCCCAGTCATCTAAATTGAAGGCAAAGGCCTGTGGTGGTGCCTAGCCTGTAATTTACATAGTGAGAGTCAAACTTAAAAAAAAAAAGCCAATATCACTAAATCGAAGAGCCTTGGTGCATATTATGCTACCTCCTTTTCCTGCATCTATACGTACGACGCTACTTTTGACATACGCTTTGTTGTTCCTATGCAAATGCTATGCTCACGCTTTATCCACGCCTTAGACTTACATAAAAAGGACAGAAGTTACTCAATCCCGACACTAGAGTACATAACTGGTCAGGCATACATGTACGTGGCTAGTGACGTGCTGGTTATGTTTTAACACGCTACACTCTATAAACACTTTCACAGTGAGTCCACACATACCGTACGCAAACGTTAATTGTGTGCGATGCTACTGTATAATTCATACAAGAAATGAGCCTGTTCCTACAGCGTTCAGCGACACAACACAGTGGCTATGTCCAGCCTCGTCGGACATTTTGTTTGCTCATGCGCACAATCGAACGGACAATTGCCTAAATTGGTCGGACATTGCATTGTCTGATGACCGGCTGGTGTTATAATCCCTGTGTGAGAGCAAAGTAAGGGTTCAGCAAAGGAGCAAAAATTTGGTGAAACATTAATTATTCATGTGGATGTGTTTCTTAAACCATTAACCTCCGCATTGTTACGTTGCCGTGCACGGAAATTTAAAATGACGGTCTTTCAGGAGTCAGAATTATTCCTAAAATTAATCTAGCGCTAATCCCATTTGTTCGCTGAACTCCTTTTAACGTGACAAACTAGCGCAATTATAATCTTCCATTGCTTGGAACAATGAAGGGTTAAGGGTCAAGACTACAAATCTATCGCTAGCCATGTTTTTCGGGTTGGTAACTCATATACTCGCAGTACAATATAGCAGGAGCGAATAAAAGTGCGTGACAACTCATTGCTGACAAATTATGTACACGAGTCAACAAATACATGTATGTATCATGATTTCAGCTATGGCATATAAACGTTAACCCGTGTGTACATGTTTAGAGCTGAGCATCCTCACAGTGATAGTTTATGGCTCCTATCAGTCAGTATCAGATTCACAGAAACAGTTACGATAACAGTTGCCGTAGTCAAAGAAGAAACACCATTTGTAATTGCAAGTGATCGCACGTACCCAGACCATACAATTACAATGGTGGACAATGGCGCAAGGGTGTTCGTGCTGGCTGAGAAGATACTAAGTGCGCAACAAGGGAATGCACTTTTAGGTAAATCCTGGAAAAAGGCTACTTTGCAAGGAAAGGTGCTCTCTAAAGTTGCTAACAAGCGAGCGCGATTAGTCAAGTTCCATTTGCTCAAGCAGCCAATCCCGGTTTCAACTCGCATTCTTAGCTTAGATGAAAACTTAGTTACTGTAAAGGGGAAGCAAAAGCTTGAGTCGAGGATGATTGTAACTCCTGAGTCAGCGCCATCTGATCCAAATGAATTCAGTGATGATGATGCCAACCTAGAAGATATGGATGAGAATGAGAACAGTTCAAATAAGGTTGACCTCAATAATGATGAAGAGGTAAGCAAAAGCAAAGACGGTGAGTCCATGGATGAAAATGAAGTTGAAACTGAAAGTGAAGAAGATGACAATACAATGAATGAGAATGACATAAATGATGATGATGATGATGGTGATGGTGGTGGTGATGGTGATGGGAGTGTGGATGATGATCATGGTGAGAGTGGCGATGATGATGATCATGATGATGGTGGCATTGATGATAGTAGTGATGAGGATGGTGATAATGATCGTGATGATGGTGGTGATGATTGTGATGATGGTGCTGTAGATGGCATTGTTGAGGGAGGAGTGAATAGAAAACAGCAACAGAAAATAACTAGAGGGAAGAGGAAAATGCAGCAAAAAAAAGCACACGTAACTGTTGGTGATTTACAATGGAAACACTACTTACATCCTATGGACATTAGAGTTGCAAATGGTTGGAAGGAGAAACCTAAAATTACCTGGGATGACAATCTGAGTGATCTTCACCATGGGGCCTTGAACTACTTTTTGCTATTTTTCCTAAAACCACAGATCATTTCTGAAATAATTGAGTTCACAAACCAAAGACTTGAGAGAACAAGGCAAAAAAAACTGGCAGGCAAATATAATCAAATTTGTTGGTCTTCTGTTGAGGAAAACACTATACCCCAATCTGTCACGGCAGGAGTGTTGGAAAAATGGCTCTGTCCGTGCCTTCACGTACCCTGATTTTTAAAAGGACATGCGGATAGATGAATTCCATCGAATCTTTTCTGCAATGGCTTTTTTGCCAATTGATGAGGACCCGGAATATAATAGCAGTGTGTCATACACCAGATCCATTGTAGTCAAGGGAAAGCAAAAAAGCATACAAAGTTTTGCAACAGTACAGTTGCTTGTGGATGATTTCAATGACGCTCGATTGGCTGCAATTAGACCAGGATCAGGTCTTTGTGTGGATGAATGCATGAGCAAGTGGAGAGGCAAAGATGACCAATTTGGTGATGGTGCTGCTCACATCACTAAGATAGTTCGCAAATCTGAATCTGTTGGTGTTGAGATCAAAGCAATCTGCTGCTGTGAAACTAATGTTATGATGAGGATTGAGCCTGTTGACTCTAAATATGCACCCAGAAAAAAGTTTGCTATTGGAAACAATGCAGGCACTGCTGTGACACAAAGGCTCACAGAGCCATGGAAAGGAACAGGAAGAACAGTATACAGTGACAGTGCATTTGCATCTGTCAATACATGTGTGCGCATGCACCAAGAGAATGGCCTTAATTTCATGGGACTCATGAAAAGTGCACATTCTCAGTTCCCAAAGAAGTACATTGAAGAATACCCATTTGAACATCATGGTGATTCAATTTTTCTACGGGCAGAAAGTAATGGGACAGAAATTTTTGCAACAGGTTGGAATGATGCAAAAATAAAAATGATTGTTTCAACATGTGGAACATCACTGCAAGGAGAGCCACATGAAAAGAAGTGCTGGACTAACGAAGAGTCATCGAGCCACATATATTTCTTCTCCATGGTTGATCGAGTTGACTACCACAATCATTTTCACCAGGGCTACTTGGCCACTGAAAGGTCCATTGACACAACCAGATGGACAATGCGTTTCTTTTGCACTATTCTTGGAATGTGTGTGACTGATGCATATTTTGCTCAACTTTATTTTGGGTCCATGGATAACTCACTATACAAAGAGAGATTTGGTGATTTTGTTTTGGAAGAGATTGGGTTTCTTCTGGACAACACTTTTGATGGTAGGATAAGCAGAGCAGTGGAAGGGTTACCTGGCATTGTGTACTCCCAAGCTGCTGTTCATGAGATCAAAGGACTTACAGATCTAAATAGGCAGATGGAGTTCTGGAAAGACATCAACCCAAAAAAAGCCGGCTCTGATTGCTCAATCAATGGTAGAAAGAAAGCCAATCTTGCAGCCAAATACTGTGTCACTTGCACACAACAAAAACAAGGTTGTGAAAATCTAGAGAAGAAACACATTCATGCACTCTGTACAGCGTGCCAAAATGGGCATATGATTATTGTAATGGGAATGGGTATAAGATTGTTTGTGTATTTGTTTTGTATTCTGTTTTTCTATGTCCTAATTGCTTGTTACCGTGCACGGCAATAAAGAGCGTTACCGTACACGGTAATTTCGCCACAAACTGGAGGTAAAAGTTTTTTTCACCAAAATTACTTTCATTGAGGACTGAAAAATATGAGAAGTTGTAACAAAATCTAAAGCATTGCGTCCAATCTAAGTTATCTACCGGGTTGGTCCATTATATGTCAATCACTTTTGGGCATCACATCTTCAGATCTTGATGCAACTTCTCATATTTGTTTGCCTTGATATGGATGTTAATAATGGTTTACGAAATATATCTTCCCAAAAATTGCTACTTGGAGGGCTCACATCTTTACCACCACAGTGCAGATGCTGGTATATCAGGCATCAAATTGAAGCTCCTTCCTAGCACAACTGACCTATGTGAATCATTTTTCAGGGTAATGAAAGTGTTAAATATGAATGTTAAAAAGAAGTCATTTGCCTTATGATACTCCTTGAGGATTGACCCTACCCCTGTACTGACCTTGCTTGGTTCAAGCTGTCGATGTTTATTATATCAGATCCCAGTCATTAAAAAAATAATTCTAGTGTGCATCGCAATCAAATTGTACTAACCAAAAGCTAATAATGGAAAATGAAACGGGTTTGACTAAATTTTTTCTACGTCTGTATCAATGATACATTTACATGTAGTTATATCCATTTTCTGTGGGGGGGTTATTTCACTGACCTCTTACAGCAGAAATCTGCATTTGTTGTAGTGCAAGAACTTGCCAATACTTATGAACTTGCCAATCTTTCTGATCTACCTGAAAATGGTACGTGATGTTATTTAATCTTACCTAAGGATTTACTATAATTGCTTGAAAATATGTAAGGTATACCTTATGTTGGTTTTCATGCATTTTATATAGTGTAAGGTGTCACTGAATAGCTCAACTGTGTAAAATTGCCACCACTAGGTATAAGAAGACAGTTTTTCTTAAAATTTATCTCGATGTTGAACAGAACAGTATATTGTAACAGTGCAGCCTTTTCCTTTCAAATTTTGTACACTTGTTCATTTCTCAAGGTGCGAGTTTTATAAATGCAGGATGTCCTATGTACATCCTAAATTTGATGCATTTTCAACACTCCTATGTGGAGAAATCTAACCCATTGAGTTAGCGATCTTTGCATTCATGACACGGAAAATAATTAGAGCACCAAAATCGATTTCCACATAGAGAGATGATGATATGGGAACAAGTGACAATGTCAAATTTTATAGTAAACAATAAGGGTGATTTTGCTAGTTAATATGTTGATTTAACAAGTATTATGTTTGTTGACATTTGAAGTGTCATAGCTCCATATCATACCAAGCTGGAATAACCTATTTTAATCATTCCATTATTCAAAACAGTACAGACAAAAACTATTGAAATTGTTACTTAATGTCTATTGTCCTGAATGTCCACCCAGGGGTACAATTGGATACTAGGGTGGACAGCACAAAAAGTTATTATCGTTAGGTCATAGAAGGGACCTAGTTGCATTTAACTGTACTGGCTTATAGTACAAGTCCTTTTATGATCGGGCCAAGATAAGTAAGGCTTAACTCCTTTTGGTAGAATAGAGAACGAAGTCCCAAACCTCCTCTTTTCAGGCTAAACTGTGCTTAAAGCCATGACTGGTGGTATTTCTGTGAAAGTGGTGAACAAGATTATCAAACCGCTTGAGGATTGCACTTGCCATTGTAGGTGGTGTAGTTCTAGCTGTGTGGGAAAGTTAGGAAAATCCTCCTCAAAAACAGAGTATGACAAAAGCAACATAGGTGGGTGGTAGCAGCAGGAATATTCATGGTGAGCAAAACATATCATCCTCATTTGGAGAATCCAATAGTTCAAAGTTTGGAATATGTGATGAAGGGATACAGTTGGGAAATTGAGACAAGTCTCCAGCTCCAAACAGTTCACACTTTTTATTCAAGCCAAGAGTGGGGCCTAGCTGCTGAATAATGGTAAGGGGTCATAGAACTTGATTTCGAATTTCCAGCATTGCACTGAGCCAGTGTTGTCATCTCAAATAGCCAATACTAACTTCTAGACAACCAGGGCAAAAAGGAAATACCCGTGAGGATCTCCTTGGTGAGCTTAACTAGATCCCCATAGTATGCCATATTGAAGGGTGTTGGCTATAGCACCATGTAGCTCAAGGTAGAATATCGGGAAAGAGTACTGCACATTCGTTAAGGATCCACTGTCTAGAGACCATATTAACGGCATAGTAAAGGTCAACCTTGAGCAGCACAAAGCTTTCATCAGCCCAATGTTCATTCAGACATTTTCGCACCTTGTGTATTACCTTTTCCACTCCACTCAGCAGATAGGCTGCACCAAATTCATGGGGTAGAAAGATATCAGCTGCTCTGGTTTTCAGTGACAAAGACACTTACCAATGAGCCGCCTTGGATGTAAATCTGGGAGAGCATTTGACTTTATCTCGGGAAGAGCCACAAAGGTAGCATTCGCAAGGAAGCCACGGGGACCCTGCCAGCAGCAGGCGCATATCCAGAATTTGATGGAGAGGGTTGCTGAATGGATAGTGTACGAAACACGCGCGAAATTTTTGGCAACCAAGCCCACCAGGGCTCAGCAATATGGTTTAACAGAAAGAGTTAAATGCGAAGTATTCAATCAATCGGCAAGAATGTCTGCAATCGCGGTGCCAAGTGAATTCATCATACAGTAATATTGATGTCATGGTGCATATGCAGAAGCCGCCGAATAATTATCCGCTTTAGCACTGTTGAGTGCAATGGGCCACAAACAGCAGTGCTATTAGCACTGCTGTTTGTGGCCCATTGTTATGTGGACACTGGGATTGTTTTCCAAAAAATTGAAATGATGATGTAACGCCCTTTACAACAACCTTGACAACCAAAGGCCTTTGGAATGTGAGCTCACTCAAATACACCAATGGTCTAATCGCCATTTTAACACCGTAGAAGGAAAGGAACACCTTTTATCTATCTGTGTCTCAAACCAAGAGGCGTACTCAATTTACCACAGCAAGCCACAGGCCTTGAAAGCGGGTTTGTCTTCACGTACCTCTTTGATACAGAAGCGATTCTCCACGTCTGTGACAATAGGAAATCAGAAATAACGTTTGGTTTGTAAAGGGAACTAAAAGTATTAGCAATGGTTTGTAGCGAAATTAAAAATAAAAGAAGCGATCAAACATACTAAAAGATAGTACACGAACGATACCAGGAGTATTTATAGTAGGCCCTACTGTGCAATTTTCGCCAAGTTATGTGAGGCAATGAACAGCAGTTGTTCTTTCACAATGGAGAGCAACTGCTAACCTTACTTATGTCTTACTCAAAATTTGTCTTGGTGTTCTGTTAGCTATCAGTATTAATCCCATTCCCAAACCTAGAACCAGCCGTACCAGCCTCAACTCAGTCACCTGTACCAGCCTCATCTCAGGCACCAGTACCAACCTCATCTCAGCCACCAGTACCAGCCTCATCTCAGCCACCAGTACCAGCCTCATCTCAGCCACTAGTACAAGTCTCATCTCAGCCACCTCTCAGCCACCAATACCAGCCTCATCTCAGCCACTAGTACCAGCCTCATCTCAGACACCAGTATCAGCCTCATCTCACCCACCAGTACCAGCCTCACATTTCAGTCACCTGTATCAGCTGCATCTCAGCCACCTGTACCAGGCTCATCACAGCCACATCTCAGACACCTACCCTCATCTCAGCTACCAGTACCTTGCAGCCTCACAACTTGTTCAGTTGGGTGTATTAATGTCATTGTGAGTATCCAAATTCTGCTGAAATCTCTGCATGTGCTTGGTATGAACGCCTTGATTTCTTATCCCTAGGTGCCACAAGCAAGCGACCACTCACCCTGCATCGCTCCTGAACTTTGTATATGTGATTGTGCTCCATGCACATATTATTCCTAAAATACACACCCCACGTAGAGTAGTAAATAAAAGTGGCTGGTTCTAATTGTTGTAAATACGCTTTTTGACCTGTCTTGTTGATGTTATAACTCGCTGACCTAAATCCTATTTGTCGCTGTCTTTGCTACACACGATCAAAGTACCCCGTCTCAGTTACCGCCTCCATCACATGGGCGTACAAAAAGGATGCGTGGATATTTTAGGTCGTGCGCATTGGTAATTTTATTTAGTGAGATGGTAGGGGATCCATGGCAACAGTGCATTACTTTTTATTTGCTTTTCCTGCTTTTTTCACAATGTTCTTTGCCAAGTGCCACACATGTGGTATTTTCTCTTCAGCAGGGCACTAACACCCATATGTCTAACAGTAGTAATGGATTTGACCAGAACATCTTTAGTCAACACATTTGTGAGGCAATGTTCTAGACCCTTCTTTTCCATTGTTATTGAACTACCCGTCAAGGTCAGTGGCATTGTCCATTAGTAAGTGCAGTGCTTCGGTCTGTACCCAGGATTGTAACAGCGACCATCACCAGACAAATATGGAAGTTTGCCCCCTAAAAATGCAAACAATGCCTCTTGTTGTTGAACATATGCAGTGTGCAGTACAGGAAATATATATTCCTTCTGAAGTGTATGAAAGTACCTTTCACTAAGTATTGGCATATAGTGTAGCACATTAGCCATATTAGCCACCCTTGTGAAGGTAAGACCACAGAACAGACTACCAGCGGATATTAAAAGGCTGCCAATAGCCATGGCTATTGAGCAATGGCTGTGACTCCCAGTGAAGCTTGTGCCCATTAGGACATGAACCACTCACTACCAATAATGTACCTCTAGTTGAAGTCTTCAACTGTACATTATGAATTTCATTTAGCAAAGATCGTAGGCAAGACTCAAAAATAAACTTCCTTTCAGTAGCCAACTTTCTTTCAGTTGGCAGGCACTCATTATCAATTGAAACCTGGGTATGAACTGTAAGCTCATCACAGCATTCCATGCATGAAGCATCTGATGATTGTGTTCTTAACTTAAAATAAAAAAATGTAAATCTATTCATGTGAAAAGCTAACTTCACTGAATCCGCTACACCCTTGTATTCCGACTCTTGCTGCAATGGTGAAGAGCAGTTTAAAAACATGTCCGCTTGGGTGCTCACATCACACTGTTCCACAGATCTGTATATGAACACTAACGTGTGTACTGTTATGCACATACCACATTGTATAGCAACATCTCTGCTTGTGACTTGAGCTACTAGTTGGGAACGACCATCACAATTAAGAAGTAACCCTACATAAGTGAATATCTTACTGTATTGTGTGCCAATGTCTTTTGTCTTAGGTTCTGATAACAAGACAGTAGTAGAGCACATATGATGGTCAGTATCTGAACTAGGACACTGTGAGTGACTCTGTAGGTCAGGACTACTGGATTCTGTGCAGTACAGTGGGGTTGGTACACTTCTAAATACGTAGCTGACCTACCAGAATCGGGGCCACAAGTTGTGGAATGACCGTTGCAGTAGCTATTTTTCTCCTCTTTGAGAAGGTTGGGTCATTGAATAGTAACAATGATAGAACAGCATTGGACTTCAGTTTTGGCTTTGAAGGTGTGTAACCCTCAACGGCAACGAAATCTTCCTTGCAGAAATGGATGCTACAAACTTGTGCATTTTCCTTAATGGGTACACATTGAGCCACTGTGAACACAGTTATGAGTATGCTATGAAATGACAAATTCATCACAAAGCTCACAAGGTTGAGTAGAATAGCATTGCCTAAAGGAAATCGGTGGAACGAAATCTCGTTGTCACGCTTGTAAGCTGTACTGAAGCATCCACTAACGGCACAGAAAACACCCATTTGAGGAATGATAGTTTTCTAACGTAACACAAATTAATAATTGGATCCAAGTGACGCTATAGTGACATGAGTAGTTTCGTATGCAAAAGTTGAATATCTCGCAAATGAAGCATGAAAGAATTGTAGTCTAAACTAGTGATTATCTTTGATATGAAGAGCACTTGTTTTTCCAGTTCAGCCTCCTTTAAGCTTAATTCTCGCTGTGCTTGTGAACGGCAGCCCCACAAAGATGTACGCATGCAAAAAAGTACTTTACGAGGACTTTTTTGCAAATAAATGACAATCAATACATCAACCAGGAATTTTTGCACTTTGTCAGTTACCTATACACAACAGACCATAGCAAAGAAGATGAATAATAGAAGTTTTGTACTGGCTTTCCAGAATCGCCCACTTTTGGACACCTTAGAGGTGGGATTCATGCTTTGTAGAATTGCCCATATACAGGAGTCTATGGCGCACATGATTCGTTTCTAATCCCTCTATATATGATCTCTGGAATTTACAAAGACTGACGAGCTGTTACAATATGCACACTACAAACACAATTTTGTATTCACATTCATATGAAAGCAACCATCACATATCATTAAAGTCAGCCAATTTGATAGAGGGTCAAAAATAAGAATAAGATATTGACTCATTTGGTGGCTATGGTGATTAGCTTTTTTGTGATACTGCCGAGTGCTTTTTGGCAAGTTTTGCCTTGGTGCAACTTAATTAAACAAAGGTAAATATTTGTAAAGACATGCTAGTGTATGGCATCTGTACCATTTTGCTTATATGATACATAGAGAAAATTGTACTTTTTCATAATAGTTTATATAGTGTATCCCTGTGCATTTGCTAAATAGTGTAGGTCTGTAAATTTTGCTGTAATTATATAATAATATTACTTTGAAACAACAAAAATAATCACATTACCTAATCATGTACCTACATTAGATGTGGAATTGCTCAATATCCACTTTGCTGAGAAAATACAGTTTAAACCTTGTGTTACAATTATTATTTACACACACCATAACCACTATCTGTGCAACAGAAAATGTAGTTTTCATGCTAACAGCACTGTTGCTATAGGCAGGCTCATCAGCACATACGCTACCTTGGTAATGTGTAGCCCTAAAATTTTCATTACTGTTGCTTATTCATCATATGAATTTCTTTGTATTCAGAATTATTATGGTACAACATGTTTCCGACATTGCATAAAGATCAACTTAAACGTCTTGCTGGACAATATGATCCGAAATACATTTGTAAAATTCCAACACCCAGGGAACTTGCAGCACAGACGAAAATTGATGTTGATAAATGTCAGCAAATAATTACCTTAATTGTAAGTTTTCAGCTTTTAACAAGGTTGCGATATATTGAAATGCATTTTCTGTTACAGACCCCTCAATCAGTACAACCGCCTTCAATGTATGGAATTATAAAAAACTTTCCACAAGATGGTTCTATTTATTGTGATCGTTTTACCAATAATGTTGAGCCATGTTCAGATCTTAGTCTTGTCAGTAAACCAATTATAGCTTTTCAGGAAGCTCTCACCAGATTTAAAGGGTTAAGTGCAAATAACAAGCTATTGTATCAACATCATGCTGTCAAGCTTCTTCATACAATGGAGGCACTAGATCTTACAGATGAGCAGAACATGTATGATCCAATACAAAATTTGTTTCGTGATATCTTAACTGATGTCAAGCATGTTTCGGTAGGTCGATGGTCAACACCCAATAAATCTGGAATGGGGCAACATATTCAATGTGATGGCTCGGTGTTGGTGAAAGGATTGCCGTGCATTGTAGCTGAGGCTAAAGCACTTCAATCAAAATCTCCTGCTAACCCAGTGTTGCAAGCAATTGGGTATTTTCAGCACATGGTGAATTCATTTGGTTCAGTAAATTTAACATGTGCATTGTTGGTAACTTTTGATGGTGATTGGATGAGTATCTATGGGTGTCATGCTTTTGTAAACTTTGATGGCAGTAAACAATTGTTAGTTGACCTTCTTTGTCATCCTCTATTGTTGCGATTCAAGAAAAATTTTCAGTGTCTTCTTGAAAATATTGCTTCAGTGCTTTATGGTATTGTGTGCTTTGTTGAACATATTTCAAAGGATGCTCCAAAATTGGAATCGTGTCCTCTGACTCTGGCCAAAATCTTACAAAAGGTCTCTCCATCATTTACACCTACTGGACCATTAAGAAGAATGTGTCCAAACAAGCTTCTATTTGAGTTTGAATTTAAGGAAAATGATCAGGAAAGAGTGCTGGCAGTGAAGTTTGTGAAAGGCGATTATGGAGAGGAAGTTCATAGACACCTTTCTTATAACTGTTATGCTCCAAAATTGTACAAGGTGATCGAGTTACCACTGGATTGGAAAGCTGTTGTAATGGAAAGATTATCATCATCACTTGATGAGCCTTCTGATTACACTACTCAACTGGTGACTATCGTTAAATATCTGCATGACAAAAACTACGTCCATGGTGATCTGCGTAAACCAAATATTTTAAATGTGAATGGCAAGCTCCAAATTTGTGACTTTGATTGGGCTGGAGTAGAGGGCGTTGCGAAATATCCATTTGACATTAATCACAGAGATTTAATATGGCCAAGAGATAATTTACCTGGAGAGATAATCAAGAAGGATGATGACATTTATTGGATACATCAGTAATGAACTCAGAACTACAAACTCGTTTATTTATATCTGAGTATGATGTTTTAGTTTGTACTTTTTAACCACTACATCTCATATTACAAAACATACATACATATATAATGTAATGGTGACGTCAGCTGCGCATCGCATTACAGACTGAGACGCTCATCTTACATGTCTGCACCCTGAACCTCACCCGTCTGTTAGATATATAAGTCTCTATTTTTGTATGTATAGACACGTGCTATTGTAATTGCGCGCCTGTGATTGGATCATTGCTGATATAATCGTTACACTGGCGTAGTCGGCAGGATGGCAAAACCAGTACAGCTTCCAGAACCTTTCAGCGGCGATGCGGCAGATTGGAACGAATGGTTGAGCCATTACGAAAGCATTACAGTGGTCAACAAATGGGAAGCAGGTCCGCGTACGCTTAACAGGAAAGGCACAGACAGCCTTGCCAAACGCCGCACGAGAGGCGACTGCATGGAAGTTGGCACCACATTCCTCAGCACCACATTCCACACAAATTATCGCATAAAGCAACTTATATGGCGCGCGCTCGCAACCGAACCACAAGTACATCGCGTAACTCCCTATTCCACACAAATTCGATGCGATGTAATCTTAAATCAAACCATACTATAACGATGTTCTAGTAATCCTGCATCACAAGAGGTCTGTGTCGCATGCACATCTGTGCATATGACTTTAATATCTATGCTTGACCCAACTCCCTCTGAGGAACGTGGCTATAGGCTATGTCACACCTGTGAAAGTGACAAAGTTCAACCTTGTGACCAAACTAAGGCGATGTTCCAGAAATCCTGCACCACACCGGTGGTCCTTTCTGTGAGAAGTGATATCACATTGCATGCACTTTAGAACTCCAGGATGTAGGCATTGTTTTAATGAATTGGTGCAGGAATCCTGCATGGCTACCACCCTCTCCCAACCCCCCTCTTTATACCCCTGCCTTTTTCCCCTTCACATGGATAGCATGGCATATCTGAGGTGGCCAAGGTAACTAAGAAGAACAATATGAAGTCTTTAACTTACCTACGCCATACACCTCCCCTTACCTACACACATACATATATTCATACATACGTACATACATACATACATATATACATACATACATACACACATACACACACACACACACACACACACACACACACACACACACACACACACACACATACATAATAATAATAATAATAATAATAATAATAATAATAATAATAATGGGACAGAGGTAGACCTGCAGCAATGGACATCACAGTGACCTCTCCACTCACTCCTGTCATCTTGGGGGAGTCATGCCAAGTGGTTGGTGCTGCAGCACTTGTAGCAGTGAATTGGAAGTTGCAGGCCAATAACCCCAAATGTCAAGAGCTAGGCACACCCTTGGCAGTAGAAACATACGGCAACTGGGGTGAGATTGCTCAAGGAACATTCTCCAGGCTTGCATCCCACCTTGCCATCAGCCAGTCCAGGCCAAAGGCATTAGTGGTGGCAGACATATATGGCAGGCTTAACCTCCATCTGGTGAAGTCCATTGCTAGGGCACTCCTGGCGAGAGAGCTTCATCCATCCTGACTGTGTATGTAGGAAATAGTAGTTGCATGTTTTTCAAGTGGTGTATACATGTATTATAAAATAATAATAATAATAATAATAATAATAATAATAATAATAATAATAATAATAATAATAATAATAATAATAATGGTTAAAGCGGTGCTGTACTTCAAGTCTATTCTATAGCTACTTGCTACCCTCGCTCCTTGGACCAAGAACTTGTCTCTACGACGGGTACGTGTAGGCTGGCCACCTCACGCTACTTGCCATCTTTGGCCGAAGCCACAATGTACGTGCTGGGTGCGCTTTTATTGGAAGACGTCCTTCCGGATGTCTGGACTTTTCGATCTGGTGACGGGGCTGAGGGGTTGACTTCTGGAGTGGCCACGAAAAGAGAGGAATCCCCTCTGCGGATTAGGGCCACGCAAGAGGAACAGGACCCCAAGGCTGTCTCGGAAGACCACGTGGATCTTTTTACACAAAACCACAGACGTCGGACGGGACTTGACCAGGCGCATTGTCCAGGCATCTGATGGTGCTGTGGGAGGGTGAAGGACACCTTCCTTTTGAGTGCATTGTGTAACGTATAACTGGAATCAGTGGAATGTAAGCCTTCTGTAACGTGTAATAATATTATTGTTAATAAATATATAATAATAATAATAATAATAATAATAATAAGAATAGCTTGGTCGCAAATTCACGTCTTCCTTCCCATCAGTTAAAATGTCCTTTGGTTAACAACAGCGTTCGCTTGTCAGCTTTTTCTCCATCCAGCACTACGGGTGCTATGCCTAGTCCCCTACCAACCTTTGAAGCTATTTGTGAACTCCCAGTTCGCACAGTGAGGCATATCCCTGCCAAGGACAGACAAGCTGTTGCTCTTGTATTATCTTCTTCCCTAAGAGCTGCTGCATTTGAGAATACCCAGGAGGCATGGTTGAAAGTCTTCATGCTGCCCAAGTGCATACAGTTTGCTCCTAAGCGTTGTGGTCATCACCACAAACCTCGTCCAATTAGAGATTTGTGTGACCTATGGTCAAAAGGCCATTTTGATGTGCTCTGGAACATGGCTTCAAATCAACGATGTTCTAAAAGTGTTTCTCCTCCTGTCAGTAGAAATTCAGGAATTCAAACTGCCATCTCCTATGCTAGAGAGGGACTCTTTTCAAAAGCTTGTCAGGCTCTCCTTTCTTCAGGTTTGGCTCCAAACAATCAAGCCACTTGGAATTTATTAGTTTCAAAGCATTACTTCCATCTCCACCTTCTACACCTTCAGCACCACTTCTCCCTCCAGATTTTGACTTGAAAGCAATTTGCATTCTTTTCCAAAAGGCACAGCTTGTGGTCCATCAGGACTACGCATTCAGCATTTGATTGAGGTAGCTGGCATCCCAATGCAGTCTCCAATTTGTGCAGCCCTCAGGGATATAGTAAATCTACTCCTCTCAGGTAAGGTTCCTGTTTCAGTGGCAAAGTTTATGGCTGGTGGTAGTCTTGTGGCCTTGGAGAAGAACAAGCCAAATTGTCCCCTCGATGTTCGCCCAATTGCTGTTGGTGAAACTTTAAGGCGACTAGCTAGCAAGTGTATTTGTGCTATTGTCAAGAACAAGGCTTTTGAATTCTTTTCCCCTTTCCAGCTGGGGGTGGCATGCCCTTCAGGAGCAGAAAAAATAATTCATGGCCTGAGAAGTTGTGTGGATGATCATTGGCTTGATGGAGATTTTGCTGTTATGAAAATTGACTTACGTAACGCATTTAATCTGGTGTCTAGACAGGCAGTGCTGAATGCTGTTAATCTCCATTTCCCAGAACTGTTGTCATGGTCTACTTGGTGTTATGGGCAATACCCTATACTATGGCACACTCTAGGTTCCATTACATCTGAGTCTGGTGTCCAGCAGGGAGATCCCTTGGGCCCTCTGCTTTTCTGTATGGTTTTGCATCAAGTAGTTTGTGCCATTGCTACTGACAGTGAGTGTGCCTCTCTGTTGTTTAATAGGTGGTATATAGATGATGGTGTTGTGGCTGGTCCCATCTCTGCTGTTTTACGTGTGCTTTCTATCATAAAAGACTTGGGACCTCCTCTTGGTCTTCATATCAATTTGTCCAAATGTGAATTATTCAGCATCAATGACCTAAGTAGGTTCCCAGATGAAATGAGAAAATCCAATGTGCCTCATTTCGAAATACTTGGGGCTCCAATAGGAGATTTTTTGTTTTGTGCCAAGTATATTGCTCAAAAGCATACAGACGCTTCCATGTTGCTCCAGCACTTAGCTCAGGTAGGTTCTTCAGATCCTCATATAGCTATGCTTCTACTCCGTCAATGTGGAGGGTTTTGTAGGCTGATACATCTGGCCAGAACTATCCCACCTTCTTTAGCTGGTGATGCCCTCAGTCTGTTTGATGATGAGGTGCGGCAGTGTTTTGCAGAGTGTACTGCAGTAGACACTCCTGACTTCACATGGCAGCAGGCACAACTTAGTCTAAGTCGGGGTGGTCTAGGCTTGCGTCGTGTCTCCTACCACTCTCCTGCTGCATATTTAGCCTCAGCTGTCAATTCAGGCTTATCTTATGAGGTTTGTAGGTACTTGCACCACTCTATAGACCTTTATAACAACCTTGTTGATCCACTTGATTCACTTACTCCTGATTCTATTGACAACAGCTGTTCCACATTCACTCAGAAGTTCCTGTCAAACAAAATTGAGGATTGTCAGTTCAAGACACTTTTTGATAACTCCACTCCAATCGACAGGGCTCGTCTATTATCGATTTCATCACCCCATGCCTCAGCTTGGCTATCTGTTACTCCATCCCCTAGCATGGGCCTTCACTTGGAGCCTTCCGAGTTCCAGGTGGCGATAAAATGGTGGCTCGGTATCCCAGTTGCTCAAGGTCAAAGTTGCTCTCAATGTAAAGCTGCCTTGGATGGTTATGGCCATCATGCTCTGTGTTGCAAGTTGGGAGGTGATGTTGTCTCTCGTCATAACAGGTTGAGAGACATCTTCAATGATTTTTGTCACTCCGCGTGTCTTGCTCCACAACTAGAGATGGGTGGGTGGTCTAGGGATCGTACTCGTCCAGCTGATGTTCTTGTTCCAAACTGGGTCCTGGGTTAGCCAGCAGCTTTTGACCTAAATGCACAAATTTTTCAAGAAGCGTGTGTGACTGCAGGTTCAGCTGCCTTGGCTGCCCAGATCCGCAAGCATCGAGTAAATGATGAAAGGTGCAGGGAACTAGGCTGGGCATGTATCCCTCTTGTGGTGGAGACGTATGGATGTTGGGGTACTGAGGCTATACAAGCACTATCAAGGCTTGCCA
Source organism: Spongilla lacustris (assembly GCA_949361645.1). Taxonomy (NCBI): domain Eukaryota; kingdom Metazoa; phylum Porifera; class Demospongiae; order Spongillida; family Spongillidae; genus Spongilla; species Spongilla lacustris. Next base: position 2,332,063 of record OX442421.1, read on the forward strand.
CCCGTTTGTCCACTAGGCAGGGACGTCCCAAGTCACTCGTGAGCAATGAGATCTTTGGAAGATTCAGTTTGGCCCTTGTAAGAGCAAATTCCCGAGCCATCCTATCCTGCTCTCTGTAAACTGTTCGTGTTAGGTAAAGTACAGTAGGTATTTAATAATAATTTCCATTCGTACATATATTATCTTAGGTCCATACCTCCTCCTGAGCTTCAGTAGGCTAGCAACTTGTTTTGTGCATATCATGTGTCTGTGTCATGTTTGTACTGTATCAATCCAATATTTAAAATAATAATAATAATAACTGCCTTTGACATCACGGTCACATCTCCTCTTACCCCTGCTATTTTGGCTGAGGCAAGTAGGAGGGTGGGTGCTGCTGCTGAAGCTGCAGAAAACAGAAAGCACACAGCCAATGACCCTAAATGTGCTGAGCTAGGCTGGAGGTGTGTGCCCCTAGCAGTAGAAACTTACTGCAATTGGGGTGAGGAAGCAAGAGGAACCTTTGCTCTACTGGCCACACGCTTGGCCTTTGGCTCTTCCTAATTTCGTAAAGCCAGGGTGATCAGTGACATGTTTGGAAGGCTAGAGCCATAGCAAGGGCCATACTGGCTAGGAATGTGGTCCCTACTGACTTTAATTAAATAACATCTTGTTTTATTAATTAGTTATTATTTAGTGTGTTTGATCTTTAAATAGTTTTAATGAAGACATTATAATGTATATATATTGTTTAGTGTATACATTTAATGATAATAATAATAATAATAATAATTCTCGCCATGCTTCCTCTTGGCTTGCAGTGATTCCATCCAAGGGACTCAATCTCTGCATGGAGCCGGAAGAGTTCCAGATGGCACTGAAATGGTGGCTTGGGATGGACACTTCACCACAGCAACGTTGTCCCCACTGCCACGACCATCAGCTAGACCCTCTTGGGCATCATGCAGTAACCTGCAAAGGGGGAGGGGATGCAGTGATACGGCATAATGCCTTGAGGGATGTATTTACGCAATTCTGCCATAGGGCTCGTCTGGGTGGTCAATTGGAGATAGGGTATGGATCGGGAGGGGATTTTTCTAATAGCCGGCCAGCAGACTTTCTGGTCCCCAACTGGACACTGGGCAAGCCAGCTGCGTTTGACCTAACTGTAGTCTCACCGCTTAACTCCAATACATTGATTGAAGCGGGAGCTACAAGTGGGTCAGCAGCAGGTAAGGCCGAAGTGCGCAAGCACAATGCCAACGACCCTAAGTGCAGGGAGCTGGGGTGGGTCTGCATTCCCTTAGCGGTCGAGTCTTATGGGTGCTGGGGGGAAGAAGCACATAGTTCATTTTCTCGCCTTGCAGCCCGCCTGGCTTTGCAGTTACAGTGCAGCAAGTCCAAAGCCACAACGACCATATACCAGAGACTTAACCTGACTTTAGTTCGTTGTAATGCAAGAGCCATGCTATCCCGTGCAAGGCTGTTGCAGTCAGTAGACGGGGGTTAATTGAGACATGTGGGTTAGGGTGGGTGTTCTTTGGGTGTTGTGGGTCTTTTTGGTGTGCTGTACACTACTTAGGGGTTTTGTTTCGTTGTATGCATAATCTTTGTACACTATTATGATTATTATTATCAAATAATAAGAAAATAAGGTCTATTATTATCAAATAATAAGAAAATAAGGTCTGCTGGCCAGTGCTGATAGTCCATCTTCCCGTGCTCGTCTTCTTGCTGCATCCACACCAGAGTCAGGAAAATGGCTAAATGCATTCCCTATATCCTCCATAGGCCTGAGAATGGATAACTCCACCATCCGAATTGCAGTTGGGCTCAGACTTGGTGTTCCCTTGTGCCATTCACACACTTGTCACCATTGTGGTTCTCACGTGAATGACCTTGCTACTCATGGCCTTAGCTGTAGATGGAGTGAAGGTCGCCACTCCAGGCATTCTAGCTTAAACGACATCATCCACAAAGCACTGTCAGCTGCAAAAATACCTGCTCGTTTGGAGCCTTCTGGAGTAGCTAGATCTGATGGTAAAAGGCCAGATGGAATTTCAATGGTTCCCTGGAAAGAGGGGAAACTCCTTGTGTGGGATGCTACATGCAGAGACACCTTGGCACCATCATATCTCTCCACTGCTGAAAGAGGCCCAGGATTGGTAGCAGCAGAGGCTGAATCTCAAAAGAGGAAGAAGTATTCCTCTCTTGGAGCTAAATACTTCTTTGTTCCCATAGCATGTGAGTCTCTTGGTGTGTTTGGTGCTGAAACATTGTCCTTTCTTAAGGACCTTGGCCATCGTCTGCACAAAACCACTGGAGACTCACAATCCTACCAATTCTTACTCCAGCGCCTTTCTGTGGCAATCCAGAGAGGAAATTCTACCTCCGTCTTGGGAACATTAAGTTCCTTTGATGGTTTAGATGACTTTTAGTTCTGTGTGCGAGTGATCGAGTGTGTTAGTGTGCCAGTACATTGTATATGTTAGGTTGTGTTGTTGTTAGCCATATATGTGTTAGTTTATATAATAATAATAATAATAATAATAATAATAATAATAATAATAATAAGGTCCTGACAGAGATTTATGGGCGGTTGAATACTTCATTAGTGAGGTCAGTAGCTAGGGCAATCCTGTCTAGAAGATGCGTTCCAGGTTAAAGAGTGTAGCTTTAGAGTGGAACTGTACATACAGTACATACATAGTTTACATGTAGTCTAATGATATGTAATAACTAATACTGCTGCTGTATTTGCCGTATGATGCTTTTATTTTAATAATAATAATAATAATAATAATAATAATAATAATAATAATAAGAAAATAATAATAATAATAAAAAGAAAATAATAATAATAATAATTGGAAGTCCAGAATTTTGTGGTGAATACATTGAGGCAAAGAGAAAGCAGGCTTGTTCTCTTCTCCATCTTTTACCTCAGCTATGTGACCCTCAAGTATCCATCTTGCTACTTCGCCACTGTGCTAGCTTTTGTAAGCTGTCCCATTTAGGTCGCTCAGTTCCTCCGTGTGATTCTTCTTTAAGGCAGTTTATGCTCTTTGATGAAGATGTCCTCCACTGTTTGGAAGAATGTGCAGCCTTTGAACTTACACTTTCAGCCACCAAACAAGTTCAGCTACCATTACGGCATGGTGGTCTTGGATTGACATCAGTCTCTAACCACTCCTCCAGTGCATTTATTTCGTCTTTGTCCAATGCTATTGATGTCACCAGTGCTCCAAATGCTTCCCATCACCTCAAACAGGCAATAGCACTCTACAACACAAAGATCAACTCTGCTGATGCAATAACATTTGAATCAGTGACTAGCTCTCCTCCACAACAGCACCATCTATCAGGCAAAATTGAAGACAATTCCTTTCAGACTCTTCTCATCAACAGTACAGTCTGTACCAGAGCAAGACTCAGAGCAGTATCAGCCAGTAATGCTAATGCCTGGTTGAGAGCTATTCCTTGCATACACAATGACTTAGCTTTGGAGCCTCAAGAGATGCAAGTCCTATTAAAATGGTGGCTAGGTCTACCTGTCTTCTCAGCTGACAGTAAATGTCCCTTCTGCTCAAGTGCCCTTGATCCAGATTGCCACCACGCCCTTACATGTCGTTCTGGAGGGGATGTCCTTGCACGGCACAATAAGCTGAGAGACTGTGTTGCCAACCTGTGCTCCAAAGCATGCTTATCTCCTCAACTGGAGAAAGGTCCAGGCATAGACTTTTCTAGGCCAGCTGATGTGCTGGTGCCAAACTGGTCCCTCTCCAACCCTGCAGCTTTTGACCTGAAAGTCATTCATCCGCTTAATACGGACTTGATTCTGGAAGCGAGTTTGGCTTCAGGCAACTCTGCAGAGGTTGGTGAGATTGAAAAGCATGCCAAGAATGATCAGATGTGTGCAAGGTTGGGCTGGACATGTATTCCATTAGTGGTGGAAGTCTATGGTGGTTGGGGATGTGAAGCCAAAGAATGCTACTCTAGATTGAGCAAGAGGCTAGCTATGCAAGTGGGAATCAGTGAAACTGAGGCACTGTGCCAAATGTACTGCCTGCTGGCTGTCACACTGATGAGGCAGAATGCAAGAGCCATCCTCCTCAGATGTGCCCGTGCTCCCCTTCTTGAGTATTAAACTTAATTGTGTTATGTAATGAAATTATTATTATTATTATTATTATTATTATTATTATTATTATTATTATTATTATTATTATTATTATTACACAAAAAACACCTTATTTAAATGCATACACAATTAAACTACTAATAGCAAGTTAGGAGGGTGGAAGCTCCCTGGCCAGGATGGCTCTAGCAATGGACCGAACCAGGACCACATTCAACCGGCCATAAATTTCAGCCACAACTACTGCCTTGGGGGAAGACTGGTGAATGGCTAGGAAGGATGCCAGCCTGGAGAAGGTATCATGAGCCTGCTTGCCCCAATTGCCATAAGTCTCCACTGCCAATGGGATGCAGGACCAGCCCAACTCTTGGCACTTGGGTCCATTGGAGTGGAGCTTGCGGGTCTCTGCAGCCAGGGCTGCCGCACCAGCCTGGTGACATGATTCACCCAAGATGACAGAGCATAGTGGTGAGGTAATGGTCAGGTCTAGTGCCGCAGGTTTGCCTCTGTCCCAGCCAGCAATGAGGATGTCAGCAGGTCTGGTGTGGGCAAGGTCTCTGGTAAGGCCATGACCTCTCTCCACACTCACACTTAGGTGGGCACGACGACAAAGGTCAAATACCTCATCTCGTAGACGATTATGGCGTGTGACCACATCCCCCCCATGCCTGCAGGTCACAGCATGGTGACCAAGAGGATCAAGAGCAGTATCGGGGCAGAATGGGCACATGGACCGACCAGAAGTATCTAACCCCAGCCACCACCTAATAGCCATCTGGAACTCATTCGATTCCAGGTGCAAGCCCAAACCAGGGGAAGGGACCACTGATAGCCAAGAGGAAGCATGAGGAGCAGCCACTGACAGGAGGCGAGCTCTGTTAGCTGGAGAGGAGGATTCCAACAAGATGTGGAAATGTTGGGTTTGGATCAATCCTGACAAGACCTTCTGGTGAATGGGAGACTCCAGAGCAGAACTGACTGTAATGGCATTAAAAGGGGAGACCTGAGTGTTAAACATTGCCACTGCCTGTTTTAGGTGAACATTATCAGCCTTGCCAAAGCCGGAGAATGACAGGGAGGCAATGAACGCTGCAGCAGCATTATTATTATTATTATTATAATAATAAATATATAATAATAATAATAATAATAATAATAATAATAATATAGGTGGTGGCTTGGTCTCAAAACTTCAGACGCCTCTCCCTGCCCCTTCTGCCCTGATCTGGTTCTTGATCCTCTGGGTCACCACGCGACTTCTTGCAGGCATGGGGGAGAAGTGGTGATCAGACACAACCAACTTCGTGACATCGTTGCTGACTACTGTCGCCAAGCCCACCTCTCAGTAAGAGTGGAAGCTGGGTATGGGCTCTCTAGTGACCACTCTAACACTCGCCCAGCGGATGTCCTGGTTCAGGGTTGGGACAGAGGATCTCCTGCTGCCCTGGACATCACTGTAACATCTCCCCTCACCCCTGCCACCTTGAGAGACGCCAGTTCCACTGCTGGGGCAGCAGCCTATGCTGCAGAATTGCAGGAAACACACTGCAAATGATGCCAAGTGCCAGGAGCTGGGCTGGGCTTGCATCCCCCTAGCAGTGGAGACCTTTGGTAACTGGGGCGTGGAAGCTCAGGGTGTCTTTTCCCGCCTCGCTTCTGCACTCGGGATGCACCAAGGAACTTCAAAGTCTTGGGCCCTCCACACCATCTACAGCCGCCTTAATATGTCCCTGGTGCGTTCAGTGGCTAGATCCATTCTAGGTAGAAGTAATGAGCATTCATTCCATTCGTGTATTGTCTTGTTTAATAATAATAATAATAATAATAATAATAATAAAATAAATAAATAAATAAAAATAAAAAAATAATAAAATAATAATAATAATAATAATAATAATAAAAATGGCGTTGCGGTGTGTTTAGCTGGGATACAAAAACGCTTTTGCGGATTTGTCAGACAACCGCAGTTTACCGCAAAAGGTTAGTTCAAAGCCTTGTTGTCCCTGCAACGGTCAAAACGCTAAGTGCATACGTTGCAAATGTGTTATATCTGGTCGACGATGCACCAGCTGCCAGCCTTTTAAAAATAGTTTGTGCTGTAACGCAGTTGTGCCGCCATCTGTGTCTTTGTCATCAACAACAACGACTTCGCAATCCATATCATTTTCTGCACTCCCGCAGCACTTAAGTTCACAAGATGCTTTGCTACAGCAATCGCAGCTGCCCCATTCAACTTTGCAGCTGTCGGCACCGCCATCGCAAACATTTTCAAATCCACCATCATCAGTTCCTTTTTCAATGCCGGCCACGCCAGATTCACATGTAACATCCGCGGCGGCAAGTTCTCATTATCAAGTTGCGGCCCCGTCCACTTGTCACAATTTCCTTCCTCCGAGACCTCCTGTTAAGATACTGAGGCGCATACCACGCGCTTGTAGGGAACAGTCTGCTACCAAATTAGCTTCGATACTCAATACCATACCAAACAGCTGCGATTCCTCTTCGTGGCATCGTTTATTCCTTTTCAGTACGCGTTGCCTTTCAGTTCCATCCAGAGGTGGCTGCCGTCGTTCCCTTTCCAAAATGGTTAGCAATCAGATAAGGAACGAATTAGACCCTCTGCTGCCCCCAAGACAAAAGCCTGTTGTAAAGAAACACAAAGATCCTTTGGAATACATGGCAACTCGTGTGTCAGCTAAAATTGAAGATGGAGATTTCAAGGGTGCTATAAGACTAGCTATATCTGATGAAAAAGTTGCCCCAGAGAATGCCACTACCTTTGCTGAATTACAACAGAAACATCCACGTTTACACCCCGAAGCTGTGATTCCAACTCTGGCAAGTGACCCATCATCTTATGTGCCTGTTACTTCTGATGAGATAATCAGAGCCATCCAGTCCTTCCCTTGTGGCTCTGCTGGAGGGCCTGATGGTCTAAGGCCACAACATCTTAAAGACATGATCAGCCCATCTGCCCATTCAGGTGGCACAGCCCTAGTGGAAGCATTAGGTAAAATCTTGCAGCATGCACTGCTGCTTCAGCTCCCTTGCTAACTCCATAACCAAGTTGGCGTGGAGATAACAACGTGGCCATTTCAACCATCACTTTTCCACTGGCCACCTTTGCTGCAAGACGACGGAGAGTACAGCCAACTGCTATTGGTCTGATCCATCCTCCTTTCTTTTCTAATGCAATCAGAGAAGCACCAAAGAAAAATGGCCGGATTGAAAGCGGTGTTTGGCCAGAGAGGATCAAACTGATAGTGGAACGTCAGAAACATTGGATCCAACAAAGTATTACTGAAGTTGGACTTCACAAATGCTTTCAATTCTATTCACAGGGATAAAATGCTCGAGGCAGTGCAACGCTTGGCTCCCAGTATTTATCCTTTTGTTCATTCTGTGTATTCTTCCCCCTCCTCTTTGTTTTGGAGTGACAAAATCATACAGTCATCAGAGGGGGTCCAGCAAGGGGATCCTCTTGGGCCACTCCTCTTCTGTCTCACAATACATCATGTGTGCTCCCTGATGAAGTCTGAATTGTGCATCTTTTATCTAGATGATGGCACTCTGGGAGGGGCTCTGTCAGATGTTCTTCATGATATTGAGGTGATCAAGAAAGAAGCTGGAATTGTTGGTCTCGACCTCAATCCTCAGAAATCTGAAGTTATAAGTATCAACCCTGATCTCGTTGCCACTGTACAGTCTGCTTTATCTGGGATACGTGTGGTTAATCCAGCTGATGCCACACTATTGGGTTCACCAATTGGAGATATTGGTTCCATCACAGTTGCCGTTGATGCCAAGACTACCATGCTGAAGTGCCTTCGTGAGAGACTCCATTACTTATCCAGTCATGATGCCTATCTCCTATTGCGTCACTCTTTGGCCATCCCTAAACTGCTGTACCTTCTCAGAACATCACCTTGCTTTCTCTCATCCAGTTTAAAGATATATGATGATGAACTCAGAGCAACGGTCTGTAGCTCATTTAATATCCAACTGGCTGAAAGTGACCCTTCTTGGATACAATCCACTTTGCCTGTGTGTCATGGTGGGCTTGGCATTCGGAGCGCTGTGCAGCTTGCACCTTCTGCCTTCTTGGCTTCAGCTGCTGCCTCCTCCGGACTTGCTCACCTAATTCTACCAGCAAATATGCAACCACCTCAACTCAGCTATGTGGATGAGGCTTATGCTGCATGGTCCCAAGGGTGCCAAGAACAACCCCCCACTGATGCTGCTGCCCATCATCAGAAAACATGGGACTCACTCAGAGTATCTTCTATTGCAGATACACTATTTACAGACTCATCTGATCCAATGCGCCGGGCTCGTTTCCTAGCAGCATCCTGTAAGGAGTCTAGCTGGTGCATGGTTAAATGCCCTGCCGGTTACATCACTGGGACTACGTATGGATGATGCTACTATGAGAATATCTATGGGTCTCCGTCTGGGACTACCTCTATGTCAAAGTCATACCTGTCAACACTGTGGGGCAGAGGTGTCTCAGTTTGCCACACATGGCTTAAGTTGCAGAAAGAGTGCAGGTCGCCACCACCGCCATTCAGCTGTCAATGACATCATCTACAGAGCTTTGGTTGCAGCACATGTTCCATCACGTCTGGAGCCTTCAGGCCTCTATCGTTCAGATGGGAAGCGACCTGATGGTGTCTCAATTGTCCCTTGGAAGTGTGGCCAACTTCTAGTGTGGGACGCAACGTGTCCGGATACTTTTGCACCTTCTTACTCAACAATTGCTGCAAAGCAAGTTGGAGCAGTTGCTCAACAGGCAGAAGAAAAGAAGATGCAGAAATATAAACACCTTGACTCTTGCTACTTTTTCACTCCAGTGGCAATAGAAACAAGTGGAGTTTTTGGACCAAAGACAATGGAGTTCCTGAAAGGTTTGGGACATCGGTTGAGGCAGGTGTCTGGAGAAGCCAACTCCTTTGCATACCTCACTCAGAGACTCTCAGTTGCCGTCCAACGTGGCAATGCAGCTTCCGTGTTGGGAACAATGAAGATGGGCAGTCAGGAGGAAGAGTTTTTTGTATAGTATATTGTGTGAGTGAGTGAGTGTTAGGATAAGTATCATGTTGTTTGTTTTGTTCATTTATCTTGTAACTTGTGAATTTTGATAATAATATCTACCATAATAAAAAAATAATAAATAATAATAATAATAATAATAATAATAATAATAATAATAATAATTTCCGCGCGCGGTTGGGCAGTGCTACTTTGAGTCTCATCTGCTTACTATCCTCGTTCCTTGGACCAAACTCTTGCTTCTACCATTGGTACGTGTAGGCTGGCCACCTCACGCTACTTGCCATCTTTGGCCGAAGCCACGATGTATGTGCAGAGTGCGCTCCTTTTGGAAAACGTCTTTCAGGATGGCTGGACTTTGCGTTTGGGTGACGGGGCTGAGGAGTTGACTCCGGGAGTGGCCACGAAAAGGGAGGAATCCCCTCTACCGATTAGGGCTACGCAAGGGGGAACTGGACTCCAAGGCTGTCTCCGAAGACCACGTGTATTTCTTAAAAAAACCCACCGAAGTCGGACGAGACTAGACCTGGCGCTTTGTCGAGGCATCTGATGGTGCAGTGGGAGGGTGAAAGACGGCTTCCTTTTTGAGTGTATTGTGTATGTATAGCTGGTTATATATAATGTAGGCCTACAGTAGTGTATAATACTCGTATTTGGTTCGTATGTAATGTATATTTGACAATTTAAAATGTTACACAAAATACATTTGATAATACAAGGTCAATTACATGTAATATAAAATTGTAGTACACTAGCTACTTATATATCGTTATTAATAAATATTACATATATAATACAAGGAAGACAATAAACACATTATATGTGAAAGTTAGGTCTATGGCGGAGGAGCTATCCTAGAAAGGACAGCTGTGGCATTGGCACAGACCAGGTTGAGATTCAGCCGACCATAGATCTCGTTGAGTATGATGGATTTTGGCCGGCATGTGGAGGTGGCAAGTCTGGAGGCTACTGAGGCGATGATGGTAGTGGCTTCCTTTCCCCAAGCCCCATAGGTTTCCACTACCATAGGGACACAAACCCACCCTAGTTCTGAACATTTAGGGTCATTTGCTGTGTGCTTTCTAGCCTCGGTGGCCTGGGCAGCAGCTGTGGCCGACACTCCCGCTTCCAATAAAGTGACAGGATTAAGCGGTGAGGTGATGGACACATCTAAAATAATAATAATAATAATAATAATAATAATAAAATAATTATGTACGGCCGCGGGTGGGTTGCGGGTGTGTAGCACAGTTCTGTGCCCTTATTCATCATCATGTCTGATGACGGTTGTGACCACATCACAGGCCCGCTTGGTAAGTCTCGATGTTGCGGGAAGCGCGCTCGTTGTACGCGTTGCGTATGTGCGAAGGCGAAGCGGCCTTGCTCCAATTGCCACCTAATCAACCGCGATAGCTGTCACAATCCACACTTGTTAACTGTTTCCCAGTCACTTCCGCAGTTAGGCTCGCAAGTCTCCCTGCAGCAGCTAAATTGTCATCCGCAGCTGCCCATTTCAACTTTGCAGCTGTCTGCAACGCCATCACAATCATCCACTTCAATTCTACCTTTGGCACCAGCTGTAGTGCAGCAGTCATTGTCCACACTCCCATCATCAACACCTGAGCTCCCATGTCCTACTGGTGAATCCCTCACTCAAGACCATTACATCTTGCCACTTTCTGTGGACTTTCCAATCCCCGTGAGAGGTCCTGTTGCACAGCCAGCTGCAGAAAGAAGGAAGCAATGCTGTGTTCTCGGGTGTCCAGAATTAGTTGCACCTACCATGTGGTGCCTCCATATGGATAGCCACTTGAGAGGGCTTCTCCCGGGTGCAGTTCCTGATTCATGGCTCTTGGATCAGGGTTTGTCTGTTTGCCATACTTGCGTGAAACTAGTTTCAACCTCCCACCTTCACATCAGCAGAAGTGTTTGGCACAACGCTCCACCCCACTGGCACCTGTGTTAGATGTTTCACCCAGCCTGTGCTCTTCCGATTTACCCTCCTTAGATGAGGTATGCAGCCTCAAGTGCCCAACAATACGCTTCGTGCCCTACAAAGCAAGGCTGGCGTTTGCACGAGCCTTCTCCGCTGCTCTCATGGCTGTCATCTCTGAAAACACAGTGACAGCTTGGTTGAAGCTTTTCATGCTTCCCAAGTGTGTTCTCCCCAGTGCTAAACATGGTGGGCGTCACAACAAGCCTGTTTCCATTGAGAGTCTCTGTGCAATGTGGGGGGAGGGTCAATTTAGGGAGCTATGGCTCTTGGCAAAAGCCCATGCTCCTTGCTCCAAAAAGCAGCGAGTACCCTTAGATGACACAGTGAAGAAGAGGGTTAACTCAGCAATATCCTTAGCACAGGATGGTCTCTTTGGTAAGGCATGCCAAGTACTTGTGTCACCTGGGTTAGCACCTAACAATGCTGAAACATGGAAACTTTTAGTGGCTAAATCCTGAGTGTCCTTGTCCTTCTGTTCCCAATTTACCACCCTTTGATACTGTGCTCCCTCATGACTTTAATCTCAAGGCTGTCCTTAGGTCATTTCCAAAGCTAACATCAGCTGGACCGTCAGGGCTTTGCATTCAACACATCATTGATGCATCTGAGGTGCCCCTTCAGACACCCATCCTCCAATCTCTGAGGGCTATCATCAACCTCCTTGCAGCTGGCAGAGCTCCATCTGAGGTTTCCACTTTTCTTGCCAGTGGCAGTTTAACTGCCCTTAACAAGTCTAAACCTGGTAGTCCCCTTGATGTCAGACCTATTGCTGTAGGTGAAAGCCTACGTCGCCTGACCAGCAAATGCCTTTGTGCAGTAGTGAAAGGGAAGGCAGCAGAATTTTTCAAACCACATCAGTTTGGTGTTGCTTGCAGCAATGGTGCTGAGAAGATTGCCCATGGCTTGAGAGCGTGTGTTAATAAGTATTGGCTGGATGATGATTTCGTGGTCCTAAAGGTGGACATGAAGAATGCCTTCAATTTGGTCTCACGGGAGGCTATCCTCTCGAAGTGTAGCAAACACTTCCCTGAGCTGCTCCCTTGGGCCACCTGGTGTTACAGTCAGCACCCCATTTTGTGGCATCCTATGGGCAGCTTACATTCAGAACAAGGGGTTCAGCAGGGTGATCCTCTTGGTCCTCTGCTCTTCTCCCTGGTTTTAAACAAGGTAGTGTCAGAAATCACCGCTAATTCTGTGTGTGCAGATTTGTCCTACCATGCCTGGTACCTGGATGATGGTGTGCTGGCTGGTCCCAGGTCTGCTGTTCTTCAAGCTCTCTCCATCATGCAAGAGATTGGTCCTCCTAATGGTCTCATTGTAAACTTCCATAAATGTGAGATATTTAGCAAACATGATGTCAGCCTTTTCCCTCCAGAAATGAAAAGATCAACACACCCTAATATTGTCATCTTGGGCATCCCCATTGGTGACAAGGCTTTTTGCTCCACCTTCATTTCGGAGAAACTTGAAGAAGCCAAATCTTTCCTGCTCAAACTGGAGGAAGTGATTGCAGTTGACCCACATGTGGCCTTTTCCCTTCTACGTCAATGTGCAGGATTCTGTAAGCTGGCCCACCTTGCTCGTGGCACACCACCCTCCCAAGCCATATCAGCCCTTGAGGCCTTTGATCACAACATCCGATCAACCTTCTCCAAGTGCACAGTAGTCGACACCTCCAATCAGGCCTGGCAACAGGCGGAGCTCAGCTTAGGCAGGGGTGGCCTGGGCATGCGCTCCCTGAGTCGGCATTCCCCAGCAGCATACATTGCCTCTCTGAGCTCCTCTGGTGCTGGTCCATTGTCCCAAGAACACCTTATCCATGCAGTAGAGTTGTTTAACTCACTTGTTCCTTCATCTGAGGCAATCAGCATTGAAAATATGTTGACATCCCTTATCAATCAGAAGGTGCTTTCCAACAAAATAGACAGCCACCTGTTTAATGTACTACTTGAGCAATCTTCTCCTGCAGATAGAGCACGCCTTCTCTCTGTCTCCTCCCCTCATGCTGCATCTTGGGTGTCAGTAATTCCCTCTGAGGGGCTAGGTCTCCATCTCCAGCCTTCAGAGTTCCAGGTGGCCATCAAGTGGTGGCTGGGCCTAGACACCTCAGGTGGCTCAATTTGTCCCCTGTGTCCTGGAAAAGTGCTGGATCCCCTTGGCCATCATGCACTCACCTGCAAGCGTGGTGGAGATGTGGTAACCCGCCATAATAAACTGCGTGACACCCTTATTGAGACCTGTTGCAGGGCCCACCTGAGTGTTAAGGTGGAGGCAGGAAGTAGCCTAACTCATGACCATAGCCACACTCGCCCTGCAGACATACTAGTACCCAACTGGTCTTTGGGTAAGCCGGCAGCCTTTGACTTGTCTGTGACGTCACCGCTTAACTCCAATGTTTTACTTGAAGTGGGACTAGCAGCAGGTCAGGCTGCCAGAGCTACTGAGCTGAGAAAGCATGAAGAAAACGATGCCAAATGCAAGGAGCTAGGGTGGGTTTGTGTCCCCATGGTGGTTGAGGCATATGGTGCTTGGGGGACAGAAGCAATGGAGTCTTTGGCACTTCTGGCCTCTCGCCTTGCAACCAGCTGCAACAGGGCTAAGGCTGTGGTCCTAGCTGAGCTATATGGCAGGCTGAACCTCAGCTTAGTTAGAGCCAATGCTGTAGCCATCCTCTCCAGATGTTTTGTACCAGACCAGTAGTAATAATAGGGTGTATTTATGCATTGTGAATATCTACATGAAATATGTATGATGTTAATAAGTAATTAAAATAATAATAATAATAATGTGAATGCCGTGCTGCAGAGAGAGCGCTTTGTAGGGGCTGCTCCTGTGCTAAAGGAAAGAAAGGCTGCACCGACTGCTATCCAGGACGAAAAGGTAAGTGTGTGAACGCTTCAATTGCAGCTCCTCAGACATCGTCGCAGCCGCTTCTCTGTGTCTTATCGCCTTCGTGCTCATCGGCTGAGCACGCGTCTCAACCCTCGCTACCCACGCCTCCCCAACCTCTAGAGCATGATTCGTCTGCCCTTCCACCGCAGCCACATCTCCCCTCAGCAGTTGGGTATAAACCCCTCACCGCAGCCCGCAGCCGTGGACCCCCACTTCGTCTATAAGGCTACCACTACACCAAATTTATATGTTTCAGTTAGATTGGAAACGTACGGAAATACGGTGTTGATTGTCTTGGGAAATTTCCTTTGTATTTCCTTATCACGGAAAGATACCAAAACATAGTTGACTGGTTACTTCAATTCACTACTGCAATTCACTGTCACACATGACTATTACATGTGAAGCGTTTCGTGTTCGCGCCAACCAAATCTATCATTACAAATTTACAACTGACCTTGTTTCTTATATATATTCGATTTGTATGCGAAAAGACAGTCATAAATACATGTAATGGAGTCGCGCAACGTTACTCTACAATGCATGTAGCCAGAAAGCTGGATTACATGTTACACTTAATTTACAATTCATAGACATCGCTATCACGTGCACGTGAGTAATAGTACCGCCTAAGGATGCGAACTGGATTTGAACTACTGATCAGTAGTTGCTGAGTCTGTGACCTTCGCGACCAAACACGAAGGTCGGGCCACGCGGCCCACGCCCAACATGATTTAAACAGCAGGAGGACACGCCACAAGGATTAGCCGATACAACTAGAGGTATGATAATAAATGGTAGAGCTACTAGAGGTTACGCTACTAATACTGTGTGGTCCTGTGGATCGATTGGTTTGGGTAGAGGTTGCACAAACTGAAAAGTTAAGTTACATTCATTCTATGTACTTATGTGTTATTATATGTACATGTGTAACTGCTAGTGCATCACGCGATGCATGTATACATACATGTACATGTACATATGGGGTAGCTGCTGCTGTGTGGGTGTTTGGGGTGAGGTTAGGTGTGTGTGGGGAAGAGAGGTTACTGTGTGGGAAAGAGTTTTCTCTGAGGGTGTGTGGGGATGAGATTACTGTACAGGGGCGTATCCAGGATTTCAGAGGGGGAGGGGTTCCAACTTTGTACATTAATCGATATATGAGCTGGGAGGCGAGGGGGGGGGGTTTCAGTCTATACGAAAACTAGGGGGGGGGGGGGGGGGGAGGGGTTGCAAGGGTGGCGGCATTTCATATGCCATGGGAGGGGCGGCAGTGGCCGCCCCTGCCCCCAAAGCCGGGGCTGACCAGCAAGGGGGTGAGGGTTGTGTCTCACCAAATACGTGCACTTAGATATTAAAATTAATTTTGGAAGGGGGGGAAGTTTCCGGGCAACGCTGAAACTTCTATGAATACATGCCTGCTGTGTTGTGTGGGGGGATGAGGATACTGTGTGTGGGGGGGAAAGAGTTTACTGTGTGTGGGGGGAAAGAGGTTACTGTATGTGGGGGGGGGAAAGGTTACTGTGTGTGGGGGGGCAAAGAGTTTACTGTGTGTGGGGGGAAAGAGTTTACTGTGTGTGGGGGGAAAGAGGTTACTGTGTGTGGGGGGAAAGAGGTTACTGTGTGTGGGGGGGAAAGAGGTTACTGTGTGTGGGGGGAAAGAGGTTACTGTGTGTAGGGGGAAAGAGGTTACTGTGTGTGGGGGGAAAGAGGTTACTGTGTGTGGGGGGGAAAGAGGTAACTGTGTGTGGGGGGGAAAGAGGTTACTGTGTGTGGGGGGAAAGAGGTTACTGTGTGTGGGGGGAAAGAGGTTACTGTGTGTGGGGGGAAAGAGGTTACTGTGTGTGGGGGGAAAGAGGTTACTGTGTGTGGGGGGAAAGAGGTTACTGTGTGTGGGGGGAAAGAGGTTACTGTGTGTGGGGGGAAAATTTACTGTGTGTGGGGAAAGAGGTTACTGTTTGTGGGGGGGAATGAGGTTACTGTGTGTGGGGGGAAAGAGGTTACTGTGTGTGGGGGGGGAAAGAGTTTACTGTGTGGGGTAAGAGGTTACTGTGGGTGGGGTGAGTACGGTGTGGGTATGTCCTATGATCTGCGGCAACCCTATAGAAAGGAACCACATATGGATGGCCATGCACCCCCAATAGGGTGGCCTCATTAGATGATGACTGCACATCGAAGATGGCATAATACACACATGTGTACTTCAGATCAGGTGGTGGGGTTCTGTATGTGAGTGTGTTCTTACTGATAAATACATGTACATTAACATTTAAAACTCCATTCTACATGTAGTTGCCATGAAGATGCCACCTCTCCAAAAATTTTGGATGGGATATCCTCTCCATGGCTGGCTGGGCATATTCAAAGGTAGCACATGTGAGTTCTGGCTACGACAAGGGGGCATGGGCATGGTGGAGTGGAAAAGGTTATGGGTGGGCACAACTAACCCAGACAGGGTGTATGAAGAATGCTGTTAGCTGCAATTCCTTGTCAGGGCTTGATCTGCGGCATAGCCCCTTTTCAGGTCAGAACTTTTGGTATCTATTGTGATCCTCTTTGTGGAACGTGTGAGGGGGGAGGTAGGGATATATGGATTGAACTCAGAAACTGACTCACACATGTATGGACACTAATTTATTTGGAGGTGTTTTTATGTTATTTCAGTCGTAGGGCGTATCAGAATGTTTTATGCAGACTGTGGGGATACTGAGCAGCTTGAAGAATGGCTCTTGAAGAGATGAAGGGACCTCTAGTGGCAGACTTGACAACGAATTAGAATTATATGTACACTATTTATTGCCCATTGGTGTATTTCTGTTCCAAACTGAGATTTGATAAATCCTATGTCAATTGCACACACACACACACACACACACACACACACACACACCTAATCATATTCATGCTTTTGGTAACCTTGAGGTCAGACCTTACTGACAATGCAAGCAGCTGTCTAGTTATATAAACAAGCCATAAATGGAAAATATCTGAATGCATATAAGCACATTCATCAGGAATGGTTTCTATTCTGTCTGATCTGGAATGAGACTTTAACTCAAAACCTTTGACTTTTTTATGACACAGTTGCAAAATGGAAGCTCGGAGAATAAAATGCATAGAAGCAAATGTGTATCTTCTTACCACTTTATAATATTATGAACAAAAACTGTGTGTGCCCCTACACCCCCCTCCCCCACCCCTCTTTCTACTCTGACCCTCAATCTTTATAGCTGACCATGTATGTGTGTATACACAGAACTAGTGTTTGTCATGAAAGTAAAACATAGTATACATTTAACACTATATACTGGTATACAATGTCTTGTTTATGTATGTATTTTGACAGGGACAGTTGAAATGCAAGAGAGAGATAATCTATTCAATGCCATAAGCCAGGCTGAAAAGGCTTTTACATTGTAAACTGAGTTGATTATACCGGGTGTGTACCACTTGTTGCATTTGAAAGCATCCCGACAATCAATTTATATTTTTCTATGCCAGTGTTCTAAAAGAGAATTATGATATCATACATTTATTATTATTTTCAAAGTCGAAAGTATATGTGAGTCAAAGTAATATGTATGATCCCATGCATATGATACATGTATAACAATTATTAATCGATTTATGTAGATTTAGTCTATGTTGCACTTGCAGTACTAGCTACAAGACATTATCCGGTATTTTAGAACATTAATAATTATAAAATCCTATTCATCTACTAAAATGATACTATTAGCCACAATACAAATACAGTCTGATGTATAAATCTTGAACAGATACAGCATAATAATATTATTAGCAATATTACAAATACAGTCAAGTTACAGCAGGACTGATATATAAATCTTGAAAAGATCCATCACATACATGTAAACGTACACAAAATGCTAACTATACATATATACCCTGCATCAGAACTTGTATGTTATACATGTACAGTAAGCGCAATGTACACAGAAATATATTTATAGACATCACCCACCATTGCAATGAAATAACAAATATATTGCACAGACTAGTATAGCTGAGCTAGTACGTCCAAAAGCTGCACGTAAATCAGTACCCAAGATATATATAGCAAGTAACGTTACATGCTGTTGGAACACATTCATATATGTGTACATCAGTACATGTAAGGGTGCATGAAGTATAAAAACCGAACATAGCATTTAACAACCGTATAAGAACTTAGTATAATCAATGCATATGTTAGCCTGGGTAAAATTCCTTGAGTAAAAGTCAATCACTTTCCCTTGCATATTAGCTGCATTGCACTGCTGTAATCATTTAAAATAATGGAATACCAAAGGTACGTACGTGAGAGTGGATATCACATAGCCCCAGCTGCCGCTCACCCCCCCCCCCCCCCCCCCCCCCACATGTCTGAGTATATGTGGCAGTGAGTTCAGATAACATAGTGTCAATCATGTTCGTCTTGTTAGTATTACATGTACATGTAACGAGGAACGTAGCATAGGTGACGTCATTGATTGTTGCGGGAATTTTTTAAATCGTATTGTGGGTCGCGTCACGTGGCCCTGGGCGGTTTGGAATTGGGCGCGCAATTTGGCAAGAAGGTAAGTGAAAGTGTATCTTCACATCCTCTACGTAGGCAAGGCCGCAAGGGGGTTGCCATCTTGAAATTTTTTACATAATTGGCAAGGCCAAAAGGGCCGGCTAGCCTACCGATTGGGGAACGCAACACAAGGTAAGTGATCAATATCGTATAGGCATGTGATGACCATGCGTGTTTCTCCACGTTTTGCCTCAAAACTAACGTTAAGAAACCAAAGAAAATATACGGAGCGCGAATGAATGCTACGGTGGAATACTCAGCAGCGATGCGTGTCGTGGCATAGCTATGGTCGTGGTAAGTGGTTACTGGTACATGGGTGTCTGTGCGCGTGTGCTTATATCACGTGTAAGGCAGGTTAAAGACAAATCTTTTTGTGTCAGATCTGAAGAAGAAAGGTACGTGCATGTGTTTTACATGACCGCTAGCGTTTTACCAAAATGACCGCTACGTTTGTTCTGATCTGGAAGACTCGCCATTGCAGAAACTGCATCCTGAGGTAAAAAAAATCGTATCATCTTAATTTTAATGTCATTTTGTTTCCCTCAGAATATTGAACTGAAGCATTTTGCTCTTCTAGCGGACTGCTTCCTATATTGAACGTTGTAGTTACATGTATGAAGTGCTATTGCTGATTTTTTTATCACAATTATACAAAACGATCAATAAATTTTTTTAATAGTATGCAGGCTTTGGGCGCGTAGGTTTAACCCTTCCTTACGGTTTATGAAAACACTATATTTCCATACGTATATATCATATTTCCTTCGCAGAAAACGTACGTAATTCCGGCTGTTCAGTGAAAGGAAATATCGTAAATCCGATAATTTCTAATTCCAGGAAATGTATCTAATTAAGGTATTTACTTGTGGTTTACTTGAACGTATACATAACTGAAATGTGGTCATTTCGTCCCGTGCTCCCATGTATAGGAGCATCTAAGGTCAATTTGTCGCAGATCTATTGATTCTATCTTCTATAATGTTTACATTGATGGAAGATATGATGGCCGGGTTTTTTGAAAAACTTAACCCCAAGGAGTTGACATGTTTTTTTTTGCAAATGGCCCATAATCAACTGTGATATGTAGTAGGTTATAAAAATGTACCCTGCATTTATAGACTTGATAAGCTTATCGATCTTCATAGGTGGAAGGTATAGAGCAATTTCTATAGGGAGTTGCCATAGATGAGGGGTACAAAGGGAACAGAGCAAATAGTCTTACCTTAGATGTGTTGTATCCAGAAGTGAGCAATTTAAGGAAATCACTATTGCGGAGTTATAACGTCTTATCTATCACCTTAATGTTTAATCTCCCGGAATCCTTATTTAAGGATGGCCATCCTTAAATAAGGATGATGACCACTTTCTAAGAGGATGATGCACACTTGGTGCTTTATTTTAGATTTGTGATTAACTAGATTCAAGATAAAGCAGATTAGCGTTACTGCCGCGATTAAAACAGGTTTGACTAGCTCAAAAACCGGTATTACAGTGAGTCTCGTTATGGCGAAGCCGCCATTTGCCATTGGCGATATAGAATAGTGAGCCAATTTACTCAAATCGAAGGAAGGGCATGTTTCTGAAAGCTGAAGTAGTAGAATGTAGACTGTCAGAATCAGATGGACCCGTCTGTGGAACAATATCCACGGCGATACGCTGGCTCACGACTCACGTACATTGTACGTACCGCGCGGCCCGAGGCGCGGCCAGTGTACAGGCATAGATATTACCTCTAATATCTATGGTACAGGTACTGATTGCATACACTCGAAAGTGTCAAGCTATAGCCATAGATATTAAGCAACCCTGCTTAGTTACCGAGAGAGCCACAGAAAACGACGGATGTAGTTTCTCAGTATGGATGGGACGTACAGTAGGCGGGCCACAAGGCCTATATACCCTAGGTGACCGTAATTCCATAATCTGTGGTGGCAGCAACAGTAGGCCTAGGCAATGACGTGGTCCCCTCGAGTCTGATTAATTGGGGCTAAGAATTGACAACGCTTCCTACATCTCCCGTAAATCCCCCCCCCCCCCCCCCCCCCCCCCCCCCCCATCCATCATTGTACATGCCCGGGTACTGTATGCATGAAATGATAGGAATAGAAAGCACACTCAGTGTGTTCAATGGAGCGCAACCACATGTAGTGCACGTGGTCATGCACTGGTTTCAGCGAGGCTATAGGGATACATCCACGCTGGCGTTTGACCAGAAGATAGCATCAGTACACGTACGCGTACAAACGCTTGATATTAATTTTGAAGTGTTATGATGTAAATGCTCACAACTTATCAACCACAAGTTATTTTTTCAACGAATCAGGTTGTGAGTATAGCTGGGTTAACTGACTATCACAGAAAATCAAGAGTTTTAAAACCACTATGGTTTTTGAGGTCAATAACCTCTACTGTTGTGATCCTTATTTAAGGATGGTGTCCATCCTTAAATAAGGATGTGCCACTTCATCCCAGTTTTAAAATATGGACATTGATCATATTGACATCATTTACAGTTTGTTATGGAGGCTAATCAGTATACAATTGACCAATAGCATTTATGTTATCTAAGTTGCTTGGTTAGCAAAAGTATGCGATGCAAAAGACGATTCTTTTTTAAGGATAATGACATCCAGGATTTTTCCCTGGAGATTAAACATTAAAAAGTTGATGATCTGTTTGATTTCCAACAAGCAACAAATGAAACGTAAAGAAGCGGTCCAGTACTATGTTTTTTTTTGTTTTTTTTTTTCACAGATATACATGTATATTATTCTACATATATACATACATTTACATACACCACAATAGAGGAACATTGGAACGTTTTTGTTAATCATGCTACACCAAAGGTATCAGAGATTCACTGATTGTCAGTTCAATAGAGGCTGGAAGGTGTATAGCATGTCCTTGATTTGATCGCGCTCCTCTGATACATTGTATGGAAGATCGTAAAAGAGAGAAGGATAGACGGCAACGAAGCCACCCCATGCATTGTCTGACTTTATGATGTGCCCCATTTGTCAGCTAGCAGTGATGCCAAACGTTTGTCAGTAGGTGGTAGTGGCAATGCTACCCATGCCTAGCCTAGGCCTCCTGTTGAAGAAAGGACGATTGGAGTGAATGAAGCTCGCTCAATTTCCCGAATTCGAAGTTCGTATTTTCTCTTTTTAATGTTTTCATGTTTTCGATAGCAACTGGATGGTGTGGGAGTCTGAAAAATCTAATGACGTAATGACTGTAATTTGTATTTGTGTAATGAATAAATGCAATGCAATCAACATACAACTGCATACATTTGTTGTGCTTGTTATCTGGTGCAATGATACGTATACGCACTACACATGCATGTCACGTGCATGCGTACTTACATGCAAATTAACAAATGATTGTTACAAGTATTGCAATGCTTGTACCATAAATAATCTATGCTTGCAATTGTACGCACGCACAGCCTGCATGTGTACGCGCACAACAAATTCCGGAATATATTACCCGGAGGCGTGCCCGGAGGATAAATTTTTACGGGGGATAATCTATTTCGTGACACCGGCTCGACCGCTCGACATAGAGCAGTTGACATAGAGCAGTCGACATAGAGCAGTCGACACAGAAACGTCGACACAGAAACGTCGACACAGAAACGTCGACACAGAAACGTCAATACAGAAACGTCGACGTAGTTGGGCGTGGCCCAGCGGAAGTACTATTTAGGCGTGGCCCTTAGGAAGTCGACACGGGTAAATTAGGGCGTGGCTATCGGAAGTCAAGAGTACTTACCAATATATGGGCTGTTGTTACCTTAATAAAAAGGTTGGTTTCAATAGCACCTCGTCGTTTCAATCCGAGGCTGCTAATTTTTGCCTTCACGTATATCCCGATTCCGCAAGACAAGTATAGTCTCGGCCCCAGACCCAACGGACGGCGGATGGATTACATCACCGCTACGCGACGCGTAGCGGTGATGTAATCCATCCGCAGCTGCGTCCGTTGGGTCTGGTGCCGAGACTAGCGCAAGTACGCCAATATAACGGCAATAGGTTTGCACTGCCTCCAGTATCGCACTATGATCCCTAGAGAATGAAAATGGCAGATTTGCGTAGTGCATGGTAAGGCTTATACCCACGACGAGGTGCTATTGAAACCAACCTTTTTCTTTTGCAACAAGCCATTAAGGTAACAACAGCACATATATTGGTATTGTAAGTTCTCTAACAAAATGTTGACTTCCGATGGCCACGCCCTAATTTACCCGTGACAGGCGTGTCGACTTAAGGGCCACACCTAAATAGTACTTGCGCTGGGCCACGCCCAAATACGTCGACGTTTCTGTGTCGACTGCTCTATGTACTCTGCTCTATGTCAACTGCTCTATGTCAACTGCTCTATGTCAAGCGCACAATGCTCTATGTCGACTGCACAATGCTCTATGTCGACTGCACAATGCTCTATGTCGACTGCACAATGCTCTATGTCGACTGCACAATGCTCTATGTCGACTGCACAATGCTCTATGTCGACTGCACGATGCTCTATGTCGACTGCACAATGCTCTATGTCGACTGCACAATGCTCTATGTCGAGTGCACAATGCTCTATACACTGCAAAAACTAAAGCGCGATGTTCACTCTTTATCACTCGACAACGTATCATACGCATACAATACACGATGCCGGTAAAATTTAAATCCGTTATTACTTCATTCTGTATATTCATAAGTAATATTAAAGCCGTTGAAGAGGCCGCTTATGGTTCTGACCAACAGATCCGTCTGGTCCTGTTTCGGTAGCTCTGTTGAACTTTTAAAACCATCGCCCATAATATGATATGAATCGGCCGATATAGCGGACAGCGCCGCGTATTGGGACCACCACGGGCCCTACCCACGGGTTTATTAGATCCACTATTGTTTTTAAAATGAAAGAACTTTTCTCACGGGCCTGCAATACTAATAGTAATAATAGCTGCGTTTGCTGCATGGGCTGAGCGAGGTTATATTACTAGCTTCGCAATCATGTACTTGTACGAATGTAACTGCCTATATATCGCTGTGACTAATTAATGGCCCCCCCCCACGTCTCAACTCAGACCCAAATCCACAGCTGCAGATAACGTTGATGTAGAGACATATCCACCAGACCACCCCCGTATAAATGCGTCTATTTGTAAGTTTTGTTATATGCAATACTGTGATTTTGATTGTATTTTTGACTTTTGATATAGTGCCACACATTTCAAGACTTTGATTTGATATTGGATCCACTCATTTCAAGTGGTACAAAGTGTTTTAAAACCGGACCATTCTTTTTTTCCCCCCATAACAGTACACCTAGGACGTGCTTTAGATAAGTGTATGTCTCTTTTTTTATTTTTATGGGGCACCCCACCTCGTGCCCTTCCAAAAATTGCGCTGAGTCACACACACACACCTCAGCTGCCACCCTCGCTTAAAATATATGTACAATGAGGAGGCGTGTTTTAAATACGCAAATCAAAAGGTTTTATACGCCAACTGATGGCGTGCGCTTATGGTTTTTGAGGTCAGCTAAACAAATTGTATACGTTTATTCATACATTCCCGCCGCAGCCGGGTCAATGACTCTTCCCCAGCCTCTGCCTTATATTTGCCCATACTGCGAGGGGCCCTCCCCCCCCCCCCTAATAATATGAGGAACACAATGCAGAAAAATGTAATTTATAATTATAATACATATAATGTGTTTATTGTCTTCCTTGTATTATCCTGGTATTTAAAAAAAAAAAATCACAATGAAAAAAATAATACATAATAATTATACAAAGATACGCATGCAAACAAAACTACTTAATGTCTTCAGCCACTTTGTTCCAGCAACATTGATGCAATTAAAATCATACGGTCAGCTTGTTATGCCCCTTCATCACATCCTCCTCCTCTTCCTGTTCCCACCTCATGGCTAAACAGGAGGGTTAGCACAGTGGATGATATCGATGACACACACCATCGTTGATGATGGCATTTCTAGGGAGGGACAATTAAAAAAATTTTTAAAGGGAGTAACTTACCATCATCTTATCACGCATGCAGCAGTGTGCTGAGAGGTCCACATTAAAGTCTAGCCACTGCACCTTCTGTGGGGGGATCATATTGAAGGACCAAGTCATCACTCTTGTGAAGACCCAGGAGTTGGTCTATTAGATCACATTGATGTGTGTACGTGTGTACTTCACACTGATGTGTGTATATGTTTATTTCACACTGATGTGTGTACATGTTTACTTCACACTGATGTGTGTACATGTTTACTTCACACTGATGTGTGTACATGTGTACCTGACATTGTAGAAACTGTACATAGTCAACTGTAAATGGTCTGTACAAAAAGGTCCATCCACAAGAACAGATGTGTTGCTAGGGTCGTAATTAAGTCCGTTGCTATGAAACATTTGTAATCAAGGGGCATAGCCTTTTTGTAAAACGTTACAATGCAATGAAACAGTTGTGTTGTATAGTATCATAGCTGTAATTATATTTCATGACCACATAAGAATAATTCACTTTTTCAATTACATGTATACACAGGAAGTAATGGCTATTCATGTTGAAGTCCGGAACACATCACTGGAACACAATGACACAGTGCAGAGATACCCACAGCACACACCCCTGCCGGGTATATACCTAGGATTAGTGAATGTCCCCTAAATATGTATGTATCTATCTATGTCCCTCCCTCCCCACCACAATGTCCCCCTCTCCCCACCTCAATGTCCCCCTCTCCCTCCCTCCCCACCACAATGTCCCCCTCTCCCCACTATAATGTCCCCCTCTCCCCACCTCAATGTCCCCCTCTCCCCACCTCAATGTCCCCCTCTCCCTCCCTCCCCACCAATGTCCCCCTCCCCACCAATGTCCCCCTCTCCTCACCTAAATGTCCCCCTCTCCCCACCACAATGTCCCCCTCTCCCCACCTCAATGTCCCCCTCTCCCTCCCTCCCCACCACAATGTCCCCCTCTCCTCACCTAAATGTCCCCC
This sequence comes from Spongilla lacustris, assembly GCA_949361645.1. Taxonomy (NCBI): domain Eukaryota; kingdom Metazoa; phylum Porifera; class Demospongiae; order Spongillida; family Spongillidae; genus Spongilla; species Spongilla lacustris. Next base: position 2,357,707 of record OX442421.1, read on the forward strand.
TCTCCCCACCACAATGTCCCCCTCTCCTCACCTAAATGTCCCCCTCTCCTCACCTAAATGTCCCCCTCTCCCCACCACAATGTCCCCCTCTCCCCACCTCAATGTCCCCCTCTCCCTCCCTCCCCACCACAATGTCCCTCCCTCTCTACCTCAATGTCCCATTTTGTCTCCCACTGGCCACCTTCTCCATCTAATGCCCTCCCATTCATCACTTCCTTTCTCGTGCATTCCTTCTCAAATGCCCATTTAGAAGCCTACTCATCCACCCTCCATTCCTCCTAATGTTCCTCCCCCCCCCACCCCCCCTCTTCATCACCTCACCTCACTTCCTCCCCTCCTCCTCATCCTCCTAGCTGCAGCAGATAGCTCTCATCTACACGCTGCAGAACTGCCACAGCGTTCAGGAGCTCATCCACTGCCTCCTGGCCGGCCACGCCTCTCACCTGACAACCAGCACACCACCTGCAAGGCGGAGAGTGACCACCTCAGGAAGAAGGTGGAGCACCTGGTGGCCAAGAACGACACACTCTGCAGCTCCTTCGAGAGCGCAAAGCAGGCCGCCGCCCAGATGTATCACCATAGCAACAAGGTGGAGGCCAACAACACCAGACTTAGACACACCCTCTGCCTATGTCAGCAAGCCTTCGAAGTGCTGGACCTCGTCTCGGAGCTGCGCGACGCATGTGCCCACAATCCAAGGAACCCGGCCCATGCCGGTTCCGGTTTTTCCATGAACGAGTACGGGAGTCTGGAATTGACGACTCTGCGAAGCCCTGACAATCAGAAGCAGTCCCTGGCCGCACGCTCCAGGGTGGTGCTTCAGAACCTGGAGGGCATGTTAGAGATACGGGTGTACCTCCCGACCAACATGGGGGGGACACACGTGGACACTGTCCCAGACCATGGGGACCAGCGGGCTGAGCTCCATCAGCAGGAGTGTGGAGATGGACATGGACCTTGAGAGGCTCAAGATGTACGCCCAGGCCCTGCGCAGCAACATACACCACCTCCTCAGCACGCTCACCCCCGTGGATGGGCTGAAGGGGCTGGAGACCATCAAGAACCCTGAGGAGGTGAAGGACTGCAAGCAGGCCGATGGCTCCGCCCACATCCTGGACCTGGAGGAAGCTGCCAACACGGAGGAGCTGTGCAAAGCCAGAGAGGAGAGGGCGGAGATGAAGGTGTGCGTGGGTACATGCATGTGGGGTATACACACACACACATACACACACACACATACACACACACACATACACACATACACATACACACACACACATACACACACACATGCACACACACATGCACACACACACATACACACACATGCACACACATGCACACACATACACACATACACACACATACGCACACACACATACACACACATACATACACATACATACACACATACATACACACATACATACACACAAACACACACACAAACACACACAAACACACACAAACACACACACAAACACACACACAAACACACACAAACACACACATACATACACACAAACACACACACAAACACACACAAACACACACAAACACACACACAAACACACACACAAACACACACAAACACACACATACATATACACATGCACACACACATACACACACACATACACTCCACACACACATACATTTGAGGCTTGAACATGGCTGAGCATGAACGTGAAGAGGTCTGTGTACCTCTTCCCCAGCCTCTTTTCCCTCTCAGGGCCATCCTGCGGGAGGTAAGGGACATCACACCCTCCCTCATAGTGCGCTCCCAAGTCTTACCTTATTGGCTGTCATCTCCATCAAGTGGGTGCGGAGGTCCTCTATTATGCGCTCGTACAGTTTTATCAGGAGGGAGGAGTGGTACCCTTTCAGTAGGTGGAGGTGGGACTGCTGAGCCCCTGGGTGAGGTGGAGGTGGGACTGCTGAGCACCTGGGTGAGGTGGAGGTGGGACTGCTGAGCCCCTGGGTGAGGTGGAGGTGGGACTGCTGAGCCCCTGAGTGAGGTGGAGGTGGGACTGCTGAGCACCTGGGTGAGGTGGAGGTGGGACTGCTGAGCACCTGGGTGAGGTGGAGGTGGGACTGCTGAGCCCCTGGGTGAGGTGGAGGTGGGACTGCTGAGCACCTGGGTGAGGTGGAGGTGGGACTGCTGAGCCCCTGGGTGAGGTGGAGGTGGGACTGCTGAGCCCCTGGGTGAGGTGGAGGTGGGACTGCTGAGCCCCTGGGTGAGGTGGAGGTGGGACTGCTGAGCACCTGGGTGAGGTGGAGGTGGGACTGCTGAGCACCTGGGTGAGGTGGAGGTGGGACTGCTGAGCACCTGGGTGAGGTGGAGGTGGGACTGCTGAGCACCTGGATGAGGTGGAGGTGGGACTGCTGAGCCCCTGTGTGTGTATGTGTGTGTGTGTGTGTGTGTGTGTATGTACGTATGTGTGTGTATGTGTGTGTACGTGTGTGTGTATGTGCGTGTGTATGTATGTACGTGTGTGTACGTGTGTGTGCATGTGTGTGTGTATGTGTATGTGTGTATGTGTGTGTGTATGTACAAATGTATGTATGTGTGTATGTGTGTATGTATGTATGTATGTGTGTGTATGTGTGTGTATGTGTATGTGTGTGTATGCGTGTGTATGTGTGGAGTATGTGGTGTGTGGAGTGTGTGTGTGTGTGTGTGGTATGTGGTTACTGCGGCAGTGTGTGATGTACATGTATACATACATGTGTGGTGTACAGAATGTGTTGTATGATGTGTAATGTGTAGTGTAGTGTGTGCAGGTGTTTACTGCGCTGATGTCTTCCTTGCAGCAAAATGCTGAGCAGTTGATGGGCTTTGTGAAAGAAGTTCACAAAGCCAACTGCGATCTTGTGGAGGCTTGTGTTCGGGATGTGTCACTTAACAAGTAATATAGTAATGTTACAAGATATAAAAATAAAATTGGTGATGTAGGATTTGTAGACAGCAATTGAGTAAAAAGTAAGGAAACAAGGAATTACGGATATTATGCATTAATTGATTTATAAATATTACATACCTACATTTAGCACATGATTTCAGGCAGGTACTAAATAATGTAGGTATGTAAATCAATTAATGCATAATATCTGTAATTCCTTGTTTCCTTACTTTTTACTCAATTGCTGTCTACAAATCCTACATCACCAATTTTATTTTTATTAAATTTTTATATCTTGTTTCCCTGCATTTTTCCCCCCATGGGTTGCTACTTATATGTTGCACACATGAGAGCAAACGAAGAAGGAAGGGCAACCTTGGAATAATACCTGTTTATATAGCGCATCACATCACAGCAGTATATTTCTTTTAAACAGCTAAAGTCTCTGAAAGTTCTTGCATATGACTGCACACACACCCCCATCACAACTATCCTCACAGGATTCAAAGCCCTCTTCTCGTGACTGAAGGTACTCGTACGTTCTTCAAAACCAGTAGCAAAGGCATCATGATTAATTGCCATAAATGTCTGTACCTGATGTGAGCATGTATGGTGTGCGGATTAAAGCAATTGCCCATTCACACCAAAGATGCTTACCAGATTGCTTGCCATTTTCAAATGTGGTGGGCAAAAGACCACCACTAAGTACAGCACAGAACATCATGGCCAAACTATCTGGTGCAAATAGTTGGAGAAGGAAGTGAAAGAGGGGAAAGAAGAAGAGAAGGGTGAGAGGAGAGAGGAGGGGAGAGGAGGGAGAGGAGAGAGGAAGAGAAGGCGAGAGGAGGGGAAGGGAAGGAGAGAAGAGAATATGGGAGCAAAGGAGGGGATAGCAAGCTTGCAGAACATCACACAGATGAGCAGTACACCCCTTGGCAACATATCCGTGGGACATGGCACACACAAACATATACATACACCCACCTTTCCAGAGTAGTCCACTCCTCATCCTGGTAGGATGGTCCGGTGTTCCCTTTAATCTTCTCCATGTCCAACTAATAACATCGGCCAAGAACAGCTCACAACTGGCAGACATACACATTTGAACATACCTTCCCCAGTGCACATTCCTCATAAATGAATCATTAGTGATTCCTATAACCCCACCTTCCCCTAGTCCCCATTCCTCACCCCAGGTATCTTGTGCTGTCGAAAACGTTTGGTCCCTATATAAGCACATTTCTCAACGAATATGTGTACAGGTACATGTACATAGCACTCTTGTATGTACGTGCACATGTATACGTCGTTGGGCGTAGCCCGACCTTCGCAATACGCGAAGGTCGGGCTAATGTATACGCGCATTACAAAATCACACTGTAAAAATAAATATGTACATGTATAGGCCTAATAAGCGATTGACTTAAAGAACACCACAATAGCTAAATATGCCCGAGAACATCCCGCGTCATTACTCACAACGCACTCCGTCTCACCACCACCTCCGTAGCTACGAGGCCTCACCTCAGGGCTGGCGGAAGCCTTTAAGGATTGGACCGGCGAGGGGGTAGAAAAAGCTCTCCCATCGGGGCGCAGCCCCAGCCACTTTGCATTTTTAAGTCACAAAACATAACATAATTGCATAGAAATATTGTTGAAAGTAAATACAGCTAGGCTGTAGCAACGAAAGACAAAGTGGTCCAGCTAATGCATAAGATGGAATTCACTGCAAAATAGGTTGGTTGCTATATCAACCCAAAATTTGGTCCGAGGTGCATGCATGTCGACTACATAGTGCAAACCAAATTTGTTTCATGGTTTTTTTGTGCACACTACATTGGTTTAAGGTTAATTTACTGGTTAAGCTAGCAATATAGTATGAGGATTAGAGCAACCCTGCCAGAGCATCAAATCAGCCAATCCACCGGCCATTTAAATATCTATCTGGTATGTTGTGTGATGTGCACATGCACAGGCTATTGATAAAGCACCGTTCATTGGAAACAGGCAATTGCTTAAGGATTCAAAACCAACCTAAATCCATTCAATCTCATCAACTTTATATAGATTCGCATCAAATAGGTGTTTACATTTATTTGGGACATGACCAAGGTATTCTATTTGGGACCTACCTGAAACATTATACCAATCATGCAGTGACCATGGAACGGTATTGTACTTGTGGCTGCGCATGCATGTAGCTTTCCAATTTGCTTTTCTATATGTGAACATGCATTCAAACTCGCCAACCCATCCAAGAGTTGTGTGAATATAGGTGTTTATAGTAACCAAAGTATTTTGTTTGAGACATGACCACGAAACGCTATACCAATTTGTGGGTATGTAGCTTTAAAACATTATACCAATCTCTGACCATATATGTAGCTTTGATACATTATGCCAATTTGTGGGCATGTAGCTTTGCAATTTTCTCTTCTTCATGAATATGGCTTCAGTTTGTCTAGTAAGAAGTTCTTTCTTGCCACGAAATATTCCTTCTTCCTGGTCACACTGACTGAACTGTGCTGCTGCAGTGGCTGCTCTAAACCACAGGCTGTGCATATGGCATTTTGAGGTGTCATGTCCCAAACTGCTGGGTTCAAGCAGGATTCATACGATTTGGCGTACACACGTCACATGCACGATGAATACTTGTAAATCATTTATGCTCTGGCCAAAAACCAGTACGGCTTAGGCCGTATAGGCCGTAGCGGTTGCTAAATACGACAAGACGTATTTACCCCCTCGATGACAATATATGGCTTGCAATTAGTTGATGTTGAACTCGGATGCAAATAAATTAAAACTGATGCTGGGTCTCGTTTGATACTACTCAAGAAGCTTTCTTTGTATACGCTTTTAAACACACGTAGCAAATTGCCAAATTGTAATGCAACCATGGGTATTTAAGAGACCAATCTGCCCTAAAGGACCTTTCTTTTTTCTTTGCGCTACCAAATACACGCTGGCAAATTCCATGGGAGGATGAATCTTTCGGGAACGTTTTTGCAGCCAATGATGATTACAATAAAATAAATATACTCAATAGTATATTGCAGCTAGCTGTCATGAATAGAACGGTATTGCAGCTACATTACTAAACTACATGTACTACGTATACAATTCATAATTAAAAATGGGTGTGGTTGGGTACAAATATTGGTCCGGCGGCCGCCGGACCTGCCGGACCAGTTCCGCCAGCCCTGCACCTGTAGTATTTACGGATTTCGTTGCCAGCCGCATCAAGTGCCTGAATATGCCCATACTCGCAAGCACACGTCACAGCGGTCCGGCCCTCCAGATCTTGCACGCCAGATACCAGGATTGCCCCTTCGTTTCACAATCGTTACTTATAAGTTATTAATCCAATTATTTCTACGCGTGACTTATTCTATTTTTAAAGTAGTATGGACGATCAAGTCACAGGACTTTAAAAGGGATTTGGCTATGTAAGTATCAAATCGTTTCTCAACATTTTGTAAACGAGTCCCATACATATAAGTCTACCTACATCATGAAACAGTTGTTGAGAATGGTACATGTATAAGAACTAGAAGAAGCCAGACTGTGACCACTGCTGTGTGAGCAGAACCCTGACAAGCAGCTCTTGTGTGATGTGTGGCATGGCCTTCCACCTCTGGTGTCTGAACGAACCCGCCCCTCACAGATGTCCCCGAGGAGGAGGACTGCTGTGGGTATCAGGTGTCCTTTCACCTTTTGGTTGTCCCCAGTGCACAATGGATGTGACCTAGTGATAGTGACTTTTATCATATCATCATCTTATACTATCTATGGTTTTATACATGCAGGAGGTGGATCCTTTATCCAATGTGGTCTGTCTGATACGACGACTGCTTTAGTCTGCTGGAAAGTTATATTTTAATGGGGGGGGGGGGGGGGGGGGGGGTTGGGGAATGGAGGGTAATCAGATATTTACACCTGCACATGTATATATTGTGAGGTTTAAAAGCTAAGCATGGCCACAGAATGTAAATGTAAACCACACACAAGTGTAATCTTACGTAAGTGAGTCTGGGAGCATGCCACATGCCTTACTACAGGAAGTTACTTGTTCATAGGTACGTTTATGCTTTAATTTGTCTCAGACACAACTCCTGTGTTTCAACCAGCATCCCATTTTCATGCATGAGTGCAGGGTGGGACTTGAGAATGTTTGCACTTTGCTGCACTCGTTCCCACTTATCTGATGCCCTACCATGCATGATTTAGCCCTCAAACTGATCTCACTCACATGATTACTGCAAATAAATTACACCAACAAAAATCTTCATACAAAGAATGCAGTATACTTTGCAGTTCTAATCTTTTAATGCAGCTATAACACCACTTGCCTTAATTAAAACTCTGCTTCCTCTTGGCAAGGGTGTATTAAAAAATATGTTCTCCAGTATATAAAAAAGATTCGTGCACCCTTTGGTGTAGCATATGTTAAATGCAAAAAATATGGCAATGTACAATGGTACAGCCTCCTCCAACTTTGCAGTACATAGTACCTTGCCGTCGACGAGTAGGGCACACGTGGATTGTGCTGCTCTACGCTGGCAGAAAATGATAGTTGGTTGGGCTATCCCACGGCCCTCTACGCTTTCAATGGTTTCAGTACTCTGACAAGGGAGAACATTGTAATTAACAAAGGTGTATAAAGTTATACACTTTCTAACTTACAGACATCACATGAATTACTCTTGTGTGATCTGCAGCATACCTTGTGTCGCTACACAAGTAATATAGCAGCACTATTGAATAGATGTTAGTTTCTAGAAAATGGGATGTGTTTTTTAAACATTTTGCATGCTACTGATAACATGATTATACCTTCTTGTGATAGCCCTTCCAATATTTTGAGATGACTGGCAATGTGATGGGCCCTGGCTTCCGATTTCGCCATAGCAATTATTCTGGGTACCACTTGCCTCCATTTTTTTATTGCATCAACTTTCCCTTCCTTAACCATATCCAGTTCACTAAAAAGCTATAACAAGCATAAGTAAAGAAAGAGAAAATAATACAGTAAACTTACACCACATGGGGTTTTCAACGGCGGATAGTCAGCCACTACATCTGAAGCAGTTGGAGCTGTAGTTGATATATCATGTCTTCTTTTAGTAAAAGTTCTTTTCATCATTGTTTCAATTGTGTTTTCATTTCCCCCACGCGAAAATACAGTTTGAAGATACCTAACATTGGATGTGTGAGATGTCAGATCTTCTCCTACTCCAAACTCAGAGCTGCTTGTACTTGGAAGGCTTGGACGCATTGGTTTTGCAGTAATACTCTTCCGTGGTTTTTTACTGCCCTCACCACTGTTGTGCTGGCCAGACCCCTGTCGTTTGTATTTGAGGCTTATATACTTCTGTAAATCATGTAAGTAATAAAAAACAATGAAAAAATTATGACGGTCCACTTATATGTGACCATTGCTTGGCCAGGTGAGGCCACTTCGTCAGTATCATAGTACTGACCCTATCATATTCCTCTCTGGTGAGATAAGAAAAGAGGTTTTTCTCTTTGGTGTTGAGGGTCTCCTTGTTTGTTAGTGACTTCATGACAGATGGGGGGAACTTGGTTGGCATCTGATAGTCTAGTGGCAATGGGAACTGTTCCTTGCTTTTCCTTTGCTTAACCGACTTGCTCGGTTTGATGGTGCTATGTGGTGTCTTAACCAAAAGTAAACTTTTGTTAATGCAATACTCATGGTACCTCTTGTATTAGCAAGGTAGTTGCATCCTGTTCCTAGACACGTTTCTAAAGTCAAAATTTAGCATGTCATACAGTTCATGATATACTCTTACCATGTTTGTATCACTTCTGATTGTTACCTAAAAGTGATTAGAAACACTGTGACTGGTATTATTAAATGCAACAGCACGTTTTCTCACCTCCTCCATCGCATCTCGTCTCTGGTAATTAAAATACAATAACATTAATCCATTTGCATTTTAACAACATACCAATTCATCTACATCAATGGGCGCAGAATTCTGAAACATGAAATAATAATCTCCACCTCATATTTCATGCAAATGTTACTAACACAGTGACTTTCTTTCATTAAAAATGCATTTCTTGTAATGAAAGAGTATTACCTCGAGGAAACAAGCGGACGTGCCCGGGGCTTCGTGCGGAACAGCTGTCTCTGCAATCTCAGACTAGACAGAGAACGGCCATTATAGCTTTAACATTTGACAACGGAAAAACTTACCGTTACCGGCGCGCTTGTGCTACAGCCCGCAACAGCAGGTGCATGAAATCTTACATATCAAACCATTTAATTCATTAAAAAAATAAAAATAAATGTACATAAGGCAAAACTATTCACATCTAGTCACTGAATTACCTGCTCACCGCAGCTTGTACCTTCAAACCACTTTAAATAGGAAAATAATATTTCGGTATAACGCGGCTTATATTTCCTGACCTTAATGTCTCTTGTCCTGAATGTCCACCCGGGGGTACAATTGTATACCCGGGTGGACTGCAAAAAAGATTTTTGCCGTTTGGTCACGGAAGGGACCTAGTGGCATTCAATGGTACTGGCTTATAGTACAAGTCTTTTCAGGATTGGGCCGAGATAAGCAAGGCTTAAATCCTTTTGGTAAGCTGTGCTAGCGGACCTATCCATTACGCTCCGTGCGGATCGGTCGAAGCGTAATGGATAGGTCCGCTAGCACGGGTCATTTTACGAGTATCGAAAGGATTTAAGCCTTAATTATCTCGGCCCGATCCTGAAAAGACTTGTTCTGTAAGCCAGTACCGTTAAATGCAGCCAGGTCCCTTCCGTGACCGAACGGCAAAAACTTTTTTTGCTGTCCACCCGGGTGTCCAATTGTACCCCCGGGTGGACATTCAGGACAATAGACATTAATATCTTGCACGATGCTCGCAATAAGGCGAATGATTCGCGGTTTGCTCTTCACATTTGGCGCTATTATATCCATCATACTCTTCTTGCCTACACCATCCATTTGCATCAAAGTCAGTATCACTGAACTATCAACGTCACTTTCTGTTAGAGCGCAATAATATACATGTACATGTATATGATATCGAACTATCCACTTGTAATGACGTGTTAACACGTGTCTCGCGGTCGAATTCATTACCTTCAAAATCCTTCTCAAATTCTGTGTGCCCATTCAGTTCTATGAAGCCAGTTGCATACTTCACTCGCTTTCCGTATAGCCATTTCACGATGAGGAGAAAAATAATCAGTTCTTAAAGTTATGAGATTGGCGCGGCGCATGGCGCATGGCCAAACCGATTATACCGGCCAATCTAAATATCCGTCACAACGTATACACGATCGACGTACCGAGGCGGAACGAAGCAATCATTTGTGCAGCAAGTAAGAAATCTTTGCTTAGTAGTCTCTCTTGCATATTTTTTATGGGTTGGTGACTTGGGGTGTACATACACTGTGGGCGCACATTTATGTACACCCACGTACATGTCCACCTGTACGTGTGTAAGGGGATGCAATCCATTTCTAAGATGAGCAAAGTGTTAAGTTGTCTTGTTAAGGTCACCAAAGGTCTAAGTAACGTACAACCATACTCTCCTATTCCCCAGTTCCAGCTCTACATGATGCAGATGGAACTAGACGTCTGCCACGCCTCCCTCCAGGTGAAGCACTATGAGCGCAAAGTGCTTCACAGCTTTGTGAAGAGAAGGGGAAGAGGAATGCCATAAAGGTAAGACTTGGGGAGGGCACTAGGAGGAGGGGGTGTGATGTTCATTCCTCCCACAGGATGGCCCATTGTACTCTGCTGAGCAAGATCTGGCCACGGAGCCTTTCTTTATGTGTGATGTGCTGTGTGCTTGTGTGTGCTGTGTGATGTGATATGTGCTGTGTGCTGTGTGATGTGCTTGTGTGCTTGTGTGATGTGCTGTGTGCTTGTGTGATGTGCTGTGTGCTTGTGTGCTTATGTGATGTGCTGTGTGCTGTGTGATGTGTGATGTGCTGTGTGCTTGTGTGCTTGTGTGATGTGCTGTGTGCTTGTGTGCTTGTGTGATGTGCTGTGTGCTTGTGTGATGTGCTGTGTGCTGTGTGATGTGCTGTGTGCTGTGTGATGTGCTGTGTGCTGTGTGATGTGTGATGTGCTGTGTGCTTGTGTGCTTGTGTGATGTGCTGTGTGCTTGTGTGCTTGTGTGATGTGCTGTGTGCTTGTGTGCTTGTGTGATGTGCTGTGTGCTTGTGTGATGTGCTGTGTGCTTGTGTGCTTGTGTGATGTGCTGTGTGCTTGTGTGCTTGTGTGATGTGCTGTGTGCTTGTGTGCTTGTGTGATGTGCTGTGTGCTTGTGTGATGTGCTGTGTGCTTGTGTGCTTGTGTGATGTGCTGTGTGCTGTGTGCTGTGTGCTTGTGTGCTGTGTGCTTGTGTGCTGTATGCTTGTGTGTGCTGTGTGATGTGATATGTGCTGTGTGCTTGTGTGCTTGTGTGATGTGCTGTGTGCTTGTGTGCTTGTGTGATGTGCTGTGTGCTTGTGTGCTTGTGTGCTGTATGCTTGTGTGCTGTATGCTTGTGTGTGCTGTGTGATGTGATATGTGCTGTGTGCTTGTGTGTGCAACAGGCTGCACAATGGATCAATATATTGCCCAAGATGTTCAATAGCAAGGTGGAAGCAGAGTTCGGAAGCAGTGGTGCTGCGTCATCTAAACATCATTCAAAGGAGGGGAGAGGGTTGGAGGCAAACAGATGCAGCATTCCCCGTCTGAATGGCCACTGAAAACTTTTGCAGGAGGTATGCCAGAGAGCCTTTGTCCCCAGTGTGTTCACAATGCGGCGACCCATATAACATGGAGCAGTAAAATTGTTCATTCACTACATATGTATGCTTATCTGATCATTATCATGTGTGTATTTGGTTATTTTGCGTTTTAAGAAAATGTAATGGATTTGGAATGGCAAAAGTCCAACCAGTTAAAAGATCACACAGATTGTAAAGGTGTTTACCCGCAATCAAAATGTTATAACTTCTTGGCTATAAGAGTGAGCTGGAGTGATTGATTTGAAGGTTGCCAATATATTGAGTAGAAGAAAAAAAATCAGACATGCAGCATAAACCATTTGCAGTTACGGCCTTATCCCCCTCTCAATGCTTCGCTCCCGTTGCAAAGTATGAATTACATAAGTAGACCTCACATCGATGGTATTGTATGTGACCCTGGTGACGCTGGGATTGACCGTCTCCCCCTTGGCGTGCAAGCCCACTTTCGAATATCACAGTCCCTCGGCCGACAACGTCTGCTGCAAGTTCTCGTAGATCCTGCCGTTTACGTTCTTCGTTCCTGCCAACTGCTCCCCGTTCATGAGGACGTTCTCGTACAGGTCACTGTGGGTAGAGCCCACCTTGCTCCTCCTTGCAGCCTCCACATTTTCGTACTTGGGCTGGAAGGTGACCTGTGCCACGCCTTGCAGATCCCGAGGGAGGGGGTGGTTCTCGTAGGGGGTGGGCCTCTCCACCTTGCTGATGGTGCTTAGGTAGGAAGCCGGAGGCACAAAGTCATAATTCGAATAATTTGGGGCTGGGGACTGGATGTCTGGGATGCGGGACACGGCAGAATGCATGTACACGTAGTCGGGGTCATTGTACAGAGACTTATGTGCTAGTGCCGGGTGGACCATCTGTTCGTACACGTCACCACCATCACCACTGACACTACTGCCACCCCCACTGACACCGCCCCTAGGTGCCTGACAAGTGGCAGTCGTGTGGCAATGATTCTGGGAGTGTCCCCTGTTTGCTGATGATCCAGAGGGCATGGAGGCACTCCTGCGCTGGGACTGGGGACCGTCCACACCCTCTGGGTCCAGCTGGCCTGACGGGTACCCAGTCCCAAGGTCCTCTTCTGACGGAAAGGAGCCGTCGAAGAACGCTGGGTCATCAGAGTGGCAGGAGGAGCGAGAGGCGTGGTAGGTGTGCGAGGTACTACCGATTGGCTGGCTGACGGTGCGATGGGGCATGGAGGGGTTAATGTCACATGGGGCAGATATCTGGTGTCCCAATCGACTGGGGTCATGGTCCAGGTTGACAGGCTCTGAGCGAACAGAGGGGGACCCAGAGGTGCTTGTAGGAGAGATGACATTCGTCTGGCTTTGATAACCAGAGGAGGTGGAGACACAGGATCGCCTGTTGTAGAATGGAGGCAGAAAGTCCACTGATCGCTTTGGTGTGTCGTAAACCGGAACTTTCTGTTGGACAGGCATTCCAATGGCCTTCCCATCTCCGTGAAAGAGGAAACTGAAAAGGAAGCAGGGATAAAGTTCTTTTTTGGAACATAACAATGGGATGTTACAATAGCAGGGTTATATAAGCAAGGCAGTGTGTCTCTAATCATGGTAATCTATCTATCCAGCTTTGTTTATGTTTTATAATCACACTCACTTATGCAGTGTCTCTCTGAGGGACTGTGCCTGCTCCGCCCCTGTGTAAAGCCACACAAGGCCAGGACCTCCTTTGCAACGACGGCCAATCTCCACAAAGACCAGGTTCCCAGTCTTTCCTGTCCTCCTCAGCTTATCCCTCGACCAGGAGACGACCGCGTTGTTAGTGTCTGCAGGACTGACTATCTCCAAGGTACCAACGGTTTGGTTGGGGACCGTGCCACTGAGTACAAGGATGTGGAGGCCGATGATATTCAACCTCGTGCTCACCTCCTCTGCTAAGATAAACACAGGCCACACCGAGTCTGTACAGGGAAGGGGAGGGATACAGAGTGAAATGTGCATTCTGCTGAAGAGGGGATATTTTAACCATAAACTTCCCTTTCCTCAATAACTGTGGAATCTATTCCGCCTTCCCCAGAATCACTAAAACACAGTTCTATATGGGAGGTGATTAGTGCCACAATTACGACCACAGAATCACGTGCAGCGCAGCACTCGATGACGCAGCGCAGCACTCGATGTTGCAGCGCAGCGAGACTTGCAGCGCAGCGATCTCGTTCCCAGGTGTGTTATAAACAAAATCATTTATGTTTATAAAAATAGTGCTCTACAATTAGGATACACAACTTGCGTGTCCACTTTCAGATCATGACTAGGTGAGAGATTGTTATAATTATGACCCATAAGTTTCTGTTAGAGCTACTGTCCTTTGTTGCACTAAAGAATAGTATTTGTGGTAGGTCTATAAGCGAAGACCACCCCATTGATTCCGATCCAATAATCCAGCTCTGTGCTGTCGATCATCTCTGTACGCGTATATCTCCTTCTGATCCCTGACTTTATTTCCCGCCGCTACCGAAGGTTTTCACCGGGTCGTGATGATGGGTACGACCGGATTCATCGAATTGGCCTATAGGCCTACCACTCGTCCGTCTACACGTCTCGCAACCTGACATTAAATTAGTCGACTATTCGGTCTGGCCTGTCTATGGCCCTTGTGGAAGGTGGCCTTCTGAACAAAAGGAGGGGGCAACCCCTTCAAGTACTATAACAGTGCCAGGTGAGCGGCTAATTACTTGACAGCACTTTGACTGCTCTGTGTGTGTGTATGTGTGTGTGTACGTGTGTGTGAGTACAATGTGTGTGTCTGTGTGTATGAGTACAGTGTGTGTATGTGTGTGTGAGTACAATGTGTGTGTATGTGTGTGTGAGTACAATGTGTGTGTATGTGTGTGTGAGTACAGTGTGTGTATGTGTGTGTGAGTACAGCAGACCTGCCAACTGTGCTTTGATAACTTGCTTGAGCTTGGGCATGATTTTGCGGGAGAATGGGCAATTTTAGGGTTGTAATGATGATAAACTTTCCGCTTTGGAACTACCTACATTAACATAGGTGATGACAAGCAAGTTAACACACTATCCACATCACACATGTCTATGGATCACATGCACGGTTCCCAATCCTTCAACTCTATGGTTAAACAAAGACAGAAGTAAAAAAAAAATTGCATTAAGTTAACATCGCATCCATGAGAAACACAGGGAAATTTTGGGGCATTGTGGATATTGAATATTCCCTCTTATCGTTTTCTTGATTCGAAAAATATATAATCAGAATGCTCACTCATGCATTTGTAGAGTAATTATACCTTCTTTTATAAATGGCTCTCTGTTTCATGAAAAGTTATAGTTTTTGATGTGAAAAATGCCCTCGGGTACACTTTTCAGGGTCATGTTTCCCATTCATGCACAACCTTGAGCACTACTGCATTAAACATTGGTTACACAATTATAGGAGGGTGCATTTTTTTTTTTCAAACAAGCCAAAGCTTCTATTGTACTCATTTTGCAGCAGTGAGTTGCAAGACATTTTCGCTTGTGGTAGGCAGGGGGCGTGATTCGTCCATTCAAACTGCCAGCGGAGGCATGCAAGTTTTGCAAGTTTAACCAGCAAATTCAGTCTGTACCTGCCTGGATAGAGTCATGGTTTGTTATTTAGTAAGACAGGAAGAAAGATTCTTGAAGTCTGCCCACGCAATGCATATCACTCCTACCTTGAGAGTTGATTACATGTATTTAATTAATAGCCTCAATTTTAAACCATTTTCACGACGTTTCATATGCAATTTTTGCAACACTCTAGAAGGAATACGTTGTTTTAAAAAGTCTGTACCTCTTACGCAATAAAGCTACAACCATGCACTCAACTTAGTAGTGATGTTTTGAGCCAATGGTATGCCTGTCAGTTTGAGATACAAAAATAGAATCTGCCTAATAAATGGTACATGTAGTGTAACCTCCACTCAAAACCAAGCAATTCTGTCTAGATGGAATTAATCGCTTTTCAGTTTGCCCAAAAATTGAATAAATTCTCCGCGTTTCTCATGGATGCGGTGTTAAAATATTTCTGCAAAGACGTAGAGGGATATGCGTGAGAATAGACATAGCTAGCGGGAGTGCGTGAGAGTGGCTGTAAATGCATGAGTCTCCCGTGAAATGCATGAGAATTGGCAGGTCTGGTACAGTGTGTGTATGTGTGTGTTTTGTGTGTGTGTGTGTGTGTGTGTGTGTGTGGTGTGTGTGTGTGTGTGTGTGTGTGTGAGAGAGAGAGAGTACAGTGTATGTATCCAGGCAACAATCTGCACAGAATCCTGAGCACCTATCCCTCTCCCTGGAGATACTTCAAGGCATATGGAGGTTGGCAAAAGTGATATTTAATCATCTCATACATTTCCCATGCATGTTGTCATATTGTCTAAAAGTAAAGAGGAAGTATAAGTGGAGATTTCAATAGAGGTAAGGGAATAGGAGACAAGGAAATGTCATCATGCTATGGGGGTTTACATATACACAGGTTTGTACAGTGGTGCCTGTATTATGGAGAGAAGGACCAAGGGATACTAGCTCTGTTTCTGAGGAGGCAGAAGTTGCTCAAAACATTGAGAGAGAAATTTGAAAATGTGAATTTAATCTTGATTGGACACAGGCACTTTTTGTGACACTGTGTGTTGTATTTCATATCTTGTTTCTTTGACATAACTGTCACACTTTCCACCCAAGCTCATGTTGGTATTTGTAAAACCCAAACAATTGCTATATTATTATCAATTATATACACAAAACAAACACAACTAAACATCATTTAATGAGGGCATTGAGGGGGTGGATGGACCCAAAGGATGATGCATTCCCCTTCTGAATGGCAACAGAGAACTTTTGCAGAAGGTATGCAAGGTAGTTTCATCGCCAGTGATGTTCACAACGCTGTGACTCAAGTTTGTCAAAAAAGGCATGGAGTGAGGGCCACAAACTCCAGTAGTTTCAAAGGCAACAGGTGTCAACATATTGACAAAAAATGTGCAAGGAGCAACTGCTCTAAATGATATGTTCTAAAAAGAGCTAGCCATGATCCTTGGAAGTCAGGTGACCACTTAATGCAGGAAAATGTAAAGTCATTGTTTAATGCCCATGCAGTCTACATGCATGTTTTTAAAATATTTATTTATTTATTTATTTATTTATTGTATATTTAAATAAGGAAGCACAGCCTCAGATCTGTGTATTTAATTACAGTAGACCAGCTTGCAGTATAGTATAGGGTGTTCCACAATCAAGGAATACTTTAAGCACAATTAGTTTATTGACAATAAAAACAGGCAAATTAACATTCCTATTAATAGTAAATTAATGATTGATCAACCACTTAAAGTACATTGTCCATTGATAAATTCTTTATTGCAACGTTAAATGAATTAGACAGTTTATGTAACTGCGTGGCTATTATATCATTACGGGCAAAGCCCCAAATGAAATATCTGCTTGCATAGCTGGAGCAGGTCTGACAGTGCTAAACAAGCCTAATCCAGGGGATGTCCATCCTATTGCAGTTGAAGATGCCCTCTGCTAGGTAAAAACAAGTGACTCTGTGCAGCAGTGAAGTTAAAGCAGCTGAGTTTTGTAAATGCCAGTCAAACCATCCCCACCATGACATTCCGGGGCACTCTGACATAGGTGATATACAATTCTGTACCTCTTGTGTTTCTGCTGCTGACAAATATTTTCTCTACTGGCTTGTCTTTCCCCTGGGACAGTAGTACTGCAAGGACTTGTTAAGGCCAACAACCAATGCCATCATTTTAAGGTTCTCATGCTTACAGCATACTATTATTGCTTGCTCACATTATATACCATGCTAGTGTATTGTATCATTATATGTACCATTGGATTTTAAAGATTTAACTGATTTTCTATACATAAGTATCTAAACATAATTGATAGATTATTAATAATGTTGTGTATATTCATTTATCCTGCAATATGATTAATAGTTATTACTAAGTATATCATTCTTCATTAATAGAACATTTAGCACAAATTTAACATCAAGTTTTAACTGTTATACATTTGCACAGATGGTAAATGCAGCATTTGGTGCTTTACTATCTAGGTGTAACAGTATAATGAAATTTAATAATGCTTCGTATTTCCCTAGTCTAATCATTATAAAATGTAAATCTGATCCTAATATGAACGTTCTTTTTACACTCCAATTATAAACCAATTGCAAATTGAAGGATTTTAGATGTAGTGAATCAGTTTTAAATTAAAAAAATAGCGTCTTGGAAATTGCAATTGACTTCACCAGCTATAGGGTAGGAATGATAAAAACAATGGATATGCCTATTTATACTTTGATGCTGAGCACATACGTATAGTTAAATTACTATGAGCCTAAAAATCACTTCAATGCTTCTACAACTATGATAAATTAATTACAGCATTACAATGATTTTTTCAGCATTGTAGACATATGCAAACACAAATTTAAGTTTCCCCAAAAAGAACATTTTGTTATCCCAGAGTAGTGATTCATATTTAATAATAGTCTACTGCACAATTATCCGGCATACCCTATTATAAAAGTAAATTCATTTCTTTACAATGAACAATAACAGCTGCTGTTTTGAATGCATGCACTAGCATGAAACAGTGATATTATGGAACTGGTGGGACTACCAATACTGAGTGCATCGTCCAACAAAGTGAACCTGGCAATTAACTAATAACCAAAATCTCAACTCTTGTTAGAATTGGAGTTGAAATTTTATATGCATTGCTTCATGTGACTTCTGGAATAACATTTTAGTGTTTCTGCTAGTTCAGATCTAGAACAGCCTATTGACAATGCTAAGAACAAGCTAGCCCCGGCCCTGAGGTCCTCCATCCCTAATGCAACTTATAGTGCTGCAGGCACACATGTGTAGTTGTACTGACTTAATTTTTTTTACTTCTGAACCAGAAATCAGTTCATGCTGTACTGACCTGTTATCAGTTGACATTAGTTGCATAATGTGACATATATACATAAGGTATTGTTATAACCCTTCTCTTATGAATTTCTGTAATGCTTCTTACAGTATGTGTGTACTGCATATGTGTGTGCATGGGCATGTACTCCCTGACCAAATTAAAGTTGCCCTACAGCTGGAATTTTGCCTCATGCCAGAGTGAGAGTGCCATATGGTTAAAATAGGGGTCAGCACAAGCTATGTGGCTACTATTTATGGCTATTTATACTTTTTGTGTTGCAAACATCCTGATGACTGCATTGCCCCATCCAGCTGCAATTGAATTTAGCAGATTTATAGTGCTTTTATAAATAACATTTAACTATCAACTACACAGCATAATACATTGCTGCAATAACACATTTAAATTGCAAGTAATGAGAGGCAAAAGACACTCGAGCATTTCGATCCACTTCATAGTGTCTAATGTGGCAAATTTATTACTATGTAGTGAGAGATCCAATGATAAGTATGCAGTAAGAGGTAAGTAAGAGTTGCATTTGGTCTCGCGCTTAAATAATCGTAAATATACTCATTGCTCTCATGTCAGTATAAATGCAGTCTGTAATAGCAAAAACTTCTCCCAAAGTACATGTAATACTAATAGGAGAACATCCTATTACTTGGAGCAACTGTCTTTCTGGTCTTTCATACCCACTTTGAAACACCTAATTCAGTAATGTTGAAGCATACTATTTGTCTGTGAGAAAGTTGCATTGAGTAATATGAGTCCACATTATGTACTGGATGACAATAGGTTTATATATTCTATGTATGCTGCAGGTGACTTTACACATTTGCAAATAAGCTTCAAGAAATTATTCTCATGGTTTAAGAATTACAGCAGTTCTTACACCAACTTGGTTCCCTTAATGGAACTGATGTTAACAATAGAAAAAAACATCCATGATTGGAGTGACAACAGTTGATTTGGTTCCCACATAACCATCATAACCAATAAAACTTTCTATTGTCTAAGCTGTACTATATAACTGAAACAAACATTCCAGAAGTGATATAAATGTTAATTGCAACACCCAATCCTTACACACAACAAGAATTAAAAGTACTATAAATTTTCCTGAATCAGTCTGATATGTTAAGTAGTGTTTCCTTTGGTATCAATTTACTAAAATTGTGCTATATTTATATATGGCTACAATTTTTCTTCCATCAGCCCCAGGATGAGGTCTTATCAAAAGGGGCTACAGGATAACAGCCCCCGGTTAAGGACTCCCAGTGATCAGAGCCCTCAACCTCACAGTGCAAGTCAATGGTGTTTCAGGAAGCATATCTGTGTGTTTCACATATGCAACCACATTTCCATTATAGGGTGCATGCCATGATTGAATAATTTTGTACATAAAAACTATTAAGTATTATACATACATGTACATGTAAACAAAACAGTGAATAGGTCCAATCATGGACAATACACTTCTGCCTTAATTCTCAGAAACAGAGCTAGTATCCCTTGATACTAGAAGCACCACTGTAAAAACCTACTGTATATGTAAACCACCATAGCATAATGACTTTCCTTGTCTCCTATTCCCTTATCTCTACTGAAATCTCCATTTACCTTTGGATGATATGACAGCATGCATGGGAAATGTATGAGATGTCCCTCTCGTAGTGGAGGCATATGGAGGCTGGGGAATCACTGCAAAAGAAACATTCTCAAGAATTGCTAGGCGTTTGGCCATCCACTCCCACTCATCCAATACTGAAATGCTAAATGCAATATATTGTTGCCTCGGCACTGTTTTGATGAGGCAAAATGCCTGAGCCCTCCTGCATGGCTCGATCGGCATCATTTTCGTGACTTGTATGTATAATCCTTGAGATGATCAAACATGATTTTTGCCATCCACCATAAACCTAGAAGTATCTCTTGGGAGTTGGGTATGGCATGTGTTTCTCTGCATTGGAGGAAAAGGTGCTCAGGATTCTGTGCGGATTGCCCGGTGTCATGGGATAATTGGCACCCCCAATGATTGGCACCCCCGTTCCAAATATCCTAGGATTCTTGGTACCCAATTCCAAATTTCCTATGGTATTTTTGGAATCCTTTAGGATTTCTGTACCCTCATGTTCAAGGCGACAAAAGTAGATTTGAGTTGAAGTCTGTTCATGACCTTGGGAACATTTATCTCTTTATGAGCCCTTATGATCTGGATAAAATGTGTGAGTGGGTCAGTGATGGGTTACTAGAATATGGAAAACAGTGTAGCAGTAGCTTATCATCTCAGGTTTTAGAGATTAGTAGAGATTAGATGGTTATTGCATCTTTTTCAAAATGTTTATTGAAGTTAGTTATATATGCCTTCAGCTTGATGCAAGTCAGGGTTAGTTTCCTATGGCCATGAATGCTTGAGCCATTTGAATATTTCTCAACATTT
The DNA here is from genome assembly GCA_949361645.1 of Spongilla lacustris. Lineage (NCBI taxonomy): Eukaryota > Metazoa > Porifera > Demospongiae > Spongillida > Spongillidae > Spongilla > Spongilla lacustris. The sequence continues at coordinate 2,378,767 of OX442421.1, forward strand.
GGCACATATATAAATTGTTGTATTAAGCAATGATGCTGGTGCAATGACCTCCAATTCCTAACCCAAGTGCCCCAGAGTCTGCATCCTTGATTGTTTCATGCATACATGTAGCTTTCCATAGAGCTGCATGTATCTGGGGATCCATGGGAAGATAACATTGGATCTGTTGATTGTTGGATCATGTACGTTGTGATCAGCAGACGCAGTTTATTGTGACCTCCTGTGATCTTACTTACAGCTATAGAAAAAATCTGAAAGAAACTATTTCCATCTGCAGCAATCCTAGCTGTTGCTAATAGGCAGTGTGACACCACAATCATTGATGGCTGTGTCAAGTGAGAGTGATTCACATGGACTAATGTCAAGAGCACACCTCCACTCACTGCAAACTGGCTGGCAATTGATCAATGTTATAATAATGCACTTCTTTGGTAATCTCTAAAACCTTAGATGATAAGCTACTGCTACTCTGTTTTCCATATTCTAGTAACCCATCACTGACCCACTCACACAATTTAAAGATGCATCAGAAAATAAATGTTCCCAAGGTCATGAACAGACTTCAACTCAAATACATATCAGACTGATTCAGGAAAATTTATGGTACTTTCAATTCTTGTTGTGTGTAAGGATTGGGTGTTGCAATTAACATTTGTATCACTTCTGGAAGGGTTAATTTATTGGTTGTGGGGACCAAATCAACTGCTGTTGTCACTCCAATCATAGATGTTTTTTTTTCTATTGTTAACATCAGTCCCATTGAAGGAACCAAGTTGGTCTAAGAATTGCTGTAATTCTTAAACCATGAGAATAGTAATAAATTTGCCACATTTGACACTATGAAGTGAAATGCTTGAGTGTCCTTTGCCTCTCAATACTTTCAATTTAAATATCTTATTGCAGCAATCTGGTTTGCTATGTAGTTGATGGTTAAATGTTACTTTTAAAAGTCCAAAGCATGTGACAGTATAATTAATAATGTAATTCGTATTTCCCTAGTCTAATCATTATAAAATGTAAATCTGATCCTAATATGAACATTCTTTTTACACTCCAATTATAAACCAATTGCAAATTGAAGGATTTTAGATGTAGTGAATCAGTTTTAAATAACGTCTTGGAAATTGCAATTGACTTCACCAGCTATACAAAGAGTGATAAAACAATGGATATGCCTATTTTTATTTTGGTGCTGAGCATATACATACATTTCATAGACAAATGACCATGAGCCTAAAAATCATATCAATGCTTCTACAACTATGATAAATTAATTACAGCATTACAATGATTTTTTCAGCATTGTAAACATATGCAAACAAATATAAATTTCCCAAAAATGTCATGTTTTAATTTCACAGAGTACTGATTCAAATCCTTTTAATAATAGTTTATTGCAACATAATCTATAATAAAAGTAAATTCATTTCTGTACAATGAACAGTAACAGCTGCAGTATTGAATGCATCCACTAGCATGAAACAGTGATATTATGGAACTGGTAGGACTGCCTATTCTGGGTGGCAAGCAAAGAAGTGGAGAGACATTGAACATTCTAACATCATGTCGGTATTTGTACTATTTGTAAAACCCTAACTATGGCTATGTTACTTTTTTATTATTATCAGTTATATAAGAAACACACACAACTAACATCATTTAATGAGGAGGTGGATGGTTTCCCAAAAAAGATGATGCATTCCCCTTCTGAATGGCAACAGAGAAGGTATGCAAGGTAGTTTCATCGCCAGCGGTGTTCACAACGCAGTGACTCGAGTTTGTCAAAAAAGGCATGGAGTGAGGGACACAAACTCCAGTAGTTTGAAAAGCAACAGGCGTGAATTGTATTAAAATGTGCAAGTAGCAACTGCTCTAAATGATATGTTCTAAAAAGAGCTAGCCATGATCCTTGGAAGTCAGGTGACCACTTAATGCAGGACAATGTAAAGTCATTGTATAAAGCTCATGTACATGTAGTCTATATATACATGCATGTTTAATCAATCAGTTATTATAACATTTTTAGTTTTATACTTTTATCTTACTCAGCCTCAGATGTGTGTATTTAATTACAGAAGACCAGCTTGCAATATAGGGTGTTCTACAATCAAGAAATACTTTAAGCACAAATAGTTCATTGACAAAAAATAACAGGCAAATTAACGTTCCTATTAATAGTAAATTAAAGAATGATCAGAATCTCAAAACCACTAAAGTACATTGCTAAATTCCTTAAATGAATTACACAGTTTATGTAACTGCGCAGCTATTATATAATTACAGGCTACTTTCAACTTACTATTCATCGGCAAAGCCCCAAATGAAATATCTGCTTACATAGCTGGAGCAGGTCTGACAGTGCTAAACAAGTCTAATCCAGGGGATGTCAATCCTATTGCAGTTGGCGAAGCCCTCTGCTGGTTAAAAAACAAATGACTGTGCAGCAGTGAAGTTATAGCAGCAGAGATTTGTAAACGCTGTATGGTCATTTAATATGGTGTCCTGCCAAGCAACTCTCGATCTCTTAGTGTTGAAAGGACATTCCGGAATTTTTACCTCTTTCATGGATGAGCAGGAGTTATTGCAATCATCCTTTCCTATGGCACCTCATGGGTTCATTGACATCAGAATCAGCAGGGTGATCCTTATTCTCCTTCGTACTGCACATGCATGCAATATTGAAGGACAGTACCAGCACTCAGCATGCTTGATTTATGGATGGTACTGTCTTTGCTGGCTGAAGGTGTACTCTATGCAAAGTCCTAAGCCATGCTGACATGATTAATTTTTGAACAAAACGTGGCTTAGGTTTTCAGCTATAGCAGCCTAGAAACATTGGTAGACCAGATAAAGACGTCAAACCATCCCCACCATGACATTCCGGGGCACTCTGACATAGGTGATATACAATTCTGTACCTCTTGTGTTTCCACTGCTGACAAATATCTTCTCTACTGGCTTGTCTTTCCCCTGGGACAGTATCAAAGTCCTCAGTAATGCAAGGACTTGTTGGGGCCAACAACCAATGCCATCATTTTAAGGCTCTCATGCCTACAGCAAACTTTTTATTGCTTGCTCAAATTATACACCATGCTAGTGTATTGTATCATTACATGTACCATTGTATTGTGAAGGATTTTATAATATTAAATAATTATGATTTAACTAATTTTAAATTCCTTTATATAAGTATCTGATTCTTCATTAATAGAACATTTAGCACAAATTTGACATCAAGTTTTAACTGTTAATTTTCCTTTATTGAACTATATGTTAATGATCTTATGAAGTAAAGCCGTCATTTGCACAGGTGGTAAATGCAGCATTTGGTGCTTTACTATCTAGGCTATAAATCTCAGTGCTAAATTCAATTGCAGCTGGATGGGGCAATGCAGCCATCAGGATGTTTGCAACACAAAAGTATAAATAGCCATAATTAGTAGCCACATAGCTTGTGCTGACCCCTATTTTAACCATATGGCACTCTCACTCTGGCATGAGGCAAAAATTCCAGCTGTAGGGCAACTTTAATTTGGTCAGGGAGTACATGCCCATGCACACACATATGCAGTACACACATACTGTAAGAAGCATTACAGAAATTCATAAGAGAAGGGTTATAACAATACCTTATGTATATGTCACATTATGCAACTAATGTCAACTGATAACAGGTCAGTACAGCATGAACTGATTTCTGGTTCAGAAGTAAAAAAAATTAAGTCAGTACAACTACACATGTGTGCCTGCAGCACTATAAGTTGCATTAGGGATGGAGGACCTCAGGGGCTAGCTTGTTCTTAGCATTGTCTACGCTGTACTGTTATTCATGAAGCAATACATTACAAATCGCAACTCCAATCCTTACATGAGTTGAGATTTTGGTTATAAGGTAATTGCCAGGTTCACTTAATTGGATGATGCATGGAAAGTGTGACAAAGAAACAAGATATATATGAAATACAATACACATTGACACAAGACAGTGCCGGCGTCCAATCAAGATTAAACTGATTCACATTTTCCAAATTTTCACTAATGTTTTGAGCAACTTCTGCCTCCTCAGAAACAGAGATAGTATCCCTTGGTCCTTCTCTCTGTACTAGAGGCACCACTGTACAAACCTGTGTATACGTAAACCACCATAGCATGACGACATTTCCTTGTCTCCTATTCCCTTACCTATATTGAAATCTCCACTCCTTACTTTTGGACGATATGACAACATGCATGGGAAATGTATGAGATGATTAAACATCACTTTTGCCTCCTCCATATGCCTAGAAGTATCTCCAGGGAGTGTTTGGAGGGAAAGGTGCTCAGGATTCTGTGCGGATTGTTGCCTGGATACACATAACACACACACACACACATACACACACACACACACACACACACATACATTGTACTCTCAACACATACACACACATACAGTGTACTCTCACACACGTATACACACACACACATACACACACACACACACACACACACACACATACACACACAGAGCAGTCAAAGTGCTGTCAAGTAATTAGCCGCTCACCTGGCACTGTTATAGTACTTGAAGGGGTTGCCCCCTCCTTTTGTTCAGAGGGCCACCTTCCACAAGGGCCATAGACAGGCCAGACCGAATAGTCGACTAATTTAATGTCAGGTTGCGAGACGTGTAGATGGACGAGTGGTAGGCCTATTCGATGAATCCAGTCGTACCCATCATCTCGACCCGGTGAAAACCTTCGGTAGCGGCGGGAAATAAAGTTAGGGATCAGAAGGAGATATACGCGTACAAAGATGACAGCACAGAGCTGGATTATTGGATCGGAATCAATGGGGTGGTCTTCGCTTATAGACCTACCACAAATACTATTCTTTACAAAGGACAGTAGCCTAAACAGAAACTTATGGGTCATAATTATAACAATCTCTCACCTAGTCATGATCTGAAAGTGGACACGCAAGTTGTGTATCCTAATTGTATAGCACTATAAACATAAACGATTTTGTTAATAATACACCTGGGAACGAGATCGGTGCGCTGCAAGTCTCGCTGCGCTGCAACATCGAGTGCTGCGCTGCGTCATCGAGTGCTGCGCTGCACGTGATTCTGTGGTCGTAATTGTGGCACTAATCACCTCCCATATGATTCTGTGGTCGTAATTATGGCACTAATCACCTCCCATAGTTCTACATGCCATTGTTGAACATAGAAGAATGTAAACCTATGCAAACGCTCATTCTCACACGACCTCCTTAAGGAGACCTCTAGGAATGCACTAGTCACGAGTAGTACACCCCCGTATAAAAATAAAATAAAAACAACACCTTCCGGCTTTGGGTTCGAATTTCAAATCTTATATAGTGCGTGTACTAACAACCGCAGAACAATACTCTTTGACTAGCAATTCATGGAATGTTACGTTTAATACACGCACGTACATTTTCTAGAAGGTGACGTACCTGCTCTGAACTCTTTAGTGGTCGCCTTGTTCCGAAAAGAGTATTTTATTGGGTTATCCAACGGTTCTTCGGGGATGTGCGCGGTAGGAAACAGGACCAGAAGGCCAAGTAGCTTCACCCACGAAGCCCTGTCTTCCTCACTCTCACATTTGAATTCGTGCTGTTCAGTCCCCGACGTAATATGAAATTCAAATTTGTTGGGGTTGGCAAGCGACAAGCCACCACTTCGGGCGAAGTGACGCTAACGAAAGACCCTTGCGTCGATGAGTCGTTCGGCGTGAATGGCTGACTCAGCGCATCAATTTTCGCGTCCGCGAGCAGGATAGTCCACTTGGCTTTAACCTTTATGTCGTCGCTGTCTTCAAAAAGCTCGACTTGCGCAACTGCTCCACCAGGACCGCCACAATTTGCAACGGCAAAGCGTTTCTGCATTGTGTGTGTGTGTGTGTGTGTGTGTGTGTATGTGTGTGTGTGTGTGTGTGTGTGTGTGTGTGTGTGTGTGTGCGTGTGCGCACATGTGTTAAACTCAAGTCGTCACAATTCCCACTACTCCACTAGCTCTGATCCTCACACACACCCCCACCACCACTTGTAGCAGTTGCCCAATACCGGTAACCATAATTTCCATGAGCGAAGACCACAAAACTCTAAGAGGCTCTTGAAAATCCCGCCCGCATCGGAAGCAGTAGTTGTTAGACTTATACGTTACCTACCTTCCATTGGCCTGTTCCCCTTTTCTTATGCTGAACAGTGCCTCTAAGGACTTCTCGTCTTAACATACTATAGTCTCGGCCCCAGACCCAACGGACGCAGCTGCCGGTGGATTACATCACCGCTACGCGTCAGTACGTATACTGCAGTAGCGGTGATGTACGGTTGGGTCTGGAGCCGAGACTAAACATACTAAATTTTAGTAGTAAGTACAGATATCACCTTATTTATAATGAAATTTTTTCTAATCAGTCTCGGATCAGCAGTAGTGCGGCGGGGTATTCACATACAATTCCATTTGCTGCCCACTCACCCCAACTCACATAGGCACATTACCAACAAACCACTTACATGTCACACATCAGGAATTTACAAGTATTTGTGCTGATTGATATTCCATACCCTCACCTGATAACATAACAGCCGTGCCCGGCGTTTACTATTATTAGCGATATACATGTATAATAAAAACGAATATTACACGTGCTTAGCGCTTATACGTCATACGCAAGTCTAGTAAGAGGTGTGTCTGCTCCTGCTACTGAGTTTAGTGCATTATGTCAGAGATTCCTCTAGATGGGTGCATGCATGGCTAGACCATCTCCTCAGCTGCCGCCGCCTCCTCCTCCTCCTCCTCCTCCTCCTCCTCCTCCTCCTCCTCCTCCTCCTCCTCCTCCTCCTAGCGGTACTAACCATGCAAGTAGGTTTTGCCTCTAAGTCGTGTTAATTGTGCATTAATTACATACGATTTCTTACGATCAGAGATTAAGGGTATTTGCCCTAAGGAGCCCGTGCCCCCATTGCGGGGGGCACTCGACGGTCCAGGTGACGGTAAGTAGTATCGCTCATCTTATTCAATTAGGTTATAACCTTGTATATCAGCACACAGGATCGAGCTCCTGCCCCTGTAAGTGGCATTGAATTATTAATTGATTTGTATTATGTTTTAACATTCGCAGGTGTCCCAGGCCCTCACCAATATTAGTGACATTTAATTGTAACTACATGTATTAATGCATGCATCATTATTCATTATTGTGTAAGGCAATTCATTGGGGAAGGGTACATGTAGGGAAGATCAGACAGTTTTTTTACTACTTAATGTCTTCACATGTCAAGCTCTTGTTGCCTCTAATAAAGTCTGAGAAGGATGACTCACTCAGCCATCAGCCACTGCAGTGTTAAATACATGTACAATCTATGTCTGGTTAATTGACCGGTACCATGCCCACAAGTTCGTACATACACACACACCTGTGTGTTCCCTCCGTATGTATATGTGCATGTGTGTGTGAATGTACGTGTATATGGTGTATGTGGTGTGCATGTGTGTATGGTATATGCATGCATCAGTGCATGTACACAGTAAGTGTTCCCTCCCCCTGTCACACACACACCACACCATAGATGGCATGTTAGCGAAGTTTGACAGTCAACGCAGCGGACCCAGCCATCACACTCGCTTCCTTCAAATTAGAATAATGTGATGTGATATATGTGCTGTGTGCTGTGTGATGTGATATGTGCTTGTGTGTGATGTGCTTGTGTGATATGATATGTGCTTGTGTGTAGAACTATAGAGGGATATGCACCTGCTGTTCAGGTCGTCCAGATCCTTCACACTCTCGCTACCCGATGATGAAGATGAGGCAAATGGTTCTTTATATTTCATGTAACATATGGTCCTCTCCAGGGCTGGGGAGGAGCCATTTTCATCCTTAACAAGATTCAACAAAACATGTGACTTTGCATGTACTAGAAAAAATAATTTCATCATTTTGTAATAAATTCTTTCTGCACTTGTTTTTTCATTTTGTATGCATATACAAGATGTCAATAGAGGATAGTCACAATTTTCTAACTCGAAGATTTCAGGATCAGCTTGTTGTACCCATCAACATGCCAACACCAGTTTGGACCCTGCAATAAACCACAAAGTTCAAACTGAGTAGCTGGATGCCATGGTGCCGACAAATCATTGCCTTGTTCACATACATGTAGGTTATCCTTGTCAGTCATTTTTATTTATGTAGCCATGAACCAACAAGATCCATTACTGCAAGTAGCATCATCACAGCAGATCTAGATAAGTGATAATAGAGTGTCTGTTAAGAACGGGCTATTCCAGTTAATAAGTATACACCCCTACTGATGACATAAAATTTGTGTCCTGGGGGGGATTTTTGAAAATTGTCCTGGGGGGGCATCATAGCATAAAATCTCATGTCTTGGGGGGGGGGGGGGGGGGGGGGGGAGAGGAGGGGGCGTAGTGTGGCTACATCCTACATCACTGTCCTAGGGGTTGTGTACATATCCATGTTGGATAATTATTGTTCTAGGGGGGGTAGTGTGGCTAGGGGGGGTAGTGTGGCAACATCACTTTATTATGGTGTTACATGTGTGTATAAATAATAATGTCTTGAGGGGGGGTAGAGTGGCTATGTGACTGTCCTAGGGGGTGTCTAAAAAAGTGTCTTGGGGGGCGTAGAGTGGCTATGTCACTGTCCTAGGGGGTGTGTATAAAAATGTCTTGGGGGAGTAGAGTGGCTATATGACACTGTCCTAGGGGGTGTCTACAAAAAGTGTCTTGGGGGTTTGAGTGGCTATGTCAACGTCCTAGGGGGGGTGTATAAATAATGTCTTGGAAGGGTAGAGTGGCTATGTCACTGTCCTAGGTTGTGTGTATAAAAATGTCTTGGGGGGGTGTCCTAGGGGGTGTCTACAAAAAGTGTCTTGGGGGGGTTGAGTGGCTATGTCAACGACCTAGGGTGTGTGTATAAATAATGTCTTGGGGGGGTAGAGTGGCTATGTCACTGTCCTAGGGTGTGTCTATAAATAATGTCTTGGGGGGGGGGGGGGGGTAGAGTGGCTATATGTCACTGTCCTAGGGGGTGTCTAAAAAAAGTGTCTTGGGGGGGTAGAGTGGCTATGTCACTGTCCTAGGGGGTGTCTACAAAAAGTGTCTTGGGGGGGTTGAGTGGCTATGTGAACGTCCTAGGGGGTGTGTATAAATAATGTCTTGGGAGGGTAGAGTGGCTATGTCACTGTCCTAGGGGGTGTCTATGACAAATGTCTTGGGGGGGTAGGGTGGCTATGTCACTGTCCTAGGGGGTGTCTACAAAAAGTGTCTTGGGGGGGTTGAGTGGCTATGTCAACGTCCTAGGGGGTGTGTATAAATCATGTCTTGGGGGGTAGATCCTAGAGTGGCTATAAATCATGTCTTGTAATAGTGTACATGCTTGCTGGCACGTTCGACTATCCCATATCACTACTTCAGAGCCCTTGCATCATATGTAGCAAGGGTTTGGCTGGGTTACAGACCGACTCCCCTGGCTTCATACGTGATACAGGGGCGGGTATGTGATAGACCCTATGGAGGGGAGTGGGTCCTATCTGCCTCTTTCCGTATCAGTCTCCCTAAAGTTACAGGGTTGACCCAGGAGGAATCCCATGTAACAGCCGACCCCTCCCCCAAGCCCAACCCCCGCTGATATGCACCTTCTCTCAGATAGCATGATAAAAATTTGATTCAAACAGCAAACATTCTAAAAGCACGTTCAGTCCAAATTCTGTTGTTGTAGAGCATTCCAAAATGATACAGCATCTCTGAACAGAATGGAAGAGAAAATATGTAAATTAAAATGATACCACCATTGCCTTCAAACCCTATATACCATCAACTCAGAGAGAATGTTGTAACATGTGAAGTCACAAAGGCTTGCTCTTATGTGAGCAATTGAAGAGCATTTTTTAAATGAATCTTTCTCAGTGCCAAAGGAGGGAATATATATAACTTGAAGTTTGGGCATAGATATTGGAATAGAGGGTTCTCACAGTGACGTCACAAAACGATGAATTTTAACAGCCGCCATCTTGACAGAGTAGTATGCCTTTGTGGTGTGGGGTCGTTGGCTGTTCTAATAGTAAATAACGGTACGGGAAAGCAGGTTAGGCTTTATAAGTTATAGCTACTTGCTATGTTAATTGGAACATTTAGACAGTAGGATGCGTGATTTATCCACTGAACGAGGTGCACGATGGCTCGCTCGGCTAGCATTAATCGCCATGCAAGTCTACGTTGCTTGTATGCGGTGATCATTTAAGCAAAGGTTAGCCTCTTAATTAGTTTTACATACCATACACCTACTATAATAACTTGCAGATGGGCCTGCAAAGATGAAATAAATCCTGATTCCTGACTGAGTGCCAACTCAGAACATTGGTCATTCTGAAGTTACAGTTCGAGACATGCATGTATCGCGGATATAGGATAGGCTTCAAGCTGCCAATACATGTATACATGATGACAGCTGCAATGAAACTGACGAACCCAGATAGATGGAATGTTGTTGTTTTCAGGAACTGATTATAAAAGTATAATGCTAATATACTTCATAACAGCTGACATTGTATAAGGGATAATTTTGTCAAACTCGATGCTCAATGGGTAATGTTTCATGCCAAACAGATTTCTCAGCACAGCATGACACATGGAAGTTGAGAAGAACTGTAAAAGCATGAAGTTATACTATCAAGGAGTTGAACTGAGATGGCTTTGGAAAAAATATGTACTCAGCAGTTTTTTGATGGAGATGATGAGAAGGGTGATCTTACCATATCTACTATACTGGATTGCCAAATCATGCATGCATATCACACTGCTAGGACTCCATAAAATGCTTGGACAGGATATCCTAGCTCATTTCAGCAATTGATTTTGTGTATGAGGCTGCATGACCTATATCCTCAGATCAATTTGGCATTCATCACTCTTCAGAATCTCGTTAATACAGACATATTATTGTATTAAGTTGTCACCTTTGGTGTATTGGCCTGCATGATTGTGAGCAATTACAGGGAACCACACAAATGTGTTCAGAGCAAATTATGGAACTACAATATAGAAGGTTTCAAGATTTTATATAGAGCCAGATCAGAGCACTGACCTGGAGCACTTACAAACACCAAAACATGCACAGTCCATAAGGTTCTATCAGTTTCATTTCACAAGGATATGGTGGAAGAGCCAGTGATAAATTTGTTACAGAGCACTGTATGTGGGCTACTTATAACAAGCTCCTACCATGCAAGTGGTTGCATAATGGTTGATAGAGACTTTAATGTTGCTGATCAGTTGTGTTGGAAGTGTGCATGGGTGTTATATAGTATTCAGTGTAACCAACTGAAGGATTTCCAATGTTTGGATTATACAATTCTAAGAGTCAAAGCGTCTCTTGACCTTTTAGTGAAAGACCAATATGTATATTGCCACGTTGGACAAGATTGTACATGTGTGCTGTGCCTTAACTATGTCCTTATGTTGTACCATTGGATTAGACAAGTATGTTCACGTTCACATAGCATTGACATGCATGCACAGACTTCAACCCAAAAAAACTGATCAGGGCACAATCCTCTCCAGTCATAAAGGTGCAATTATCCAAGGTTTTGTGCTTTTGTGAGCGATAAACCTGCAACATAACGTTAACAATACAAGCTCAATATGACTGTATTTATAACTTATTTATCCTTTGACAACTCGAAGATTACTGAATTGTTCATTTCTATCAGTGGACAGAACAATACGCACCCAGCATTCATTTTTCCAGCGTCTACGCACTGGAGTAATTGACGGTATACGGATAGCTGACAGCCGGAAGTAGTAGAGGCACTACCGGCTACATGGTAGTATGCTACAGCGCGCTAGCCGTATCATCGTCACCATTATTTAAAAGGATCATTGACCCCAAAATCAGAATACAGATCCAAAAAACCTATACAGGATAACAAGAAAGCTTAGTTCGATATCTTTTCTTTGATTCCGGGTCGAATCGATGTTATCGAACGCTGCACTACATAGATCGCCATATAAACCACTCTGTCAAGATGGTGGCTATTGTGGTTACCATGGTCACGTACCATTTCTGAGAACCGGGATTGGCAACGCCCGTGAAAAATTGGTTCGATGCTCGACACAGTCGCGTAATAAAAAATTATGGCTGAAGCTGATATACTTGAAGATCCCCTGCTCCAGGAAACTTCAGAACGACCTAAGAAAGCTTTAAGGGAGGTGAATAAAGCTCGATGGTTTCAAAACACTGTTTAGACGTTTTTTTAGGCCTCCACTCGCTTTTTCTTGATGAACAAGACAGTTGAAGGCCTTTCGTTTTTCTTTGCATGTTGCCAAGACGAAATATCTTTCCAGCCATCTAACCACTTCACGACACACAAAGCTTATAGCGAAACATGAAAATAGGACACATCGTTCCTGTCAGAAGCTAAAACCCCCACAAAACTGCCTCATAATCATGCTAAAACCGCGACCTACGGCCCACTACTACGGGTCAAGCGTTTTTATTTTAAGCATGAGACAGCACCACAAGCAACTTTTTTTTTACTTCTTACCAACGGCGTATTGCTACTAAAACCCCCAAACCACTCTTATACGCCATAACTTACATGTGGTAACGAAAAGGTTAAGAATTGGACACAAAGAACTAGTGGGCAGAAGAGATGCGCCCACATCTCCTTATGGAAAACCCCAGTGGAAAAACCTCTAGTTGGAAAAAAAAAATCCACCATACATTGGGGAAATAACCTAGCTCTAACTAGCACTGCCCAGCCACAACCATGAGTCCCAGGGGCGGCGGAACAGGTACCGCAGGTACCGCGGCTGCGGGACCAATGTTAAAGGCACAGAAAAAAAATCCAGGCATTTGTACCGTGTGACTTATCATAATATCTCCGGCAGTGTGGCCTTACGGCCGAAAGCGGACGCCCCACTGATTGAATCGGCCGAAAGCGGACAGCACCCCCCCCCCCCCCCCCCCTAGTCTCGGCCCCAGACCCAACGGACGCAGCTGCGGATGGATTACATCACCGCTACGCGTCAGTAGGTCTACTGACGCGTAGCGGTGATGTAATCCATCCGCAGCTGCGTCCGTTGGGTCTGGGGCCGAGACTACCCCCCCCCCCCCCCCCCCCCGGGACTAATGCTAAATAGCTTCCGCCGCCCCTGCATGTACAACATCAAACATAGGAGGGAGGGAGGGAGAAGATGGGTGTGGCTACACAGGAACAGAAGAGTGGCCACACATGGGAACGCAAGTAAGCCCCGCCCCCTCCGTCCCCACAAAAAATAATAATGCCCGATTAATAATGGCTCGTGTTTTTAAAAACATAACTATGGTTTAAACGAGCGTATCGTCGTATCCAGTAACTCTAGCGTACCTGTTTCAAGATCCTGGAAAGAAATTATGCTCTAACAAGACGGCGCTCGACGAGACTTTTTTTGTGGGTATCGAGAGTTAGTAACTCTCATATAGGATTTGACCCCGATTATGAATGTCATTAAAAAACGGGACTCGCTTCTAACGGGATGTCTATCAATCGGATCGCTTTGCTTGTTGTCGGTATCGAACAAGAAGTCGAAAGAGAGCCGTTTGATGTTTGTTTGATCTTTCAAAACGGTGTGGTTCAAGAGAACAAACGGGATCCTGTTTTTCCTCGTCCCCAGACGGAACATAGTAGCGCCATTTTTTTTCTTCTTCTTCTTCCTTTATTTGTAAAGTACTCGAGACAAAAACCGTTTCAAAGGACGCGAATGGTGCCAGTACGTTCAGAATTTCAAGCGGTAGTGCCCTTTTGAGTCAGATACACGTGGATCCTATTGGACCTGGAACTGATAATATAAATACATATATTGATAACTTTACAGGGGATAAAACTCGACACGGGAGCTGTTTCATAGAACGGCAGTGGTATCAATAGGTTCAGAATTTCAAGTTATATCCGTACAAGTGAGTATGTTCATAGGGATCGCTTTTTACAGTAGCTCAGGCTAGAAATGGTGTGCTTCAAGCCATACGGCCATGATAGATGCTGTCCTGAGCTTAAATAGAACTATACACGTGAGGCTTTGGTGTTCCTGTTCGTAGTTTATATCGTTTGCTTTTTTTAGTGAAGTTGTTTTTGTCAAATTGAGCTAAACGTCGAGCGGAATACCTCCAAAAGCGAGAGGAAATCTTGAAAGAACGGTCGTCAGAAGAGAGCAAAGAAAAAGCTCGAGAACGATATCATCGGAACCCCAAGCCAAAACAAAGCAAGCCGCTGAGTGGGAAAAATATCACAAGAACCTATCTTTAAAGCGGCAATGGTACAATGAAAATAAAGCGGCCGTGAACAGTTCAGAACATCGGGACGGTTCCATCGCTTCTCCTGCTAAAATAATGCGATTACAAGAACGACCGACAGATCAACATGCTGCACGAAGCAAATGCTACCGCAAAGATAATGGGCTTAGAAAGATATCTACCAATAAACCCCAAAGGTACGTACGTACGTTCGAATTCGACTGAGTGATACAATGCGTATTTTGAACATGTACATGCATGCGTGTATTATAAAATAATGTTTATCAACCTTTGCGTTGCAAAGTCACCATGGACATAGTGCCCATATTACCAGGGCAACCTCATCCCTCCATCCTGCACATTCTCTCAGAAGGTTCTATTCAGCTACTGTGTGGGGGAAGGTGTCATCCTACTGACAGCCCAGACGTGTGTGGTTCTATCATTGTGGTCATACAATATAATATTTACTATAGGTGTTACAGCAAGGTGGATGGAGGGATCAAGGCAGATATGGAGTCAGCAAGCCACATAGTTCTGCAGAAGTCTAAGGGCATTCTCCATTTGAATACCTGTTGAGGTATGCATAAGTGTCAATGGCCTGCCTGAGCAAGCCATGAAGTTTAGCCCTTCCCACTATTGTGTTCTGCCTGCATAATTTTATTCAATGTTTCTTTGAAGTGCACTGTGGTGACTGAATATGGCTTCTGTTTACCAAGCATGCTGTCCTGCTTGTATTGGAGTCTGCTTGTGTAACAAGTGGTAAGTGTATTGCCTAGTGTAGTGGTGTTGCTACATGTATGACTTTGTCAACACCTCCAAGACTTTATTCTTCCATTGTAACATTTTAGAACACTTCCTAGCTGTGCAGGTCACATGTGTAACTTTGGAAAGGGTATGGATATAAAAATCATGATACGCTATTTGACTGGTGTACTCCACGTATAGAAGAGTACATCTATGGAGAAGATTGATATGGTCCTCCAGTGGTGCTACAAAAGTGAACGATACGTGTGTGGTGCTTATCCTGAAATTGGAAAGCGGATTAGTTTGGCAATGCAATGGCAGTTTAATGAAGGTATAGTGTGCACATTGGAGATTGCTAAGTGATGGAGTGAGTGGATTTGGTGATGGTGCATATAGCACTTGTCCTGACTAGGTGGATGTCAGATGTTGAAATTCACCGTTTTTGTCTTGGTGATATGGTGGAGTTGGTGATGGTGTTAAATGTGATATTTAAATTTGTGCTGTGGTCACATATGGAGATGCAGTCATCCTAATGACAGCTCAGACACATTTGACTATAAATGAGGTGGGAGGCAACATTATGTGTTATCATTGTGGTCATACAGTATAATATTTTATAGAAATTTGCTATAGGTGTTACAGCAAGGTGGATGAGGGGAATCAAGGCAGATATGGAGGCAGCAAGCCACATCGTTCTGCAGAAGTCTAAGGGCATTCTCCATTTGAAGACCTGTTGGAGTATGCATAGGTGTCAATGGCCTGCCTGAGCATGCCATGAAGTTTAGCCCTTCCCACTATTGTGTTCTGCTGTTAGCTGATATGGCTTTAATGTTCTGGATATAGTGTAAAGATGTTGGTCCAATATCAAGGTAAATGAATGCTGCATTGAGTTGAGTGTATTAGTCATGTTTTTTTTATCTACTCTGTAGAGATGTGCGTCAGTGTCTTCTGTCAGTTGCAAAAATGGTGGTGTGACATTTGGTTCTGAGCCTCTACCAACACCAGAAAAAAATAGCAGCTGTATGGAACACCACCAAGATAAAGCAGTGGGTCCTACAGCTACCAGTGTGCCTCAATGCAAATGAACTTTCTCGGGATGACAACTGTACATTAAAGGGCTAGCACCGCAATGATACTCTCAGATCTGTGAACGCGATGGGCTAAACAAGCGTATGGCAACAGATTTTAGCCCCCTACTAAAATGTCTTTACCTTGGTTTTAGACACATGTCCAGATATCACAGCCTTCGATACGCACGCATGAATCGAGTAGGCTACCAGGCTGGGGTAGGCTCTCCAAACCCAAATGTACGTAACAATGATCATCCTTGGGCAGTGATGTAATCCATCCGCTGCTGCAAACGGGTCTGGGGCCGAGACTAATAATGGGTATGAACAAAAATTAATGAAACAAGTAAATAAAAAACGTTCTCTATGAGAAAGTTGGTGGCATACAGGATTTGAAGGCAATGGTGGTATAAAAAGGAAGGAAACAAGGGTCTAATAATAAGGGAAAATGGAATAGTCCTATATTTAGCACACGAACCACATACCATATCCTACATGTACATGTAGAAATGTGCTAAATATAGGACTATTCCATTTTCCCTTATTATTAGACCCTTGTTTCCTTCCTTTTTATACCACCATTGCCTTCAAATCCTATATGCCACCAACTTTCTCATAGAGAACGTTTTTTATTTACTTGTAAAAGATGCAGTCAGAGTGGGTACTCTGTCGACGACCTCTACCAACACGTTGGTAGAGGTCGTCGACAGAGTAACATAACGACTTTTCACTCCCAGTCGGAAGGCGGATGAACACGTCGCTTCCTTCTATAAAGCTTTTTACAGCTTTTTGCTGGTTTGGACGAATTGCTGTGCAGCGCAATCTTGCCCCGGCGCGTAGGATAACAGCAGCAAGATTGTCGCTTGCCATAATTAGGTGTTATTGCTAATTAAATGCAGCACCAAACGTGACGTCACGGGTGCTCTGCATTCTGATTGTGCGCCTTATATGAGGCGCACTCGGAACGAGCATTTTCCCAGACCCACTTTTCACGTAGCGGTGATGTAATCCATCCGCTGCTGTGAAAATCTGGGTCTGGGTACGAGACTAGAACAAAGGCGGGCGTCTGCTCGTGACAGCAAATCTGGAGTCAAACATAGCTTCTAAGAGGTGGCAACAGGAAAAGAATTCTGTTGCGGTGCGAGCTTCTAAGATGCAACGTTATGAACTGAACTCAGAGGGCAAGCTTGGCACGCGAGTTGTCATTGCCCTCCTAGGTGTGACTAAGAGTGCCTCTCAACTGTTCACTGAAAATAAAGTCCAAAGAAAAAGCCACTCCCACTCATGTGGTAACCAAGGCAACAAGTGGTTCAAAGGTTGGGGCAGAAGGCTCCTCAGATGGTGAAGATCTCTTCACTCCAGACAACATTCCAGTCACATTGCAAAGAGATGAGCCTTCAAAAGGCCCACCTCTGGTGCTAGGACTGTCAAGAAGGGGATTTCCCTGCCATCTCCTGCCCCGAGGCCACACAAGTCACATGACACACCTGTGCCTCCACCCACCTTGAAGCCATCTTCTGCTATGTGTGACTTCCCCCCAGCCAAGGCCAAGGTGTCAGAGCATCCTTAAGGCCAAGTCATCACACGACTGGCAGGTCAAAGAGGTGGGTGTGTCCATAGTCAGGTGACTATAGGGTGTGTGGTCAACTAGAACTAATTGAACAGCTGCAAATGTAACATAACTGTAAATATAATTATTGTGTTGCTAGGCAATAAACATGGGAATTACAACGACTGGAATTTATCGTACAATCGTATTTACTTCTACATTGTAGTAGTCACTTATTAAAAAAAAAGAATGAAACAAGATATAAAAAGCATTCTCTCTGAGAAAGTTAGTGGTATATAGGATTTCAAGGCAATGGTGGTGTAAAAAGGAAGGGAACAAGGGATTCAGTGGAGATACAATAATTATTCATATATTTAGCACTGTATAGAACGTCGTTACAATTATGTGCTAAATATAGGAATAATTATTGTATCTCCACTGAATCCCTTGTTCCCTTTCTTTTTACACCACCATTGCCTTCAAATCCTATATACCACTAACTTTCTCAGAGAGAATGCTTTTTATATCTTGTCACATTATCTCTCTGACCTCAGTCTTGCTGCTGCAGGTCATCTTGACGGTGCACTACTCATGTACATGTGTCAGTGAACAAAGAGATGAATGCCAATGAAGATTTCCTGAGCCGCTCACATGCAACAGCACGAAACAGTGGCGGATTTAAAGGGAGGGGGGGGGGGGGGGGGCGTGGAGGGCGCACGCCCCCCCCCCCCCCCCCCCCCCCCCTTTATATACTGATGATAAAAATAATTATATAATAAGACTATTACGTTAACCTGAGCTGAAGCGTGCTAAAGAGAAAGTGAACGGTTGTGCGTCAGACCAGAGATAATATATAGAAACTCATCACGTGCCCCATTCAATGCC
Source organism: Spongilla lacustris (assembly GCA_949361645.1). Lineage (NCBI taxonomy): Eukaryota > Metazoa > Porifera > Demospongiae > Spongillida > Spongillidae > Spongilla > Spongilla lacustris. The sequence goes on from OX442421.1 coordinate 2,397,312, forward strand.
CATGCAATGCCCATGGACTATTCCAGTCTAATATCTATGATGCGAGCAGGTGCGAATCACACTTCCGAACCTGTCAAAAGGGGTGGATTCGGGTTGACCAAGGCAGAAAGAAGCCCATAGCAGGCATGTGCTATGTCCACTTTTATGCATTCACCGTGTTGTCTGACTGTTATACTTGTTGGATAAACTATTTTGAGCCATTGTCCTATCTACATTCCTTCTAGTTGTGCATTCTAAAATGATTTTTTGCAAAAAAAAATTGCTCTTTACCTTTATCGTCTTACTACCGCTAGCTATGCCTTTAATCACTGTGATAGTACATTGCACAATCTTTTCTAGGTGGCGTAGTGAACGTTTGAGCGTCACTGGTTGAGCGGAAGGGTAGTTATACCATTTTGAGGGTCTTAATTTGTAGGACCTTTTGCGCTGTTTGTGGAGACTGAGCGTAATGGCTTTTCAGGTGAGTAGTAAGATAGAGCGAAGCCGATAGTGTGGCGTAGGCGTATTTTGGCCACTAGCAAGCCGTATTTGCGCTGTACATTCTCTATCAAAGTTGCACAATGGGGAAAAATTTTTCGCCTTGCTCGCCATCGTAAATACGTGGAACGGAGCAAGGCTGGTGCTCTAAGTCTGGTGGTGTCTCTTCCGCGGCAAACACTGGCGATTGAGGTGTCACCCCGACTACCTGTCACAGCACTTCCAGGAGTACTGCGTGCAACCAGAGATAATATATAGATGTTATCTCTGGTGCAACTCCTCAAAATTGTAGAATTGCCATAATTACCTTTCCTCTTTCTGCTTTCACATGTGGCACATTGTTGACATCCAGCATCTTTGAAATTGGTGGCTCATTTTCTACTGCCACTCTTAGCTGTAAAGATATTCATTTTGTAACAACTAAACAGTTGAAAAGCAGGGATGGTTCAATCATTTCAGCGAGTATAAACCGAGGCCCTTTTAGAAGGCATTAGTATTTGGTAACTGTAATTGAACAATGACGCCAATACATGTAGCATAACCGTATCAGCAAAACTGTGGGCCGTTCATGTAAACAAGTGTAAACGAAAGAGAATTTTCTCTCCAACTAATACAAAATGCTATGCAGCATAGGCGCAGCACAGCACAGCACAGCACAGCACAGCACAGCACAGCACAGCACAGCACAGCACAGCACAGCACAGCACAGCACAGCACAGCACAGCACAGCACAGCACAGCACAGCACAGCACAGCACAGCACAGCACAGCACAGCACAGCACAGCACAGCACAGCACAGCACAGCACAGCACAGCACAGCACAGCACAGCACAGCACAGCACAGCACAGCACAGCACAGCACAGCACAGCACAGCACAGCACAGCACAGCACAGCACAGCACAGCACAGCACAGCACAGCACAGCACAGCACAGCACAGCACAGCACAGCACAGCACAGCACAGCACAGCACAGCACAGCACAGCACAGCACAGCACAGCACAGCACAGCACAGCACAGCACAGCACAGCACAGCACAGCACAGCACAGCACAGCACAGCACAGCACAGCACAGCACAGCACAGCACAGCACAGCACAGCACAGCACAGCACAGCACAGCACAGCACAGCACAGCACAGCACAGCACAGCACAGCACAGCACAGCACAGCACAGCACAGCACAGCACAGCACAGCACAGCACAGCACAGCACAGCACAGCACAGCACAGCACAGCACAGCACAGCACAGCACAGCACAGCACAGCACAGCACAGCACAGCACAGCACAGCACAGCACAGCACAGCACAGCACAGCACAGCACAGCACAGCACAGCACAGCACAGCACAGCACAGCACAGCACAGCACAGCACAGCACAGCACAGCACAGCATAGCATAGCCTATTAATTATTAGCAACTATAGAAAGTGAAAAACCTCTGAGCCCCTTAACCTCACACCCACCCCCATGTTATGTAATGATGTCAATGCTAAAAATATGAAATGGCATGTTCTCTTAGTGTTCATTAATAAGAATGCAACCCAGACTTGATAGGATTTGCAACAGAATAGTCAAATTAAGGACGTTTTAACTTTTCTGAACGAGTAACTTACTTACCATCACAAGATCAATATTAGCCTCCATTACATATCCAGTGTGGCATTGACACAGTAATTATATTGATGAACATCTGATCGCATGGCAGTACCATTTACATCTGTAAATGAAGGGAGGTATATATAAGATTATGAAAACTGATTACTTTGCACATCATTCAAAGAACACTACATAATTAGTATGAGCATTCCTACATATACATCACAAAATCCTTTCATCTTAATTGGATTTGCACATAAGCATTAGTGCTCATTTGATACATATCTTTCTCTCAGGGAGTGCCCCACCTACCATCATAGGAGAGAGCACATACACCATCACCGTGAGCCACGCCTCTGTCTGCAGATTTAGTGTTCAGGATGTGTACAACAATGCCTCAGTGGGTGCAGTCGGTGGTATCCAACGGGGAGCTACACTCATGGGTTCCCGTGGAAACTACACTCTTACCTGGATATTGAGTGCAGCTCAAAACATTTCACTCATTCTATATGCTGTTGACTCATTCAACTCCACATCATGGTATCCTGTGCACATAATTTTCAAGAGAGTATTAATTGCCACCTCCTAAACAACCCTTTACCTAGCAGTTTTGCGCAACTGTCTTATATGAATTCCCTGGGTGCTTCCGAGTTTTAGCAGATGTATTAAAGACTGTGATGATTCAATATCGTGCATGTAAATATGATGGCGCATGTAGCTATAGGATCAATCTCCTGCTGTGCATGGTTGCATTATGTTGCTGTTGTAAGCGGTTTAATTTATGAGCTTTTAGGGATTTATACTAGGCTCTGTGCGGACACGTCATCAGGAGGCAAGCACAGGAATCTATATACTTTAAAATTGTTGACTAGGTGGAAAAGCACGTTGTATCAGCTCTCAATTTTATTCAAGTATAAAATTATTATGCCAGTCCGACAACACGGATGGTCAGAGATGCTTGCCGTGGGTATATTATATACCAAGTAGTAATTAACCTTAAGTTTAATGGAGCATTTTTAGTCTGCAGATGATGTGTTTTAATCAATGTATAATATTTTGGATTTATAAGTGATAAGGGACAAGCTAATAAATGCAGAAGATAACAACTATACCCTCACCAAACCCTTACTCCCACAAATACTGTTTCAGCCCTCGCCCACTGAATGCTGGACTCCAGAGCTGATCATGTAGGTGATAGGGTAGTCAAGCTTGGAGTAGGGAGTCTGCTCTTGAATCCCTACAGATAAGGCCTGTGGCAGAAGAGTTGGAGAGAGGGGAGTGAGAAGCAGTATATGATATAACATTGTGCAGCTTAGCCTGGTGGCCAGCCAGACAGACAGGTGTGAGATAAGGGCTTATATCACTGGGATGATCTGGGACCTATGGTCACCCCTGGTTAATTACCACAGGTCAGGCCAGCTATAGTAGGTACTGGATCTCTTCAAGCATGCCACCAGGCTGTGTGCCTCAGGGAAGGGATGCCCCTCAGTCGAGCAAACAAGGCAAGGTGTTCTGAGGGCATCAAACTGGGGACAATAACCAGTCCTCTGTTGGACAAGGTGTGGGGGAATATTTATGATCACATGAAATCATGTGACCCACTTACAGTATCCTACTCACTCACTGTATGATGACATAGCCATGGTCCTCAGGTGGGAGGGGCCATTATCATGGACTATGCCTGACATGGTGAGGGATGTGTGTGCGTGTGACACAGGGTGTGTGGGCTTGCCTGATAATGCTGATACACACTTGCAGAGAACATCACTATTTACATGCCTGTTATTGAGTTAGTAATACTGATACGATTAGATAATATAAAACTCTAGATTAAGAATGTCCACTTAGACCCTGCTTTTTAACCACTGTGCAGACCAGCTGTTCAAGAATTTGTGCATGCCATTAGTGTAACTACAGGCATCCAATGTATAATCCCTCCCACCCTGGCTAGGAGAAGTGAGCTAAAATCCCTCCCACCCTGGCCAGGGGGAGGGGCCGTGGACCTTCACAGGACCATGACACCAGGTCCCCATTCCTCAAGTACACAGTGGTGCAGTACATTCTTTAGAGACATCAGAGAGTCCTTTAATCCAAGTATTGTATCAAGCAATTGTACTGTTTAAGATCAATTGCTCATTCACTTATATAGATATGTTATGGTTTGTTGTCTGCAGTATTTATTGTATTGAACTGTTGTTGCTGTATAGTTTAATGGGTATAAATGTGAAGCCATTAGTAGTACCTTCTCCCTTCTCTTCTACTCCCTCTCCTCCCTCCCCTCCCTCCCCTCTCTCCCCTCTCCCTCCCCTCCCTCCCCTCTCCCTCCCCTCCCTCCTGTTTCCCTCCTCTCCCTCCCCTCCCTCCTTCCTCTCCTTTCCCTCTTCTCCTTCCCTCTCCTCTCTTCCCTCTCCCTCCCCTCTCCTCACTCCTTCCTCTCCTATCCCTCTCCTCCTTCCCACTCCTCTCTTCCCTCTCCATCCCCCTCTCCTCCCTTCCCTCCCCCTCCCCTCTCCTCTCTTCCCTCTCCCTCCCCCTCTCCTCCCTTCCCTCCCCCTCCCCTCTCCTCCCTCCCCTCCCTCCTGTTTCCCTCCTCTCCCTCCCCTCCCTCCTTCCTCTCCTTTCCCTCTTCTCCTTCCCTCTCCTCTCTTCCCTCTCCCTCCCCTCTCCTCACTCCTTCCTCTCCTATCCCTCTCCTCCTTCCCACTCCTCTCTTCCCTCTCCATCCCCCTCTCCTCCCTTCCCTCCCCCTCCCCTCTCCTCTCTTCCCTCTCCCTCCCCCTCTCCTCCCTTCCCTCCCCCTCCCCTCTCCTCCCTCCCCTCTCCCTCCCCGCTCCTCCCTCCCGCTCCTCCCTCCCCCTCCCCACTCCTCCCTCCCCTTTATCACCAGTCCTAAATCTAGGACACCATATTACAGCTTTGAAATTAACATATGCAGGAAAGTGACGGTGTTCAAAAAGCCATCATATAGCGTTGCTAGTACATAGGTGTAGTGTAATTTGAATTTGTGTTGAATTTTGGTTCGGATGTATTCAAAACAAAGTTAGACTTACACGTATTTAAATGTATGAAAAATGGCTACTCTTAAATTTTATTAACCAACCGCAAGTTATAATACAGTTCTAAGCAGGGAACGTGCTGTGTGGCTCTCTCGAATAATGCAGGTACCTGTAATTAGTTTGTGATCGTGGATTGATCGATCGGTGAAGGGATCGAGGCTATGTTGTATATTTTCTACTACCTGCATTTTGAAGTAGCTTGGTGTGTAGCAAAAATGCTGCACTGGAGCCTCATTCGTGCAAATTTGCCCCTATAGCTACATGTTATGTAGGAAAACTAATACTGTAGGCCTATTTAATTATATAGGGTGGCTTGGAGTTTTTTTTGTTAACTTTCCATCTCTTCGTTTCGACTACAGAGCACAGTGAAACTTAGGGAACTAAACGAGCACGTCACGTGCCGCCTCTGCGCTGGTTACCTTATTGACGCTACTACTATTACTGAATGCCTACACACATGTAAATCGCTTTCTCTCATTCTGTGTTTCACCTGTTAATAATAATCTTTACAGTTTGCAAGACGTGCATTGTGAAGTACCTACAAACCAACAAGCAGTGTCCCATATGTAGCACGGTGGTGCACGAGACGCAGCCGTTGCTGAGTTTAAGGTGCGTAACGAAGTTGTGGGGCAAAAACCACCTTTGTCGTACCATGATTGGCATGAACAGGCCAGACAGAACCATGCAGGATATTGTGTACAAGCTATAGTTCCGGGGCTTTTTAATAGTAAGCTAGGATACACGTACGTTCTGTTTTTTTACGCGTATGTTTATCTGCAGCCGAGCAGATACGGCGAGAGCAGTTCTATGCTGAGCGAGGCGTCATTAATCCAAGTAAGTCACGCAACTTCCGTTGTTTGATCATGAGATGGTAAGTATACTGATGCTTCGAAGCATTATAAGATTACTGCAGAAAAGATCTTGTAAAGAATTGTACAAGTTCCTTTAAGATAACTTCAAGAATGTGTAAAGAAACCTATACTAGTAAGACTCTTATCATGCAGATCCTACGGGATTCTTAATAGGTCCCCAATTTCCTGCATATTCTTAACTCATTAAAATTCATATGGGATTTTCTGCTAGTGTCTTTAGATACTGGGCCACCACCAATGGGAGAGGTGGAGTTCTCGCAGACCCACTTCAGCCGTGATGATGACCTCGTGTCACTTCAAGTGGAGGCCCACAAGTGAGCCCATTGCAGTCAGTTCTGGCATTGAATGGGTGGGAAAGGGGGGGGGGGGGGGGGGGGGGGTTGGGTTTGGGTATGGTATACAACTATTGGTCATGAATAGTACCCTTAAAGTTGGCATGCACAGCAATACTAGATCTGTGTTTTTGAAGTCCACCCTTTTGCTGTTACATATTTCAGAGAGTTGCTTTAAAATTCGGTTTTGTGTGCTAATTTAGGAAACTTTAAGGTACTTAATTGTTTATTACATACTGTGTGATAACCACATGGAGTCAGCACATTGTCTCTGTGCATCAAGAAAGAATGAATGGAATTGCAGCAAATATGACCTCGAGATTGATTATGCATGATGTTATTATTGACATGTCTGCTTGAGTACTAGCCAGTTAATATAAGTTGGATTCACAAACAGACAATATGCCAATTGTGAAGCTTAAGCATCATCATGAAAAATAGCCATTCGTCTAGGATGCATCCTTGTAAAAAGGCTTTATACACATGTATGGTTAAATTTACCATGCCCCTCCCTTAATCGATATTCATGTGCACCACCCTGTGCAGCTATCTGCCCCATCTGCTCTATAGTGAGCACATAAGAATGTTCCCTGCAGCAATGTCAAATCTAAACCTAAACATTGGTCAGCCAGCCTTATTACCCATTTTTGATTGTAAGATGCTTCAAGCCACTAAAGCTTCGTTCACATGAACAACTTGTAAAGTGTGCACACGAATACTTTCACCTTTTCAGATCAGTTGTTGAAGAGACAGTGCAGCTCAAGGTACATGTATGTACAGCTGTTTGATTTTGAAAGGAGATGTGTTAACGTTTCCCCTCCCTTCACTCCCCTCCCCCTTCATCTCTTCATGTGCTTGCATTTGATTGCAGGAGCTCACCAGAAAGTACATACGCTGTTCATCAAGGGTAACTGTCCACCACCTCAAGAGATTCCAACTCCAAAAGCTTGGTGTTCCACCTCACTATGATGTGAGCAAAACCTGCACATACCACACCCATCACACATGTGCATATCATCACAACTATCACACATGCCACACCCTCACATCTGCACATACATGTTAATGTCAGCTCGTTGTACGGTCACATATCCTTCACTACATTGTATATTAATTCCATCGTCTCCCCTCCTCTATGCTTCTTTACACTCTCCAGTTGGACCTTTTGTGTGTGGACAATGTGCTGCATAAAGACAGTACCCTCAAATTCGTCTGGCTGTCTTACTGGCTTAAAAAGGTTGCATGTCTCTCTGCCCTCATTCACATTGTTTCATTCACATCATGTTAACACCTCATCACTTTCCATCTCTGAGTGCTTTAGCCATGTATAAATTTATCATCATTATAATGTAGTGACTTCATCATCTATTTTCTCAGGACCCACCTCTTGCTCTGCACTACAAGCTCAAACCTCGGCAGGGGTGACATGTCCTAGTGTGCATCGCCATTTGCATATTAGAACGAGTACATGTTACCTTTTGTGTATCTAAAATTCTAATACTAGCGAAGACCTTAATTGCAGTAACTTATTGGAAACTCATGTGCACATGCACTCACAAATGTACAGATTGAATGAATTCAGTACATACGATGATCGTAGGGCCTACTGGCTAGGGCCATGGCTTGTATGATGGACACATGTACATGATGGACACCTGTGGTGTATTCAAGGTCATAAATTCAATTGCAGCTCGATGGGGTAATGCTTGCAACACAAAAAAATAGCCATAAATAGTAGCCGCATAGCTTATGCTGACCCCTAAGTAGAGCTATTTCAATCATGTGCTTATGGCCCTACTGGTATGATGTATATGTCACATTACACAACTTATGTGAACTGGTAACAGGCAAAGCATGATCTGTGGTGAAATTCGATTTCAAGTTGAGAAGTGAAATACCCCAATATTTATAAATGTGTGGGTCAAATCCTATATGAAGCCTACTCTGGGCCGCTGGAGCCGGGGCGGTTACTTTGTAATTGTATTGGGTCGATCAATAACTTAACTATCATACACACTTATTAAACCTGCAGCTGGTGATTCTTTTGCCAAAGCAGAAGATGACAAGACACACAAGCCTTTGAACTTTAGCTTGCCCCAGTGTGAATTTGGGAAATCATTAGTCGTGAAGCGCTCCTTCCAAGTCCAGTGGTTCCAAAGGTGTTCTACCTCTACTTGCCAATATCCAGAGGCTAGATCCAAGATAGTAAAATACTGAGACCCAGAGAGTGACTCTAGAGTTTTATCAATCCGTGGCAGAGTATAAGCATCTTTATGGGTCACAGAATTAACTTTTCTGAAGTCTATGGAGAATATTCTCCAAGCCCCATCTTTCTTCTTTATCATTACCATTGGGGATGTCTAAGGACTGCAACTCTTCCTGATCATAACATCTTCTTGATCTCTGCCTTAACAGTATCCTGAAGCACAAATGGAATTCTTCAGAGTGGTTGCCAAATTGGTGACCCTTCAGTACGGATGGTATGCTTGATGACAGAAGTCTGTCCTTCTGTAAACAAATAGATCCCAAAATTCCCAAATCAGTCTATTTAAGTCATGCTTCTGAGAGGTACTGAGGTTAGCTCCAGCACGATCCACATCTGGCATAGATGGAGCTGAAACTAGCTATTGACATTCCAGAATACAATGTGATAGGCTAATTCCCTGTGTTTATAACCTGAATGGGCACTTCATTTTGTGGGTCTACAGTATTCAGGTTTCTTGCAACCAACAACCTGCCTTGACCCTTATAATAAGGCTCCACCAATCCTATTTGCCCTGCCTTTATGCCTGGATGTGTGATTGTTCCTCATTTGACCTTGCGGAAATCTGCACTGTCTCTGAAACAGAAACAACTGCCACGATCTCAGGCTTCTTTGTTTCATGAAGTTGTAAGTAGGCGGATCCCGATGTTAGTGATAATGAATTCTTCAATACAATCAATTACTGCCCCATGCTTAGCAAAAAAGTCCATGCTCAACAAAAACAGTCAACAGTAAGTTTCTGTACCACAATAAAAGAATGATTTGTACAGAATGTATCCAGTGTGATTTCAATGTTCACACGACCCACTACATCCAATAGGCTTTCCGAATCCAATGGGCTATTCCAGTAAATAAGCATACACCCCTACTGATGACATAAATTTGTGTCCTGGGGGGTATTTTCGATAATTGTCCTGGGGGGGCATCATAAATTCATAAATCATGTCTTGGGGGGTAGAGTGGCTACATCGCTGTCCTAGGGTGTGTGTATAAATCATGTCTTTGGGGGGGGGGGGGGGGGGGGGTAGAGTGGCTAAATCACCGTCCTAGGGTGTGTGTATAAATCATGTCTTGGGGGGGTAGGGTGGCTACATCATAATCCATCCGCAGCTGTGACGTACTTGGGTCTGGGTACGAGACTAGGGCGACTGGGGTATACCACCGCCAAAGTTTGCAGTTAGCTCTGGATCCAGAGTCCAAGAAGTATGTTACTATCTCCACACAGAAGGGGCTCTTCCAGTACACAAGGCTTCCGTTTGGAATATCATCGGCACCAGCTATATTCCAAAGGACTATGGAGTGGGTTCTTCATGGTATTCCCATTACAATTGCATGTATTGATGACATTTTGGTCACTGGTGCATCAGACAAGGAACATTTTGAAACGTTTGAGAAAAAGTGTTGTCCAAGTTAGAAGAGTCAGGGATGAGGTTAAAAAGGTCGAAGTGTGTGTTTATGGTGCCTTCAGTCGAATATTTAGGGCATCATATTTCAGCAGAAGGTATACGGCCTACAGAAGACAAGCAGAAGGCACGGAATGTCTCTCAGTTGAGGTCTTTCCTGGGACTGATCAATTTCTATGGGAAATTTCTGCGGAATCTAGCAGACACCATGGCACCCCTTTATAAGCTACTGCGGAAGCAAGAGAAATGGCAGTGGGGTCCTTTGCAAGAAAGGGCTTTTAAGGAGGCTAAAGCTCAGCTGACCCACACATTTATAAATATTGGGGTATTTCACTTCTGAACTTGAAATCGAATTTCACAACAGTTCATGCTTTGCCTGTTACCAGTTGACATTAGTTGTGTAATGTGACATACATCATGCCAGTATAAGAGTGCCATAAGCACATGATTGAAATAGCTCTACTTAGGGGTCAGCATAAGCTATGCGGCTACTATTTGTGGCTATTTTGTTTGTGTTGCAAGCATTGCCCCATCCAGCTGCAATTGAATTTATGACCTTGAAAGCACCGCAATTATGTCCATCATGTACATGTGTCCATCATACAACTGAGTAGGGGGGGGGGGGGGGGGGGGGGGGGTCTTAGGTATGACTTTGGTTTCTACCCCTCTCAGAATATGGAGGGCATTAAGAAACATAGGAAAACATGTATTTTAATTTTTTATACTAAGCGTAACCCCCCTGTACAGTACCCTTGAAGTTTTACAAAACACGGATGTATACATGTACATAGGTATATACACCACCTATGGCACCATATAGCAGTAAAAGATAAACTAAGGAATTAGGTATGTGTACTAGTAATATACTGCCTTAATTTACATCTTTCTTTCATTTAGGCATTGGCAAGAGCATACATATAATAAAAAAATTGCCTAACGAAAGAAGCATAGAAGTTCAAGGGTAGTAATTTATACGGTCCACCCATGCGTAAACGAGTTTCTCTAGATTGTTCTATCCAAGGTTAGATTTACAATTTAGCAAGTGGCACAATTCATGTTTTACACATTTTGGCTACCTTGGAATATCCTTTGTATCATCCTGCGTGATAACAGTATTATCAATTATATAATGTGCTGCACATTTAACTTGTGTTGATGAAGCTGTAATTCACTGCTTTGATCCTCTTAAATTTTTATAAAGCCAACGCTTTGGTCAGCATCAAGATTATGTACTGGTGCTCTTTCTAACCTTTGTTGAGATGCTATGGCCATATAAGAAACAAACTGTAAATACAGAAACATTAGCAATAGCACACACTATGATCCAATATGATGATACAAAGCACACCTTTCTATAAAACTGCAATCTTCCCCATTATCTAAAACTTACAGGTGTTTAAATGAATAATACACACAGCTACATGTAGAAGCTCACAATATTACATTTTGTAAGCAAACTTTATTTAGCACAGAGGTTTTAATACCTGAACAGTATGCGCAATCATGTTGTGCAAGGTTACTTAACTGTATACGTATTGAGTGCACACCCTCACATAACAAAACAAGAGAATCTACCCATATGTTGGTCCACTCTGACCTGGGAACTTGCATGCATTCCCTCTCTTAAAAGAGCAGTCTTTCTATGAAAATCTAGCCAAAAATTAAACTAGACACGGTTGAGTTGATAAGCACACCATGACATAAAAACATCAGTAACATACACATGTAAGAGTAGGTGTGTGTGTGTGTGTGTGTGTGTGTGTGTGTGTGTGTGTGTGTGTGTGTGTGTGTGTGTGTGTGTGTGTGTTATTTCCTTTTCTACCACTCTGATAATATGTACTGTGCCACACTGAATGTGAAAAACTGGTTTATAAGAGTATTAATACATTGCTTCTGTACCCCTTCACATTTCAAAAGCATGCCTAGAATGCATAATTGACTATCAGTGGCACAGTTAAATGCAGCCTTTTCCAACTTTAGGAGCTTAAAGCATTCAGTTCTAGCAGGCAAGAGATAAAGCCATTGAAAAGCAGAAGTACATTGCACTAGTAGATGTTGCCACTATATCACAAATAGCTCAACTAAGTACATGTGTTAATGCACAAAAAGCAACAGTATTTTTTTTGCAGAACAACATGAGTAAGATCACCTGAGGATTTTATGTAACAGCGATGCCTATTCCTAACTTCCCTGCCATGCAGACATACAATGCATTTATTAAAAGACAATAACAATAATATATTTTAATAAATTAATTAGCCGTTTTAATAACGTGATAAATCTCTAAAGTACCTAGTGAGTTTAATGGTGCAATTAGATTTTTTTTATCACAATCGTACGCCGAGTTATGCATCGATGTCCACAATTTCTGGACAAGTACAGTTTGGTGTGGCTTGCCCAATGGGTTCAGAAAAGGTTATTCATGGAATAAGGGCCTGTGTGGATAAACATTGGAATGATTTGGAATTTTCTGTTCTCAAGGTGGATTTCAAGAATGCATTCAATTTAGTCTCCAGAGATGCTGTTTTACAGGAATGCGCGTAGCATTTTCCAGATTTGCTTCCTTGGGTGGCATGGTATTATGGCTCTCACCTATCTGATACTTGAAGATGCTTTTTCTACAGCCGTTGGTATAATTGGCGCTCATTAAAACCTTTCCTATATCGAGTTGTACAATGACTATGGAGAAAAAACGGTCTGGGTACGAGAACAGCGAGCTTTCATGTTCTCTTTAAGTAAACGGTCTTGCGACTCGAACAATACATGAAAATGACGGTCTCTCTTTTCTGGTTCAATAGCAATAAAGAGCTACAGTATCCATTTCTCTGTACGCGAGTTATACGCGGGTTAGTCTCGTACCCATGGCCAGACCCTAGTACGTCACAGCTGCGGATGGATTACATCACCGCTACGCTAGATAGCGTAGCGGTGATGTAATCCATCCGCAGCTGTGACGTACTGGGGATGTAATCCATCCGCAGCTGTGACGTACTGGGGATGTAATCCATCCGCAGCTGTGACGTACTGGGGATGTAATCCATCCGCAGCTGTGACGTACTGGGGATGTAATCCATCCGCAGCTGTGACGTACTAGTTCTAGCGTAGCGGTGATGTAATCCATCTGCAGCGAGACTATACGCGGGTCGCGTTTGAAATGACTTCGTGATACGGCACAACCGCAACTCTCGATCCTTTTTAACACCGGTTCCGTGAGAATTTGATACTTTTTTTGGCCTATTTTGTCGAACTCACGTTTTGGAAAATTAGTCGGAACGGTATCAATTGCCACAAAACTCAGTGTACTAAGTAGTTCAACTCTTTAGACGATGTTTGGAGCTACTGCGAGCCTTGCAACTACTTCCGCTGAGGACCCACGTTTTTTTAGAGTCGAGAGGGTAAGGCCGTTACCGGAAACGGGACACTTTTTTCTGACAAGGATTCTGAGTTAAAAAACTGTATAGAAATGCTCATCTGGATCGGATAGCTAGCGCCTGAAAAAATTCTGGCAGTCATCTATCATGCTAGCGTCGAAACAGACACTAGAACTTCTGTGGATCTCGACTCCGGACCCAAATATTGGTCGTGCACAGGCCCAAACTTCTAATATTGGCCACACGTAAGCGTTAATTGACGTCACGCAGGTATCAGTTACACACTTACGTCACTACGTAGTTGCTATTTATATAATACGTTGCTATAAATATACAGCACGTGAGCCTAATATTTCTCCCGTTGCTCGTTCCCGTCCGGTTATGGATCATCTCGTACCCAGACAAAAATCGTCTATAATTATCTACGCAAGTCCTCGAACGAGGTAAACAACTGTAAGTGCGTTTTGTACAAGAACTAAGCTATCTACCAACACGGAATCTATTGTGGCCTCCTAATCGTTCCAAATGACACTTAAAAGTGTATCAATATTGGCTCTTGATTGCCTAGGAAAAAAAGTGTCCTTTGCAACGTTTCGTGACCGATAAATCTAAAACCGCGTCACTTTGAAAGCATACAGAGAAGTGTCCACGATAGATATAAGGCAGACAACAACGCCAAATGTCTAGACGATAGTTAATCTGTCCATACATATGCTTTTCCAGACATTTGGCGGTGTTCCGACTAATTTTTATAAAGTCAGTTCGACAGAAAAACTCACGGAACCGGTGTTAAAACATACATTACAATACTGAGGGAAATACATGTACTAACAATACCATAAGTTTATCTAAGCGGTTAAGTAGTTATATCAAAACCCTTGATTCAAAACCTCCTCTATCAAATTTATGCTAGATTAAGGTTATATAGTGATATGATTTTAAAGATCTGACTATGCAGTGGAACAGCATTAATTTCAAGAATTCAATAGTTACAGCTGATAAGTTATTAAGGTTAAAGCTACTGATTTTAATCACCACCACCACTAATTTAATACAGTACTAAGTACCACCAGAAATTCAATACAGTTAGGTAACACCATTTCATTTGTTATTGAATTATGAAGTGGTGAGTTATTTTTAAAAACTCAAAATTCATTAAAATTCAAATGGTCTTAAATAAGCATTTTAAAGTTTAATATTCGTCTGCAGCATTTGACATCAGTGTGACATCCCCGCTAAATTCATCTTTAGTTGCCGAAGCGAGCATGTCATCTGGTGTGGCTGCTAGAGCTGCAGAGAAAAGAAAGCACTTGCAAAATGATGTTAAGTGCAGTTAGGCTGGAGGTGCATTCCTTTAGTGGTGAAAGCATAGGGAGCTGAAGCCATTGAGGTGTTTTCAACTGTGGCATCATGCCTGGCTGTCCGGACTAATTTCACCAAGTCAAGAGCTCTGGCCAGTGGCCACCCTCTATAGTCGTCTCAGCATGATTTTGGTACGGGCCAATGCTGGAGCCATTGTTATGCGATCTTACCTGCCATCATCTGCATTTAATGACATTGTATTGGACTTATAATACTGTATTAATAGTAACATTAGTGTTATAGCTGTAGTTTAGTGGTGTTATGTGTAGACTTGTATACATGTATATGGGACAGTTCACGCGCTTCGCATTTATATATAAAATTGCATTGCGTCTGAATCACTATAACTTCCAAACGGTTAAAGCTATCGACTTCCTATATTTCACACTTCATATCCCACCATTTCTAATACATTTTTGGGTCTTGCACTTGCTCCGTACCGGTATTACAACGTTTGATACCCCACGTGGTTCAAACCCACCATAACTTTCGGGAGGAGTAATGAAATCGCTTCAAATTCGGTTTGTAGGTACGTACGCGCAGTGATGCCGCGGCCAGCACGGACCGTCCGTGACCGTATTCATTTGACGGTTTTTGACGGCCGACCGTGACCGTGACCGGGAAGCTTACCGATCACGTGATTAAACCGTGAAAAATAATTGGCCGTCAATTTTATTTGCTGGCCGTCCGTGGCCGTCAGAACTTTTGACGGTCCATTAAGCCTATCACGTCACTAGCGTCACGTGCAGTGGATTTTTCCCTGCGTGGCAAATGTCGTCTTTCCAAGAACCTTTGAGGATAAGCCACCTGATAGCGCGGTGAAGTCTGCAGCAAACCCACCCGACTGTCACCAACACGTGGCTATGGAACCTGTTACCATTTAAATTTTTATTATTTACGTTGTCCCCCTCGCCATGACATAGTCTCGTCCCCAGCCTGATATGTATTCGTAATTGCATCCGCTGCTGCCGAATGTGAGTCTGGGGACGCGACTTGCCATGATTATGCGTTATCGCGTGGATTCCACGTGCGAGCGAGTTTTCTCCCAGTTGAGACTCATTGTGAAGATGGAGGATGGATCCAGCCAGGATTGAATCTGTTCTCTTTCTCAGCTGCAATAAAGCCTTTAGTTAATTGAATCTGTTCTTTCACACTTGTTTTGCGATGCCCATGCATACCGTTCATGAACCATTTCTATTGATACGTGCATGCCAAACTTCTATAGCATAAATAATGACCGTCCGTGACCGTATTAAAATTTTGACGGTTGACGGCCAGCCGTGTACGTGACCGTATTGAAATCATACGGTCCATCTTTGACCGTGAACGTGACCGTCTATATCCAAACGGCCAGCCGTGAACGTGACCGGATTGTCAAAAGCTGGCCGCGGCATCACTGCGTACGCGGTAGAGTTCCTATACCTATCGATTTGTTCTGTTTATCAATTTTTATGCCATCCATTACGGAGATATAGTTGAAAAAACGTAACTACGTGCACATTTTCGCACTCGATTCGCGCCTATGATTTGGACAAATTGCGTTCCGCTCAATGTATGGGGAGGCGGGGATCATAACATTGGCGCGAATCAAGCGGGAATACGTGCACGTAGTTTGTTGAACTGTATCTCCGTAATTGATGGCATAAAAATTAACGAACAGAACAAATCGATAGGTATAGGACCTATCTATCTACAAACCGAATTTGAAGCGATTTCATTACTCCTCCCGAAAGTTATGGTGGGTTTGAACCAAGCGGGGTATCGAACGTTGCAATATTGGCACGGAGCAAGTGCAAGACCCCAAAATGTATTTTATCACACCGAAATGGTGTGGTATGAAGTGTTGAAAATAGGATGTGAATAGCATTAACCGTTTGGAAGTTATAGCATTCTAAACATAAGGCAATTTTACATAATATTATTATCCATAATAATAATGATGCTGGAGCTATTCTGATTCGATCATACCTGCCATCATCAGCGTTTAATAACATTATTTTGGACTTATAATAGTAACATTAGTGTTATAGCTGTAGTTTAGTGGTGTTATGTGTATACCAGTTATCTTGTGTAATAATTATACCTGACTTATCAGATTATTTTAAAGACAACTATTAAAGTACCACTTGAGTGTGAAGGTGGAGATGGGTAGCAACCTTACTTCAGACCATGACCACTCACGCCCCGCAGACATTTTGCTACCCAATTGGGCCCTTGGTAAACCAGCTGCCTTTGATATCTCAGTGACATCACCGCTAAATCCTAAAGTTTTATCAGTAGCGGGATTGTCAGCTGGGGCAGCTGCGTTGTCCACTGAAGAGAGTCGTATGGTGCTTGGGGAAAAGAAGCCATAGATTCATTTAAAATGCTTGCCTCCCGTCTTGCCATAACATCGGGCAAAACAAAATCAGCTGTGCTGTCTGAGCTGTACAGTAGGCTCAACCTGCATTTGGTGAGAGCGAATGCAACAGCGATCCTCTTCAGGTGGCTCCCATCTTAAAGTTTAATTAACTGTAGTGTGATTTAAGTGTTGTGTTTATTACATATTCTATAGGTAGTTTAGTGGTGTATTAGTTAAACTATGTATGTAATTATTATTATTATTAAAAATTATAATTACACCAAAAAAAAAAAGTACAAATTATATTATTTTTTTGTTATTAATAGATATTAAAATTACAGGTAATAGGACATACAAAACACACGAAAACATGACCAAAACTATAAAACACTTCAGAGATAATCTTGAGGGCAATATCTGGACATTATAGCCCTCACATTAGCCCTTACTAGGTTCAGATTGAGCCGGCCATACAGCTCTGATAGAACGGCAGATTTGGGCCTTGATGATGTTATGGCTAGGCGAGAGGCTAGACTCGAAAATGACTCCATAGCCTCTTTCCCCCATGCGCCATAAGATTCAGCCACAAGAGGGATACATAACCAACCCAACTCGCTGCACTTCACATCGTTGGCCTCATGTTTTCTGAGCTCAGTTGCTTGCGCAGCTGCTCCAGCAGTTACTCCCGCTTCAGACATAATGTTTGAGTTCAGCGGAGAGGTAACTGATATGTCGCAGGCTGCCGTTTTCCCAAGAGCCCAGTTGGAAATGAGGACATCTGCAGGACGAGAGTGGCTGTGATCTGGTGTAAGGTTGCAGCCAGCTTCTACTTGTACACTAAAGTGGGCTCACCTACATGTTTCTGCCAATATGTCCCTCAACCTGTTGTGGCGGATACCACATCCCCACCCCGCTTACAAGTAGTGGCATGATGCCCTAGGGGATCCAACATTTTATCTGGGCAGAGTGCGCAAACAGAACCCTATGCTGTGTCAAGCCCTAACCACCACTTCAGTGCTGTCTGAAATACAGGAGGGTCTAAATGTAAGCCTTGACCTTCAGATGGAATAACCGTCAGCCATGAGGAAGCATGTGGGGAGGATGCTGATAAAAGTCGAGCTCATTAGATATTATTTATAATAATAATTATTATTATTATTATTTTAAGACCGCAACATCTCAAAGATCTCATTGGGCCTTGAAATAGCACTCACTAAATGCCTGTTGCTAGCCCTACCCATACCTGAGCAAGATAAAGAAGAGATGAAAGCAGCACAGCCATGGTGAGAAAGAGACCGAAATCCTAAACCTCCAAAACTCAGGCTAAGTTGTGCTTGCTGCCAATGAACATCAGGAATGTCGACTGCCAAGCACGAGGAGAAACAAAAGCAGTGGAAATATTTGGCAATTGGGGAAGAGAGGCACAAGGCGTTTTTTCTCGCTTGGCCACTTTGCTGGCCCTGCATCAGGGTCGACCGAAGTCTACTGTTGTCAGAGACATTTATGGTCACCTCAGTATCTCTCTGGTAAGGTCAGTGGCTAGGTCCATTATGGGGCGAGAGATAGTTAATTGACACTTTTGTAGGTAGGCTAGGTGTTTAACTTTTTTCTTTGTGATCAAGGTTGTACTTATTCTCCTGTATCTTGTAGTATCATTAAAATGATAATAATTATAAAAAATAAAATAATAATAATATAATTACATGTTACATGATAAACTAACATATATGGCTAACAACCTGTCTCTGTTCGTCCATTCTTTTTTGGTGCTTCACTGGTTGCACTTAATAAGAAAGATGGGGGTATTCGCCCTATTGCTGTTGGATGTACCATTCGTCGTCTTGTTGCCAAATGTGCAGGAAGTAAAGTGATGAAGGAGATGGGGGAATTACTTTTTCCAAAGCAGTTGGGGTATGGAATAAAGAGGGGAATTGAAATTGCCATACATTCTGCACGAGTTTATCTATCCAACCTGCCCCATGATCATTTGATTCTTAAACTTGATTTTAAGAATGCATTTAATACTATCCGCAGGGATAAGATGCTCCTGGCAGTTAAAGATCTTGCCCCTAGTTTGCTTCCTTTTGTCCATTCTGTGTACTGTTCACCATCTTCCTTGTTTTGGGGAACAGAAGTTATTCAGTTGTCAGAAGGGGTGCAGCAGGGTGACCCTCTCGGACCTCTGCTTTTTTGTCTCACAATCCACAACATGTGCTCTCAATTAAAATCTTAGTTGCGCATGTTCTACTTGGATGATGGAACCTTTGGTGGAACCTTAACTGATGTGCTTCAAGACCTCCAGTTAATCACCAAGGAAGCACATTCATTGGGTCTACAACTTAATTATGGAAAATCAGAGATCATCAGCAACAACACCACCATAATACAAGCAATGCTGACTGCAGTCCCTGGACTGCAAGTTACAGAACTAAAGTGCACCACACTTCTGGGTACTCCCCTTGGTGATATTGCTTCAATATCTGCTGCTATCTGTGCAAAAATAGTTTTTTTGAAAAAAATGGGTGAAAGGTTGTGCAATTTAGATGCACATGATGCTCTGCTATTGCTGCGTCACTCATTTGCAATACCCAAGCTTCTAAACATTTTGCGCACCTCTCCCTGTTTCCTTTCAGAGAAACTTGCTGATTTTGATGACCTTTTGCGATCCATCCTAAGCAGCACTTTAAATATCTCTCTTGGAATTAATGATCCAGCCTGGACACAAGCTCAGCTTCCTATAAAGCTTGGTAGCCTTGGTATTCGGAGTGCATGTCAGCTTGCATCTTCAGCCTTCCTGGCTTCAGCTGCTGGCACCTCTGGTACATTGAATAGCATGCTCCCTGTATCTCTACACAATGCCTCCATCCCTGATGTTGAGTCTGCACTTTCCCACTGGTCCCAAGGAAACAACACAGCCCCACCTGTACCTCCTGCTTCTTGTTTTCAAAAAGCTTGGGATCTACCAAAAATGCAGTTGGTAGCTCAAGGTCTGCTGGCCAATGCTGATAGTCCATCTTTCCGTGCTTGTCTTCTTGCTGCATCCACACCAGAGTCAGGAAAATGGCTAAATGCATTCCCTATATCCTCCATAGGCCTGAGAATGGATAACTCCACCATCCAAATTGCAGTTGGGCTCAGACTTGGTGTTCCCTTGTGCCATTCACACACTTGTCACCATTGTGGTTCTCACGTGAATGACCTTGCTACTCATGGCCTTAGCTGTAGATGGAGTGAAGGTCACCACTCCAGGCATTCTAGCTTAAACGACATCATCCACAGAGCACTGTCAGCTGCAAAAATACCTGCTCGTTTGGAGCCTTCTGGAGTAGCTAGATCTGATGGTAAAAGGCCAGATGGAATTTCAATGGTTCCCTGGAAAGAGGGGAAACTCCTTGTGTGGGATGCTACATGCAGAGACACCTTGGCACCATCATATCTCTCCACTGCTGAAAGAGGCCCAGGATTGGTAGCAGCAGAGGCTGAATCTCAAAAGAGGAAGAAGTATTCCTCTCTTGGAGCTAAATACTTCTTTGTTCCCATAGCATGTGAGTCTCTTGGTGTGTTTGGTGCTGAAACATTGTCCTTTCTTAAGGACCTTGGCCATCGTCTGCACAAAACCACTGGAGACTCACAATCCTACCAATTCTTACTCCAGCGCCTTTCTGTGGCAATCCAGAGAGGAATTTCCACCTCCATCTTGGGAACATTAAGTTCCTTTGATGGTTTAGATGACGTTCTGTGTGTGAGTGATCGAGTGTGTTAGTGTGCCAGTACTTTGCATATGTTAGGTTGTGTTGTTGTTAGCCATATATGTTAGTTTATCATGTAACATGTAATTATATTATTATTATTATTCAATGCAATGAAACACCCGTGACTACTGTAGGCCTACATTATATATAACCAGCTATACATACACAATACACTAAAAAAGGAAGCCATCTTTCACCCTCCCACTGCACCATCAGATGCCTCGACAAAGCGCCAGGTCTAGTCTCGTCCGACTTCGGTGGTTTTTTTAAAGAAATACACGTGGTCTTCGGAGACAGCCTTGGAGTCCAGTTCCCCCTTGCGTAGCCCTAATCGGTAGAGGGGATTCCTCCCTTTTCGTGGCCACTCCCGGAGTCAACTCCTCAGCCCCGTCACCCAAACGCAAAGTCCAGCCATCCTGAAAGACGTTTTCCAAAAGGAGCGCACTCTGCACATACATCGTGGCTTCGGCCAAAGATGGCAAGTAGCGTGAGGTGGCCAGCCTACACGTACCAATGGTAGAAGCAAGAGTTTGGTCCAAGGAACGAGGATAGTAAGCAGATGAGACTCAAAGTAGCACTGCCCAACCGCTATTATTATTAAAATAATGTTATTATTATTATTATTATTATTTTATTTTTTATAATTAATAATTTAATACATGTAAAATACCTTGTACATTTACAACATTATTACAGTTTAAGCTACACAGTTACTAAACAAAAAACAATACACGGAAACGTAGAAGGTGAGGAGACTAACATCCAGTTGCCATCGAACGGGACAGCAGAGCTCTGGCATTTGCTCTAACTAGGACCAGGTTTAACCTGCCATAGAGAGTCGAAGTGGCCTGGGACTTGCAACAATTTGATCTAATTGCAAGGCGTGCTGCAAGTCGAGAAAGGTTTGTCTGTGCTTCAGGACCCCAACAACCATAAACCTCAACTGCCAAAGGTACACACACCCACCCAAGCTCTGAGCACTTTGCGTCATTGCTGGCATGTTTCCTATTTTCAGCCACCTGAGCAGTTGACCCACTTGTCACACTCGCTTCGTGTAATTTTTATCATTTTAATGATACTACAAGATACAGGAGAATAAGTACAACCTTGATCACAAAGAAAAAAGTTAAACACCTAGCCTACCTACAAAAGTGTCAATTAACTATCTCTCGCCCCATAATGGACCTAGCCACTGACCTTACCAGAGAGATACTGAGGTGACCATAAATGTCTCTGACAACAGTAGACTTCGGTCGACCCTGATGCAGGGCCAGCAAAGTGGCCAAGCGAGAAAAAACGCCTTGTGCCTCTCTTCCCCAATTGCCAAATATTTCCACTGCTTTTGTTTCTCCTCGTGCTTGGCAGTCGACATTCCTGATGTTCATTGGCAGCAAGCACAACTTAGCCTGAGTTTTGGAGGTTTAGGATTTCGGTCTCTTTCTCACCATGGCTGTGCTGCTTTCATCTCTTCTTTATCTTGCTCAGGTATGGGTAGGGCTAGCAACAGGCATTTAGTGAGTGCTATTTCAAGGCCCAATGAGATCTTTGAGATGTTGCGGTCTTAAAATAATAATAATAATAATTATTATTATAAATAATATCTAATGAGCTCGACTTTTATCAGCATCCTCCCCACATGCTTCCTCATGGCTGACGGTTATTCCATCTGAAGGTCAAGGCTTACATTTAGACCCTCCTGTATTTCAGACAGCACTGAAGTGGTGGTTAGGGCTTGACACAGCATAGGGTTCTGTTTGCGCACTCTGCCCAGATAAAATGTTGGATCCCCTAGGGCATCATGCCACTACTTGTAAGCGGGGTGGGGATGTGGTATCCGCCACAACAGGTTGAGGGACATATTGGCAGAAACATGTAGGTGAGCCCACTTTAGTGTACAAGTAGAAGCTGGCTGCAACCTTACACCAGATCACAGCCACTCTCGTCCTGCAGATGTCCTCATTTCCAACTGGGCTCTTGGGAAAACGGCAGCCTGCGACATATCAGTTACCTCTCCGCTGAACTCAAACATTATGTCTGAAGCGGGAGTAACTGCTGGAGCAGCTGCGCAAGCAACTGAGCTCAGAAAACATGAGGCCAACGATGTGAAGTGCAGCGAGTTGGGTTGGTTATGTATCCCTCTTGTGGCTGAATCTTATGGCGCATGGGGGAAAGAGGCTATGGAGTCATTTTCGAGTCTAGCCTCTCGCCTAGCCATAACATCATCAAGGCCCAAATCTGCCGTTCTATCAGAGCTGTATGGCCGGCTCAATCTGAACCTAGTAAGGGCTAATGTGAGGGCTATAATGTCCAGATATTGCCCTCAAGATTATCTCTGAAGTGTTTTATAGTTTTGGTCATGTTTTCGTGTGTTTTGTATGTCCTATTACCTGTAATTTTAATATCTATTAATAACAAAAAAATAATATAATTTGTACTTTTTTTTTTTGGTGTAATTATAATTTTTAATAATAATAATAATTACATACATAGTTTAACTAATACACCACTAAACTACCTATAGAATATGTAATAAACACAACACTTAAATCACACTACAGTTAATTAAACTTTAAGATGGGAGCCACCTGAAGAGGATCGCTGTTGCATTCGCTCTCACCAAATGCAGGTTGAGCCTACTGTACAGCTCAGACAGCACAGCTGATTTTGTTTTGCCCGATGTTATGGCAAGACGGGAGGCAAGCATTTTAAATGAATCTATGGCTTCTTTTCCCCAAGCACCATACGACTCTCTTCAGTGGACAACGCAGCTGCCCCAGCTGACAATCCCGCTACTGATAAAACTTTAGGATTTAGCGGTGATGTCACTGAGATATCAAAGGCAGCTGGTTTACCAAGGGCCCAATTGGGTAGCAAAATGTCTGCGGGGCGTGAGTGGTCATGGTCTGAAGTAAGGTTGCTACCCATCTCCACCTTCACACTCAAGTGGTACTTTAATAGTTGTCTTTAAAATAATCTGATAAGTCAGGTATAATTATTACACAAGATAACTGGTATACACATAACACCACTAAACTACAGCTATAACACTAATGTTACTATTATAAGTCCAAAATAATGTTATTAAACGCTGATGATGGCAGGTATGATCGAATCAGAATAGCTCCAGCATCATTATTATTATGGATAATAATATTATGTAAAATTGCCTTATGTTTAGAATGCTATAACTTCCAAACGGTTAATGCTATTCACATCCTATTTTCAACACTTCATACCACACCATTTCGGTGTGATAAAATACATTTTGGGGTCTTGCACTTGCTCCGTGCCAATATTGCAACGTTCGATACCCCGCTTGGTTCAAACCCACCATAACTTTCGGGAGGAGTAATGAAATCGCTTCAAATTCGGTTTGTAGATAGATAGGTCCTATACCTATCGATTTGTTCTGTTCGTTAATTTTTATGCCATCAATTACGGAGATACAGTTCAACAAACTACGTGCACGTATTCCCGCTTGATTCGCGCCAATGTTATGATCCCCGCCTCCCCATACATTGAGCGGAACGCAATTTGTCCAAATCATAGGCGCGAATCGAGTGCGAAAATGTGCACGTAGTTACGTTTTTTCAACTATATCTCCGTAATGGATGGCATAAAAATTGATAAACAGAACAAATCGATAGGTATAGGAACTCTACCGCGTACGCAGTGATGCCGCGGCCAGCTTTTGACAATCCGGTCACGTTCACGGCTGGCCGTTTGGATATAGACGGTCACGTTCACGGTCAAAGATGGACCGTATGATTTCAATACGGTCACGTACACGGCTGGCCGTCAACCGTCAAAATTTTAATACGGTCACGGACGGTCATTATTTATGCTATAGAAGTTTGGCATGCACGTATCAATAGAAATGGTTCATGAACGGTATGCATGGGCATCGCAAAACAAGTGTGAAAGAACAGATTCAATTAACTAAAGGCTTTATTGCAGCTGAGAAAGAGAACAGATTCAATCCTGGCTGGATCCATCCTCCATCTTCACAATGAGTCTCAACTGGGAGAAAACTCGCTCGCACGTGGAATCCACGCGATAACGCATAATCATGGCAAGTCGCGTCCCCAGACTCACATTCGGCAGCAGCGGATGCAATTACGAATACATATCAGGCTGGGGACGAGACTATGTCATGGCGAGGGGGACAACGTAAATAATAAAAATTTAAATGGTAACAGGTTCCATAGCCACGTGTTGGTGACAGTCGGGTGGGTTTGCTGCAGACTTCACCGCGCTATCAGGTGGCTTATCCTCAAAGGTTCTTGGAAAGACGACATTTGCCACGCAGGGAAAAATCCACTGCACGTGACGCTAGTGACGTGATAGGCTTAATGGACCGTCAAAAGTTCTGACGGCCACGGACGGCCAGCAAATAAAATTGACGGCCAATTATTTTTCACGGTTTAATCACGTGATCGGTAAGCTTCCCGGTCACGGTCACGGTCGGCCGTCAAAAACCGTCAAATGAATACGGTCACGGACGGTCCGTGCTGGCCGCGGCATCACTGCGCGTACGTACCTACAAACCGAATTTGAAGCGATTTCATTACTCCTCCCGAAAGTTATGGTGGGTTTGAACCACGTGGGGTATCAAACGTTGTAATACCGGTACGGAGCAAGTGCAAGACCCAAAAATGTATTAGAAATGGTGGGATATGAAGTGTGAAATATAGGAAGTCGATAGCTTTAACCGTTTGGAAGTTATAGTGATTCAGACGCAATGCAATTTTATATATAAATGCGAAGCGCGTGAACTGTCCCATATACATGTATACAAGTCTACACATAACACCACTAAACTACAGCTATAACACTAATGTTACTATTAATACAGTATTATAAGTCCAATACAATGTCATTAAATGCAGATGATGGCAGGTAAGATCGCATAACAATGGCTCCAGCATTGGCCCGTACCAAAATCATGCTGAGACGACTATAGAGGGTGGCCACTGGCCAGAGCTCTTGACTTGGTGAAATTAGTCCGGACAGCCAGGCATGATGCCACAGTTGAAAACACCTCAATGGCTTCAGCTCCCTATGCTTTCACCACTAAAGGAATGCACCTCCAGCCTAACTGCACTTAACATCATTTTGCAAGTGCTTTCTTTTCTCTGCAGCTCTAGCAGCCACACCAGATGACATGCTCGCTTCGGCAACTAAAGATGAATTTAGCGGGGATGTCACACTGATGTCAAATGCTGCAGACGAATATTAAACTTTAAAATGCTTATTTAAGACCATTTGAATTTTAATGAATTTTGAGTTTTTAAAAATAACTCACCACTTCATAATTCAATAACAAATGAAATGGTGTTACCTAACTGTATTGAATTTCTGGTGGTACTTAGTACTGTATTAAATTAGTGGTGGTGGTGATTAAAATCAGTAGCTTTAACCTTAATAACTTATCAGCTGTAACTATTGAATTCTTGAAATTAATGCTGTTCCACTGCATAGTCAGATCTTTAAAATCATATCACTATATAACCTTAATCTAGCATAAATTTGATAGAGGAGGTTTTGAATCAAGGGTTTTGATATAACTACTTAACCGCTTAGATAAACTTATGGTATTGTTAGTACATGTATTTCCCTCAGTATTGTAATGTATGTTTTAACACCGGTTCCGTGAGTTTTTCTGTCGAACTGACTTTATAAAAATTAGTCGGAACACCGCCAAATGTCTGGAAAAGCATATGTATGGACAGATTAACTATCGTCTAGACATTTGGCGTTGTTGTCTGCCTTATATCTATCGTGGACACTTCTCTGTATGCTTTCAAAGTGACGCGGTTTTAGATTTATCGGTCACGAAACGTTGCAAAGGACACTTTTTTTCCTAGGCAATCAAGAGCCAATATTGATACACTTTTAAGTGTCATTTGGAACGATTAGGAGGCCACAATAGATTCCGTGTTGGTAGATAGCTTAGTTCTTGTACAAAACGCACTTACAGTTGTTTACCTCGTTCGAGGACTTGCGTAGATAATTATAGACGATTTTTGTCTGGGTACGAGATGATCCATAACCGGACGGGAACGAGCAACGGGAGAAATATTAGGCTCACGTGCTGTATATTTATAGCAACGTATTATATAAATAGCAACTACGTAGTGACGTAAGTGTGTAACTGATACCTGCGTGACGTCAATTAACGCTTACGTGTGGCCAATATTAGAAGTTTGGGCCTGTGCACGACCAATATTTGGGTCCGGAGTCGAGATCCACAGAAGTTCTAGTGTCTGTTTCGACGCTAGCATGATAGATGACTGCCAGAATTTTTTCAGGCGCTAGCTATCCGATCCAGATGAGCATTTCTATACAGTTTTTTAACTCAGAATCCTTGTCAGAAAAAAGTGTCCCGTTTCCGGTAACGGCCTTACCCTCTCGACTCTAAAAAAACGTGGGTCCTCAGCGGAAGTAGTTGCAAGGCTCGCAGTAGCTCCAAACATCGTCTAAAGAGTTGAACTACTTAGTACACTGAGTTTTGTGGCAATTGATACCGTTCCGACTAATTTTCCAAAACGTGAGTTCGACAAAATAGGCCAAAAAAAGTATCAAATTCTCACGGAACCGGTGTTAAAAAGGATCGAGAGTTGCGGTTGTGCCGTATCACGAAGTCATTTCAAACGCGACCCGCGTATAGTCTCGCTGCAGATGGATTACATCACCGCTACGCTAGAACTAGTACGTCACAGCTGCGGATGGATTACATCCCCAGTACGTCACAGCTGCGGATGGATTACATCCCCAGTACGTCACAGCTGCGGATGGATTACATCCCCAGTACGTCACAGCTGCGGATGGATTACATCCCCAGTACGTCACAGCTGCGGATGGATTACATCACCGCTACGCTATCTAGCGTAGCGGTGATGTAATCCATCCGCAGCTGTGACGTACTAGGGTCTGGCCATGGGTACGAGACTAACCCGCGTATAACTCGCGTACAGAGAAATGGATACTGTAGCTCTTTATTGCTATTGAACCAGAAAAGAGAGACCGTCATTTTCATGTATTGTTCGAGTCGCAAGACCGTTTACTTAAAGAGAACATGAAAGCTCGCTGTTCTCGTACCCAGACCGTTTTTTCTCCATAGTCATTGTACAACTCGATATAGGAAAGGTTTTAATGAGCGCCAATTATACCAACGGCTGTAGAAAAAGCATCTTCAAGTATCAGATAGGTGAGAGCCATAATACCATGCCACCCAAGGAAGCAAATCTGGAAAATGCTACGCGCATTCCTGTAAAACAGCATCTCTGGAGACTAAATTGAATGCATTCTTGAAATCCACCTTGAGAACAGAAAATTCCAAATCATTCCAATGTTTATCCACACAGGCCCTTATTCCATGAATAACCTTTTCTGAACCCATTGGGCAAGCCACACCAAACTGTACTTGTCCAGAAATTGTGGACATCGATGCATAACTCGGCGTACGATTGTGATAAAAAAAATCTAATTGCACCATTAAACTCACTAGGTACTTTAGAGATTTATCACGTTATTAAAACGGCTAATTAATTTATTAAAATATATTATTGTTATTGTCTTTTAATAAATGCATTGTATGTCTGCATGGCAGGGAAGTTAGGAATAGGCATCGCTGTTACATAAAATCCTCAGGTGATCTTACTCATGTTGTTCTGCAAAAAAAATACTGTTGCTTTTTGTGCATTAACACATGTACTTAGTTGAGCTATTTGTGATATAGTGGCAACATCTACTAGTGCAATGTACTTCTGCTTTTCAATGGCTTTATCTCTTGCCTGCTAGAACTGAATGCTTTAAGCTCCTAAAGTTGGAAAAGGCTGCATTTAACTGTGCCACTGATAGTCAATTATGCATTCTAGGCATGCTTTTGAAATGTGAAGGGGTACAGAAGCAATGTATTAATACTCTTATAAACCAGTTTTTCACATTCAGTGTGGCACAGTACATATTATCAGAGTGGTAGAAAAGGAAATAACACACACACACACACACACACACACACACACACACACACACACACACACACACACACACACACACACACACCTACTCTTACATGTGTATGTTACTGATGTTTTTATGTCATGGTGTGCTTATCAACTCAACCGTGTCTAGTTTAATTTTTGGCTAGATTTTCATAGAAAGACTGCTCTTTTAAGAGAGGGAATGCATGCAAGTTCCCAGGTCAGAGTGGACCAACATATGGGTAGATTCTCTTGTTTTGTTATGTGAGGGTGTGCACTCAATACGTATACAGTTAAGTAACCTTGCACAACATGATTGCGCATACTGTTCAGGTATTAAAACCTCTGTGCTAAATAAAGTTTGCTTACAAAATGTAATATTGTGAGCTTCTACATGTAGCTGTGTGTATTATTCATTTAAACACCTGTAAGTTTTAGATAATGGGGAAGATTGCAGTTTTATAGAAAGGTGTGCTTTGTATCATCATATTGGATCATAGTGTGTGCTATTGCTAATGTTTCTGTATTTACAGTTTGTTTCTTATATGGCCATAGCATCTCAACAAAGGTTAGAAAGAGCACCAGTACATAATCTTGATGCTGACCAAAGCGTTGGCTTTATAAAAATTTAAGAGGATCAAAGCAGTGAATTACAGCTTCATCAACACAAGTTAAATGTGCAGCACATTATATAATTGATAATACTGTTATCACGCAGGATGATACAAAGGATATTCCAAGGTAGCCAAAATGTGTAAAACATGAATTGTGCCACTTGCTAAATTGTAAATCTAACCTTGGATAGAACAATCTAGAGAAACTCGTTTACGCATGGGTGGACCGTATAAATTACTACCCTTGAACTTCTATGCTTCTTTCGTTAGGCAATTTTTTTATTATATGTATGCTCTTGCCAATGCCTAAATGAAAGAAAGATGTAAATTAAGGCAGTATATTACTAGTACACATACCTAATTCCTTAGTTTATCTTTTACTGCTATATGGTGCCATAGGTGGTGTATATACCTATGTACATGTATACATCCGTGTTTTGTAAAACTTCAAGGGTACTGTACAGGGGGGTTACGCTTAGTATAAAAAATTAAAATACATGTTTTCCTATGTTTCTTAATGCCCTCCATATTCTGAGAGGGGTAGAAACCAAAGTCATACCTAAGACCCCCCCCCCCCCCCCCCCCCCCCTACTCAGTTGTATGATGGACACATGTACATGATGGACATAATTGCGGTGCTTTCAAGGTCATAAATTCAATTGCAGCTGGATGGGGCAATGCTTGCAACACAAACAAAATAGCCACAAATAGTAGCCGCATAGCTTATGCTGACCCCTAAGTAGAGCTATTTCAATCATGTGCTTATGGCACTCTTATACTGGCATGATGTATGTCACATTACACAACTAATGTCAACTGGTAACAGGCAAAGCATGAACTGTTGTGAAATTCGATTTCAAGTTCAGAAGTGAAATACCCCAATATTTATAAATGTGTGGGTCAGCTGAGCTTTAGCCTCCTTAAAAGCCCTTTCTTGCAAAGGACCCCACTGCCATTTCTCTTGCTTCCGCAGTAGTGTCTGCTAGATTCCGCAGAAATTTCCCATAGAAATTGATGGGTTAATATTATCATCTTGCACTGTGGCATGGTTATTACCATCGTGTGCTAGTGGTTCATGCATTTGAGTGTAGTGTGCTCCACACTTGTTAGTACACTGATGTTGTACTTACACAGGAAAAATTAAAGAGTCAAGTGGCATATCCAAAATGGCAAAGATTTATCCGGCCCGAATGTTATTGCCCTCGAGGTTACCATGTTGTGCACCATATACTTTGATGCACACAGCTCTTACCTATTTTTTCCCCCTCACAATGCATCCTATGTGTAGTAGTTGCCAAATTGACACGATCTTACAAATTAATCTTGAGTCTGTAGCCATCCTGCAAGGCGATGCAGCTTACATTTAAGTTGGACAATGCAGATCAGGAGTTTTTTGTTTGAGCATTGTTATGTTTGAGTGTTGTAAATAAATTTTATTGATCGATTGCATCATTATACAATCACACTAACATCACAATACATGTACGTTATTATTTTTTAAAATTGAAAGCTTATGCACGATGTTAAACTAGCTGCTTCATATAAACAAGCGATTCATTCTATGGCTTAACATTGGATTAACAAATGCCTGCCAGTGGTTCATGTGGTTGAGCATACTGCTGGTTTTGTTTGCCTTCTGAAATTGTTCCAAACCTTATGGTGGCAACCACAAAGAACTTTAGTACGTCACTCATCTCGATCCCGAGTGGAACATGTGTCACCAATTTTCAAGAGAGTATTAGCTTGCCACCTCCTAAACAACCCTTTATCTAGCAGTTTTGCGCAACTGTCTTATTTGAATTCCCTGGGTGCTTCCAGAGTTTTAGCAGATGTATTAAAGACTGTGATGATTCAATATCGTGCAAGTAAATATGATGGCGCATGTAGCTATAGGATCAATCTTCTGCTGTACATGGTTGCATTATGTTGCTGTTGTAAGCGGTTTAATTTATGAGCTTTTAGGGATTTATACTAGGCTCTGAGCAGACACGTCATCAGGAGGAAGTGCAGGAATCTATATACTTTAAAATTGTTGACTAGGTGGAAAAGCACGTTATATCAGCTCTCAATTTTATTTCTTGTCGTGGGTATATTATATACCAAGTAGTAATTAACCTTAAGTTTTATGGAGTATTTTTAGTCTGCAGATGATGTGTTTTAATCAATGTAGTTTATAAGTGATAAGGGACAAGCTAATAAATGCAGAAGATAACAACTATACCCTCACCAAACCCTTACTCCCACAAATACTGTTTCAGCCCTCGCCCACTGAATGCTGGACTCCAGAGCTGATCATGTAGGTGATAGGGTAGTCAAGCTTGGAGTAGGGAGTCTGCTCTTGAATCCCTACAGATAAGGCCTGTGGCAGAAGAGTTGGAGAGAGGGGAGTGAGAAGCAGTATATGATATAACATTGTGCAGCTTAGCCTGGTGGCCAGCCAGACAGACAGGTGTGAGATAAGGGCTTATATCACTGGGATGATCTGGGACCTATGGTCACCCCTGGTTAATTACCACAGGTCAGGCCAGCTATAGTAGGTACTGGATCTCTCCAAGCATGCCACCAGGCTGTGTGCCTCAGGGAAGGGATGCCCCTCAGTCGAGCAAACAAGGCAAGGTGTTCTGAGGGCATCAAACTGGGGACAATAACCAGTCCTCTGTTGGACCTAAAGGGTGTGGGGGAAATATTTATGATCACATGAAATCATGTGACCCACTTACAGTATCCTACTCACTCACTGTATGATGACATAGCCATGGTCCTCAGGTGGGAGGGGCCATTATCATGGACTATGCCTGACATGGTGAGGGTGTGGGTGTGTGTGACACAGGGTGTGTGGGCTTGCCTGATAATGCTGATGCACACTTGCAGAGAACATATATTGCATCACTATTTACATGCCTGTTATTGAGTTAGTAATACTGATACGATTAGCTAATATAAAACTCTAGATTAAGAATGTCCTCATAGACCCTGCTTTTTAACCACTGTGCAGACCAGCTGTTCAAGAATTTGTGCATGCCATTAGTGTAACTACAGGCATCCAATGTATAATCCCTCCCACCCTGGCTAGGAGAAGTGTGCTAAAATCCCTCCCACCCTTGCTAGGGGGAGGGGCCGTGGACCTTCACAGGACCATGACACCAGGTCCCCATTCCTCAAGTACACAGTGGTGCAGTACATTCTTTAGAGACATCAGAGAGTCCTTTAATCCAAGTATTGTATCAAGCAATTCTACTGTTTAAGATCAATTGCTCATTCACTTATATAGATATGTTATGGTTTGTTGTCTGCTGTATTTATTGTATTGAACTGTTGTTGCTGTATAGTTTAATGGGTATAAATGTGAAGCTATTAGTAGTACCTTCTCCCTACTCTTCTACTCCCCTTTTCCCCCTCCCCTTTCCCTCCCCTCCCTCCCCTCTCCCTCCCCTCCCTCCCCTCTCCCTCCCCTCTCCCTCCCCTCCCTCCCCTCCCCTCCCTCCCCTCCCTCCCCTCTCCCTCCCCTCCCTCCAGCGCCAGGTTAACCGGGGCGCAGGTGGCGCAAAAGCGCCAGGCCCACCGACGATAGGGGCCCATTTATCCACATATGTACACGCCCACAATGGATGAATTTAATTAGTTAATAAGTACAGCGTGCTCATGCGTGTGTGTTAAAGGCGAATCGGCCTAACGGAACATCCATATAAAATTGGACCACCTCGCCACAGTATTTACGGTGCGCAATTGAAGCTTAATATAAAGACTTTTCTGAATCCATCAATTACGGAAGATATAATTCTTCAAGTCTTATAGCTTTCATTTTATCGAAATTAAACTGCAGCATTCTTGGACTGGATCGGGGGAAGCAAGTAATTCTTGTCGTATTGTATTTATTTTTAGCATGTTACTTAGTATGCAATACACAGGGAAAAACGCGTCGAATCAGGCCGTTTTGATTTTCTGTAAAATCACTGTGTGATTGAACATTAAAATTCATTTTTATGTGATATCACGTAATGATTCCAAAATGATTCTACGCGATTTTTCCTGTGATAACTATGCTGTTTTTGTGACTTTTTAAAAGTGCAAAAGTTGCAAAGCGGCTGGGGCTCCGCCCCAGACCCCGATGGCCCGTATCCGCTGGGGGGAGGCGTATCCAGGTATCCTTGCCTGTCGCATCCCCCCCACCCTCGCCCCGAAATCCTGGATCCGACCCTGTTATATATGCAGTACTAAAATTTAGTACATTTATCAGTTGATTCGTTTTCAGCCATTGAAGCTAGAACTAGAAAAATTGCTTTTCATGCATAAGGTAATTCTTTTGCATGTGTATCTTCATAAAATTTTTTACATGCATGTGCGCGCTGTGTACGAAACAAACCTGCTACACGTGGTGGAAACCGAATGACTCGATATCGGAAGGAGTTATGTTCAAACCCGGAAAATGCGAGATGGAGGGGCTGCCAAGATCCTATTTGCCTAGGGCCGCCAAACATCTAACGCCGGCCCTGCTGGGCCCAACACAAGGGACTCCTTGCATTTATACGAGGCAGGGGGCCCACAAGCTCTACCCTGCGCCAGGCCCATTAAACGGTTAATCCGGCACTGCCTCCCTCCCCTCCCTCCTTCCTCTCTCCTCCTTCCCTCTCCTCTCTTCCCTCTCCCTCCTCTCTCCTCACTCCTTCCTCTCCTATCCCTCTCCTCCCTCCCCTCCCCCTACCCTCTCCTCCCTCCCCTCCCCCTACCCTCTCCTCCATTCCCTCCCCTTCCCTCTCCTCCCTCCCCTCCCCTCCCCTCTCCTCCCTCCTCTCCCCTCCCCTCTCCTCCCTCCCCTCCCCCTCCCCGCTCCTCCCTCCCCCTCCCCACTCCTCCCTCCCCTTTATCACCAGTCCTAAATCTAGGACACCATATTGCAGCTTTGAAATTAACATATGCAGGAAAGTGACGGTGTTCATATAGCGTTGCTAGTACACAGGTGTAGTGTAATTTGAATTTGTGTTGAATTTTGGTTCGGATTTATTCAAAACAAAGTTAGTATTTAAATGTATGAAAAATGGCTACTCTTAAATTTTATTAACCAACCGCAAGTTATAATACAGCTCTAAGCAGGGAACGTGCTGTGTGGCTCTCTCTCGAATAATGCAGGTACCTGTAATTAGTTTGTGACCGTGGATTGATCGATCGGATTATTTGTGAAGGGATCGAGGCTATGTTGTATATTTTCTACTACCTGCATTTTGAAGTAGCTTGGTGTGTAGCAAAAATGCAGCACTGGAGCCACATTCGTGCGAATACTAGTAATTTGCCCCTATAGCTACATGTTATGTAGAACAACTAATACTCTAGGCCTATTTAATTATATAGGGTGGCTTGGAGTTTTTTTGTTACCTTTCCATCTCTTCGTTTCGACTTCAGAGCACAGTGAAACTTAGGGAACTAAACGAGCACGTCACGTGCCGCCTCTGCGCTGGTTACCTTATTGACGCTACTACTATAACTGAATGCCTACACACATGTAAATCGCTTTCTCTCATTCTGTGTTTCACCTGTTAATAATAATCTTTACAGTTTGCAAGACGTGCATTGTGAAGTACCTACAAACCAACAAGCAGTGTCCCATTTGTAACACGCTGGTGCACGAGACGCAGCCGTTGCTGAGTTTAAGGTGCGTAGCGAAGTTGTGGGGGAAAAACCACCTTTGTCGTACCATGATTGGCATGAACAGGCCAGACAGAACCATGCAGGATTCTGTGTACAAGCTAGTTCCGGGGCTATTTAATAGTAAGCTAGGATACACGTACGTTCCGTTTTTTACGCGTATGTTTATCTGCAGCCGAGCAGATACAGTTCTATGCTGAGCGAGGCGTCGCTAATCCAAGTAAGTCGCGCAACTTCCGTTGTTTGATCATGAGATGGTAAGTATACTGATGCTTCGAAGCATTATAAGATTACTGCAGAAAAGATCTTGTAAGAATTGTACAAGTTCCTTTAAGATAACTTCAAGAATGTGTAAAGAAACCTATACTAGTAAGACTCTTATCATGCAGATCCTACGGGATTCTTAATAGGTCCCCAATTTCCTGCATATTCTTAACTCATTAAAATTCATATGGGATTTTCTGCTAGTGTCTTTAGATACTGGGCCACCACCAATGGGAGAGGTGGAGTTCTCGCAGACCCACTTCAGCCGTGATGATGACCTCGTGTCACTTCAAGTGGAGGCCCACAAGTGAGCCCATTGCAGTCAGTTCTGGCATTGAATGGGCGGGAAGGGGGAGGGGGGGGGGTTGGGTTTGGGCATGGTATACAACTATTTGTCATGAATAATGCCCTGAAAGTTGGCATGCACTAGATCTGTGTTTTTGAAGTCCACCCTTTTGCTGTTACATATTTCAGAGAGTTGCTTTAAAATTCGGTTTTGTGTGCTAATTTAGGAAACTTTGAGGTACTTAATTGTTTATTACATACTGTTTGATAACCACATGTACCTGAGCTGGAGTCAGCACATTGTCTCTGTGCATCAAGAAAGAATGAATGGAATTGCAGCAAATATGACCTTGAGATTGATTATGCATGATGTTATTATTGACATGTCTGCTTGAGTACTAGCCAGTTAATATAAGTTGGATTCACAAACAGACAATATGCCAATTGTGAAGCTTAAGCATCATCATGAAGAATAGCCATTCGTCTAGGATGCATGCTAAAAAGGCTTTATACATGTATGGTTAAATTTACCATGCCCCTCCCTTAATCGATATTCATGTGCACCACCCTGTGCAGCTATCCGCCCCATCTGCTCTATAGTGAGCACATAAGAATGTTCCCTGCAGCAATGTCAAATCTAAACCCAACCATTGGTCAGCCAGCCTTATTACCCGTTTTTGATTGTAAGATGCTTCAAGCCACTAAAGCTTCGTTCACATGAACAACTTGTAAAGTGTGCAAACGAATACTTTCACCTTTTCAGATCAGTTGTTGAAGAGGCAGTGCAGCTCAAGGTACATGTATGTACAGCTGTTTGATTTTGAAAGGAGATGTGTTAACGTTTACCCTCCCTTCACTCTCCTCCCCTTCATCTCTTCATGTGCTTGCATTTCACTGCAGGAGCTCACCAGAAAGTACATACGCTGTTCATCAAGGGTAACTGTCCACCACCTCAAGAGATTCCTTCTCCAAAAGCTTGGTGTTCCACCTCACTATGATGTGAGCAAAACCTGCACATACCACACCCATCACACATGTGCATATCATCACAACTATCACACATGCCACACCCTCACATCTGCACATACATGTTAATGCCAGCTCGTTGTGTGGTCACATATCCTTCACTACATTGTATTTTAATTCCATCGTCTCCCCTCCTCTATGCTTCTTTACTCTCTCCAGTTGGACCTTTTGTGTGTGGACAATGTGCTGCATAAAGACAGTACCCTCAAATTCATCTGGCTGTCTTACTGGCTTATAAAGGTTACACATTATGTCTCTCTGCCCTCATTCATATTGTTTCATTCACATCATGTTAACACCTCATCACTTTCCATCTCTGAGTGCTTTAGCCATGTATAAATTTATCATCGTTATAATGTAGTGACTTCATCATCTATTTTCTCAGGACCCACCTCTTGCTCTGCACTACAAGCTCAAACCTCGGCAGGGGTGACATGTCCTAGTGTGCATCTCCATTTGCATATTAGAACGAGTACATTTTACCTTTTGTGTATCTAAAATTCTAATGTTAGTGAAGACCTTAATTGCAGTAACTTATTGGAAACTCATGTGCACATGCACTCACAAATGTACAGATTGAATGAATTCAGTACATACGATGATCATAGGGCCTACTGGCTAGGACCATGGCTTGTATTGGGGGGGGGGGGGGGGGGGGGGTGGACTTATTACACTTTTTTTTTAATTTCTTGTTTCTACCACTCTGAAAATATGTACTGGGTCACACTGAATGTGAAAATAAATTTCAAAGAATTTTTAACCCCTCACAACCCCCCTGTACATACCCCTTGAAGTTCTTGCATATATCGTGAATGAATAAAACAGAGGACGGCATGAGTAGAAACAAGGTCTAAAGGGGGGAAATGCCTTGGAGGTGTAGGCTACATTAAATCAGGTGATCTTACTCATGTTGTTTTGCAAAAAAAATACTGTTGCTTTTTGTGCATTAACACATGTACTTAGTTGAGCTATTTGTGATATAGTGGCAACATCTACTAGTGCAATGTACTTCTGCTTTTCAATGGCTTTATCTCTTGCCTGCTAGAACTGAATGCTTTAACCTTTAATCTCCAGGCAGTGGTCCTTTATCAAGGACCACAATGGTCCTTGATAAAGGACCACCACATGAAAGCTTTTTAATTAATTGAAATAACATTGTATTTTTAAAATTTATATTTTGTTATGATCTCCAATCATATTGAATGAATGTTAGTTGAAAAAAGCACTTTAAAAAAGTTTTATTTATTTTATAATAAATCCGCAGCCAAATGAGTTTAATGCAAAATAAGCGAAAAAAGTGAAGAAAGTGAATCGGTTACTTTTTTTACATGCAACTTCACACCCATATTTGCTTTTTTACTAGGGAACACGTTTCTACATTAGTGTAACACTGCCCTATAACTGTATTCATGATATATGCCATACTCTTTTCTCCAATCCTTATGTTTGATGAGATGAATGAATGTGGTTTGAGTGAAATCTATGAATGATACCATTTACATGACAAGCAAAATTAGCATTTCGGAGGAGAATTTTTATGAATGACAAAGCAATCCCTAATCCTTTAGTTAGTACTTTTTACTGAAGTTAATTAACCATTCATATATTGTGGTTTTATTGAACAAATTATTTATGTGTTTATTGGTAATATGAATATGAAACTTTCAATTTTTAATAACTATTATTTAATTTCAATAAAACCAATGGTAACCAACATGTTTGTGTAAACAAAAATGGATTTAACCCTTTCCCATCACAGAAAATTGCAAAAATAGATCTCTCGCCATTACGGATAACAAATTGATTGATGAATTGAATGCATGTTGTGTTACAAATATGATGAAAAAAAAATCAGGTCTTTATCACTTTCCACATCACTAGAAGAGATTTCAGAACCACCTTCTTCAACATCTTTATCGAGATCGCAGTTCTTCCGCTTTCTGCATCGCTGATTCTCCTCAACCACGCCTTCTTTATCGATACCCCGAACTGTTTCCTCCGTTGTTGTGCCGTCCGACCACTTCACCCGTATCCTACACTTGTGACCTGCCCCTATGACCTCCACAATACTTCCAGAACGATTCTGGTTCTTTTTTATCTTTCCTACCACGGCATCACCGACAACAAAGTTCTTCCCCATTTTCGCCGTGTTACCCGCAAATTAATAAGTTCGCAACGTTTGAAAGCTTTTATCTCGTGACGCAAGATGAAAGATAACGAACAAAGACCATTCCCAAGTAGCACGCGCTTATCTAAATCAGCCGGAGTATTGTTAGAATTTTTTCAGTAAGCGTTAGTTGTATTCCGAAGCTTAGTTTGCCGTCCTTGATAAAGGACGATCGTCCTTTATCAAGGACGGCTGGAGATTAAAGGTTAAGCTCCTAAAGTTGGAAAAGGCTGCATTTAACTGTGCCACTGATAGTCAATTATGCATTCTAGGCATGCTTTTGAAATGTGAAGGGGTACAGAAGCAATGTATTAATACTCTTATAAACCAGTTTTTCACATTCAGTGTGGCACAGTACATATTATCAGAGTGGTAGAAAAGGAAATAACACACACACACACACACACACACACACACACACACACACACACACACACACACACACACACACACACACACACACACACACACACACACACACACACACACACACACACACACACACACACACACACCTACTCTTACATGTATGTTACTGATGTTTTTATGTCATGGTGTGCTTATCAACTCAACCGTGTCTAGTTTAATTTTTGGCTAGATTTTCATAGAAAGACTGCTCTTTTAAGAGAGGGAATGCATGCAAGTTCCCAGGTCAGAGTGGACCAACATATGGGTAGATTCTCTTGTTTTGTTATGTGAGGGTGTGCACTCAATACCTATACAGTTAAGTAACCTTGCACAACATGATTGCGCATACTGTTCAGGTATTAAAACCTCTGTGCTAAATAAAGTGTGCTTACAAAATGTAATATTGTGAGCTTCTACATGTAGCTGTGTGCATTATTCATTTAAACACCTGTAAGTTTTAGATAATGGGGAAGATTGCAGTTTTATAGAAAGGTGTGCTTTGTATCATCATATTGGATCATAGTGTGTGCTATTGCTAATGTTTCTGCTTTTACAGTTTGTTCCTTATATGGCCATAGCATCTCAACAAAGGTTAGAAAGAGCACCAGTACATAATCTTGATGCTGACCAAAGCGTTGGCTTGGGTATGTCAGACTCGGTCAAACTTACTGTTGGCAGCATAGTTTGATCAGGAACTGGATCGGCCGAAGGATCAATGTCTGAGCAGACTCCTAGCGTTAATTACGCAAATGTCCGCGGACGTGACACAATGTCTCTAGGCAACCGCTGTGGTTTTTACTCCAGACGTGACGTTTATCGTATACTTCCGATCTTTCGTGCAAAGGGTCCAATTGGTCATTTGTGTCGGAGTGGTCGTTTCTATTGGTTGCTAGGTACGCGTTGCTAGTTGTTTTCAAACCCACAATTGTAGACGTGTAGGCGGAGTTTATACATAGGTGGTTACGCGGACGTACGTACGGACGAAATGCACTAAAAGAGTTGGTGGGAAGGAGACATACAGCCATACAGGTATTTCACATTCATCTCATTATCATTAGCCATTGGTCCTCACTGTAGTAGGGAAAGGGGAAAAAAAGTTCTGAAGGTGATTGGTGATAGTGTACATGCACCTAAGAGTGGCTGGAAACACGTCAGTATTTAATACTGCCAGAAGGTAATCCTGTTGAATGAATTCGTAATACCAAACATGCTCCATTAGTGCCGTTACCAACAACACACACGGTTGTTTAATTTACACACTCAGGGTAGTTAAGGCTGCCTCATGTTAAAAATCTTGTTTTCGTGTTGTTGACACATTGTCAACATTCATGTTTGTATTACATCATT
This sequence comes from Spongilla lacustris, assembly GCA_949361645.1. Lineage (NCBI taxonomy): Eukaryota > Metazoa > Porifera > Demospongiae > Spongillida > Spongillidae > Spongilla > Spongilla lacustris. Next base: position 2,437,872 of record OX442421.1, read on the forward strand.
ATGACGTTATGGGGATCGTTACTTATCGATCTCCCGTTAGCGCATGACGTCTACTTTTGTACAACTTTCATACATATTATGACCCTAGATAGATCCACAGCATAAAATTTGCATTATATGCTCCCAAACCAATGATTGCCAAAAATTAACAGCAGCTGTCGAGCAGCTCTAATCAGCCGCCTGGTTATTTGTTAATAACCACTGTACTTGACCCGCGTATTAACGAACTTCTAAAACGCCAGGATGAAAATGCAGCTCGAAGGTGACTTTTTAATGCTGGGCAGGTTCCTCTAGATTGATACTCATGGTTTATGACTGGAGTTTTCAATAACTTGACCGTGCATCGAAGATTCATTAGTGTTTTTGCAGCTGGTCGGCCATTTTGAACACTGTTCATGGTTCTTGTGAATACAGCAAGCCAATTATTAAAATTCCCCAGTCGGCATAATACGTGCAAACATATGGGGATTTTAAATACCCCATTAGTTTTCTAAGACACGGATCGCAACACCCTGGCATACAGCCGTAATTGGTTATATCGCCGTATTCCAAGCGGTTACCTACCGCAGGGTGATTTTCTAATCATAGAACGTTACAAATTGTTGGAACAGTGTATAAAATACACTAGTCTAAAGTTTCTATCATAGGGGACGCTTGCACCTACATGGGGATCACAACAAGAATTCATGAAGATGCATTGTCTCGTGCAGCAAGACAGTTTTCTGCAACAGAAGGAGGATGATGTGTGACGGATGCCGTCACCAAGAACAATTAAATTTGAATACGCATGCGCGTGATACTAGAAAAATAGTCAGTTAGTTTAGTAGTTTGAATTTATTAATAAATTCAGCCAAGTTACATGTTTAAAATGTTGAATGCCTCCAAAACAATATGTTTTAATTAGGTGCTATCAGGAATTATGAAATGAAATTACCGCCGGCCAGCATCCTTTTCTGACCCCCCCCCCCCCCCCCCCCCCCCCTTTATAGTACCCTCCGCGGGCCCTGATTACATATCGTAAAACAGACGACCAAAACACGTTATTGTTATCCCTTGCATGCTGTTATTTCTATAAGGTCCAGGTGTTTAAAAAGGCTTCGCTCTCACCTATTTTAGTGCAACAAGCGGATGCTTATTCAAAGCCGCTAGTGACGATAGAGGCGCCATCACACCATAGTCATACTGATAGCAGGGCTTTTTGGAGCACAAAGACACAGATTTCTAAATACGCGTGTGCGCATAAATAGCTTTCTTCAAGACGCGAGACTCGAAGCCACTGTTGAAACCTAAGTTCATGTCCGACGCGTTTCAGGCCAAGGATCGGAGCAGCAACAGCCTCAACCATACAGCTACTTGGCCGCTGGAGCATGCAGCTCAGCTTTTTTCAGCTATATCCGGACACCTCGGCAACAACTGGCCTCAGCTTCAGCCTTAATCTCGCGCATGGCGTAGCAACTAACTGTATACTGATCAGCCATAGCCATAGGCCACTGCATAGCTCAGTAGCCTGGCGCACTGCTGTTTGATAGACATGTACATGTAGCATATGCATGTATGGACTTGGTTCGCCCACACCTATACTACATCCTACGCTTGGGGGTGTGTGGGTCTCCCCTCGTCAGTATCGACCCCTGGGGATCGGATCTGCATACGCGTACGCGCTACACGCAAGTCCAAGAACACACCCCCAACTCAGGGGCGTGTCTCGTCACATATACATGTATGCCCGGCGAACCGTAGCACACCCATCGACCCCTCAGCGTTTTATTTAATAGGACTGTATATTTATATAGCATACCACAGGAGTGTACACAGCAGGACTACCCATAGTGGTGATGTAATCCATCCGCTGCTGTGGGTCTGCATGGTGTTCAGGCATGACAAGGGCGTGGTTTACAGAGGTACAAGGTAAAGGGGAAGGCTAGGCTTGTGGTGAGGTAGTCTAGTCCCTCCCATAGTTATCATGCATCACAGTGTGATAGGCTAGGTAAACCTGCCTCTGAAAGACACCAGTACCCCTCCTCCTCCTCCTCCTTCCTCCTCCTCTCTCACAGAGTCAGGACCCTACTATCCAATCCACCTGCTGTACAGGTGATCTATCAGAGGTTGCTGTTCACCTGAAAAATGAAGGGATCAAATTCCACAGTAGTGTGGCTACATTTGTGACCAATTGAAATAACTGCTAAGACAATCCACACACACACACACACACACACACACACACACACACACACACACACACACACACACACACACACACACACACACACACACACACACACACACACACACACACACACACACACACACACACACACACACACACACACACACACACACACACACACACACACACACACACACACACACACACACACACACACACAACACACACACACACACACACACCACACACACACACACACACACACACACACACATATAACAATGTGTGGACAAAATAACAAAATACAAAATTGAGCAAGCCTCCAGCTGCAGGCAGGGCAGGTGGACAATAGGATTCGCTCCACCCATTCCAAGTACACATCACACACACGCACATATGCACACACACACACAACACACACCAGATGAACAGGGCCAAGGGCTGAAAGAGTACAATGCTGTTGCCCACCCAGACTGAGAGGCCTAGGTCTCTTCTCTTGATGATCTTAGATAGTGGCTGGCTTCACACATCTCACAGAAGCCATCATTATATTAGATAGTACATGTAATCCAATAAGAAATCACACTAGGATTCATGTATAGGTGCTAAAAAACAATTCCACACTGATGTGGTGAGAGATTGTGTGTGTGTGTGTGTGTGCATGCATGTGCATATATGCACTTATTAGTGTCATCACTGTCAAATACAGCTCCACTGATGATTTACAGAGCCTTTCTTTCCGCTCATATCATTAGCTATTTAAAAATCTAGCCGTAGATGGGAGGGGCTTATTTTTTTATTATAAGCAAATCGGACTCCGCTTTCGTATAGCATTATTATTACGAGTTAACAGAGACGTAGGTTTGCCATTGTCTTCTTTTGCTACTGCACTGCAGCTGTCATGCACCTTGTCCACTACATGTACAGCTTAGAGATGGAATCAGTGTGTGTGTGTGTCGTCCGTCTGCCTCAGCATTGCCACATATGCGTGCGTACGCAACTAGTCGGCATTTCAGTTTCACGAGAAGGAATATGCATTGCATCTGAAACGTATCGAGGTAATCTAAGCCTAAGGGATATATATATATATATATTAACAGGATGACATAACAAACCTGGCGAAGAACCAGCAAGGCTGGCGACTTATGCAGGCCAAACTGGAGGAAGCCACGGTGCGGGAGAGGGACTGCATATTGGTAGGGGTCGCGCCCCGCGCCCTCCAACTGATGCGCGACCCGTTCGGAAACTATGTCATTCACGATCAAACGCTGCTGGTATACGGCACCCTCGAGCAGCGCAGTTGCGTGGCCAGATTGATGAGGACGAACGTGGTGGCGCTCTCTTACGACATGTACGGCTGTCGCGTGGTGCAGACAGCTGTGCAGAATCTGCCGCAAGCTTTAAAGGTATGACGTTGAGATTTAAAATGTCGCACCGCCACATGCACCAGTTCAGTTTATTATTCTTTCGAAGATATGTGACATTCACTGATTCAGTCGCGCTATAAGTCTCCACTGAAAGGTGTGAAGGAATTTAATCAGCACACGTCACGTAAAACCACACCCACTGGTTGGAAAGATTCGCTAGAGCACATAACACTTAGATTGAAGTTATGTCTACGAAAGAGCGCTACTTTGATTCTTTGGGTGATGCTGGGCGACAAAGGTACTTGGATAAGCTGTTTCAGCTGAGCATGTCAGTGGAGAACGGCCCATATGCGGCAATAAATTCAAAAGACCTTCGTGAGAGATATGTCACTCTGGCCTCCAGTTGAGTTTGGTAACATCTTGTGCTTTTTTATTGATCGCCCTTGAGTATATACATGTCACAAAATGCTGCAATGGAGGCAACCAAACGCCCACAACTTCTTGACAAGTAGGTTTGATCGAACCGTTGAAATTTCGGGATCTGAACAACACGCAAGTGTGTCAGATCGAAATCATATCAATATATAAGGTTGCATGGAGATTATAAATTTCAATGTATCTCCATTTATATGTCTATAGGCCAATAAATTATCACAAATGCATGCATCTAAGTTTGAAAATAAACATAAAGTGTCCTGAGCCATACAAGCCTCCATTTTCTCAGTACCTTTCCGACCTCCAAAAAATATTTTAAAGGTGCACGCTATAGTATGCCACTCATTGCCTTTATCAGGAAGCTTTTGATCCACAATTACCCATCCAGGACAATCTGGGTTCCTCCAAACATAAAGGCAGTTTTAACGCATCTTCATATGCCTAGCTGAAGCTATTTGGATCACAAATTCCCTGCTGGGCTATAACAATGGCACAATGGGGCCGATTGCACACTGCACATAATATTCTTCCAGATGATTTGCATATTCATGCTCATCCTTTCAATATTTTCTACACTTTTGAAGATACGCACAAATGTGACCTAAATGCCTCAATGTTGGTCATGTGTTCCTTTCTTTCAAAATGCCTTCCCTGTACACAGGTTGCACTCTTGTCTGAGTTGGAAGGTTGTATAGTGAGCCTCATCAGAGATGAAAATGGAAACCACGTTATCCAGAAGTGTGTGGAGCGCATAGACTCAGCCCACCTGGACCACTTGGTTCACACCCTCCAGGGCCATGTGGTGGAGCTATGCATGCAATCCCTTCGGCTGCAGGGTCATCCAGAGTATGCTCAAGCACTGCAACCAGAGCCAGGTCTCCCTCATGCTGAAGGAGATCCACATCCAGTCCAAACATCTGATTAAGGTCCCGTTCTTTATTTTTGCATGGGTAGCATTAAGTAGCGTCAAGACATATGTTCTAATAGCTAGTTAAACTATAGTTATTGCTAATCAGGTTCACTTTTTGCTCGTTAGCACATTTCGGTTTTAATGTGTGTAGAGGGCTAGGGATAATTTACCTTAATTACGATATTCCGCACTTGGTTGCAATAAAACTTACTCGCTCTTTTTTGCTTGAACACAATGATGACCGATTACCAGGTACTTGTATTTGTATCAAAACTCGCTATTTAGAAAAGATATTGAAGAAAATGCGCGTGCAATTTGAGTCAGCCTAATATGTCATATGACAAATAAAAGCATAATTCAAAAGCAGTTTACAAAGTTGATACAGCTGATCAAACAGTTATAGGCTATGACACAGCCTAGCTATGCTTACAATTTTAAAGCTGTATATGTAGTAGTAAAGTATATACACGCTCTATAACGACATGCACAATTATAGAACTAATTATAGCATGTGCAATATGTTTATAGATGACCAGTGTATAGAGAGGTGCCTCTTATCAATAAAATAGTAACAGATTAGCTATTTTTCATGGCTTCTTTACATGTAAAATAATGGATAGTGCTAGAGACATATGGCCCACATACATGTATATAATAAACAACAGCTTCTACAAAAATTGGACAGCTTGGTAATCAATCCTACATTTACATAGCAACTTTGCAACTTTGTTTAAGAGCTTTTTACACACCTGGTGACATAAATAAACTGGGATGCTTTTGCAGGATCAGTATGGTAACTATGTAGTGCAGTATGCTCTGAAGCATGGATGGCCCGGTGATAGGACAAAGATCATTGGTCAGCTCAAGGGGTGTGTGGCCTCTCTTGCTCAGCACAAGTTTGCTAGGTAAAGGACATACCATGTGAATGTTTCAGTGTCTTTTCACTAACCCCTCCCCCGTAACAGCAATGTGGTAGAAAAAGCAATAGAATTTGCTTCCATGTCTGAGCGCCAGTTGCTGGTGTCAGAGATTCTTGAAGACAGCCAGTGAGTTGCTGACTTAACTATGTACCCAGTCTCTTGCACTTGAGAAGTTAAGCATAATAAGTTGGGAGCCCTACGGTCCCCATACCATTTATGAGATTGCCTAGGCAGACCATTGATGCAAGCATTGCAGGGCTAACTATTTTTCATCAGCATTTCAACTAAATTGTACGATATGAAAAGATGTGTCCAGTGACGTGGGCTACTGTTGAATAAGTTTACCAAGTCTGACCCACTACTGATTAGTAACAGTGGGTGTGGCAGGCATGTGCTCTTGTTATCACGTACAAGTTCTTCCTCATGTCCTGTGGTCCAACTTCTGACACTGATAGGAGAGGTTACAAGTCCTGGAACCATAAAAAAATTAAAAAAATATTCGATGAAGACTTCCCACTGCATACATGCACATGGTAATAAAATGTTCCATGCATGCTTGCACATGAACTGTTCTGTCATTGGGACTACATGTTGGCCACCCTCTCTGCAGGACCCTGATCGACCTTACCAAACACCAGTTTGGCAACTACGTTCTCCAGAGATTCTTGGAGTCTGTGGACATGGGGACCCAGAGGCTTCTCCTCTCTAAGCTCTGTCCTCATCTTGGCACACTGAAGAAGTACATCTATGCAAGGTATGTCATCTGCAAGCTGCAGAAGTTAAAAGAGCTGCTGCCATACGTTTGAAACTTTTAAAAATCCCCCTGTTGTCAACAGTCAAGTTCCCATCTTCATCTGCCTTTTGTCCTTTTGCATTTTGTTTTTGGACAATCGCTTTATCATCCCTCCTTTTGTCATCTGAAACTGTATGCTGTTATATCAATAATCACATGTAATGGTGATATTCACAAAAAATACAGGTCTCCTTGTCGTGAAGGATGCAGTCGTTTCTGCGTACAGCTATACAAGATATGAATATGGCAGTAAATAGGGTAAACTATCGATAAGGTTTGTCCTTACCACTTACCGGTTAACCGCACGCATCAAATCAATTATTGATTTTGCAAAAGATTTTTCAATAGTTAATTCAACGCATGATTTCATATCAAAATCAAGTGCGCTTGATTTGCGATTGACTTTACTGTGAAATCAATTGTGAATCAATGATTGATTTGACGCGTTTTTTTTTTTTTTTGCACCGGTAAGATACTTTTCTTATTCATTACCGCGGTAATTTAGTACTGAATATTATAAGTAGAGTCTAACAGTCAGCTATCACATATTATTAGGCACATATAGCCCACATGCGCCAGGTATAGGCTTGATACCCCACCTCCGCCAATATGCGAAGGTCGGCCGGAGAACTAGTTGACAGAAGGCCTGCATGGATGTTCATTGTTCAATCATAATGTTTCACATCACTTGATAGATGCAGTAAAAAAAAAGGAGAAGCTAGACAAGATAGAAAACGACATAGAAGCAGTGATAAGTGCAGGGGTGCATCTAGGATTTACAGCTGCCCCAACGGACGCAGCTGCGGATGAATTACATCACCGCTTGCGTCACTATTACAGTTGGAAGAGGTCATCGTCACAGTTAGCAGCTGCAAGTACTTTATCACCATCGATCTGTGTCGTTGCCTCCATACATGGGTGTTTTATCTCAATTTCATCAGGTGGTTGTGGAAAGACAAGGCAAGAAATTGGTATCGACCTTCCTGTATTTCATCCTGTACTTGATCGTCGCACAAGCGTCCCCCAAACTTACAGCTCCAGCGGCGGAATCCAGGATTTAGGAGGGGGGCACGGGTGGGGTGTGGCAAGTGGTAGGCGGGCCGCCCCGGGGAGGGTGCGGGAGGGGTACCCCCCTCCCGCACCCCTGAACAACATGTTGGCACCTAGCCTCGTCCCCAGGCCCTGTTTTTATATGTTGCGGTGGCGAAAAACAGGTTTTTCGCTCCCCGCAACTTATAAAAAACAGGGCCTGGGGACGAGGCTAGTTGGCACCCCTCCCAACTAGGGGGTATGGGGAGCGATGTAAGCTCCCCCATTGGCAGCCAACGCTTTTTGCGTAGAAACCCCCATATGCAGTCAAATCCGCGTGTCAGGAGTTATTCAGCGCTGAGCTTGGGCAGTGCAGTAGTCACTTGTTGAAAAACATCGACGAAAGTGTGAAATTCACTTGGCTGATTGTGCGCTATGGAGCAAGAATCGTACTACCACTACTTATAGCCACTCAAAGAATGCCAATGTCTCTAACTGATCATCAATTGCTGGCATATATGAGAGACGCACAGTGACGTATCCAGGATTTCTGTGAGGGGGGTGCTGGAAGGGGAGGTGGAGGGTGCGGGAAGGGGAAGTCCCCCCTCCCCCGCGAAGCGCGGAAGCTTTTTTCTTCACGTGAAGGTTTTATACATGTATGATTGCCATACCTCATGCAAAACTTTGTGAAGAATCTTTCTTCACGTGAAGGTTTTATATGAGTGCCATACCTCATGCAAAACTTTGTGAAGAATCTTTCTTCACGTGAAGGTTTTATATGAGTGCCATACCTCATGCAAAACTTTGTGAAGAAGCTTTATACCATGTATGAGTGGCATACACCATGTAAAAGATTTTGTGAAGAATTTTTCTTCACGTGAAGGTTTTATGGGAGTGCCATACCCCATGCGAAGAATGATGATTGTCAATGCATTTAAATTAGGAAACTTATCTCATTCTAATTGCATGTATTTATAACTGATTATTTCATTTAGGATACAAAGACCCACATGATATTGTGTACTCTGCATGATTTTTTCACTTTTCTTCACGTGAATATTCACAAAACATGTTCATTGTAAATTTCCTTCGCAAATCGTGCATACTATCCTACCTCGCTACAAAGCTGATTTTGAAAGTAAGAAGGATAGTGTGAAGGCCTACTACAATCAAAATTGAGAACAGATTTTAGCCTCTAAACAAGCTCAATATCAGGCAAATCCAAAGGAAAAGAAATCCTATATACGAGGTAGGAGTATACCGTTTGGGTGCAATATGTCCATGTTTATTCGCGCGCAAGGGTAGGACCATTTATAAGTGACTTCTGTTCAGTGCATGCATGGTTGCTCCTCTATTAATGGGAATATCCTTCACAAATGCGTGTCCACTGGTGGTCTCCACCAGACTGACCAGAGCAAATCAGGTGCTGCATGTTCATTCAAGCTGCACTGGTAACCCCATAACTCATGTCTCTCCCATGATAGAGCATCCTTGGAACTAACCCCATAGTAGTTGCTACAAATGTTTGTTCTTGACATGGCCACAAGCACAGGGGAAGGTATATTGTTTTCATCCAAATATGTGAGTCTGTCAGTTGTGAGCTGTTCTTGGCCAATGTTATTAGGGGAACACCATCCCATCAGGATGAGGAGTGGACCACTCTGGAAGGGTGGGTTTATGTGTATATTTGTGTGTGCTATGTCCCACGGATATGTTGCCGAGTTATCCATACAGGTGTGATGTTGTGCTTGCTATCCCCTCCTTTGCTCGTCCTCTTCACTCCTGTCTCATCCTCTTATCTCCCTTCCCTTCTCCCTTCCCCTCCTCTCCCCCTTCCCTTAAAAGCTCCATTCCCCTCCTCTCCCATTTCTCTTCTCCCTTCCCCCCTCCCTTCCCCTCCTCCCTTCCCCTCCTCTCCCCCTTCCCCTCCTCACCCTTTCTCTTCTCCCTTCCCCCTCCTCCCTTCCCCTCCTCTCCCCCTTCTCTTCATCCTTCCCATCCTCCCATTCCATCCTCCCTACACCTCCTCTTCCCTTCTCCATTCCCCTCCTCTCCCATTTCTCTTCTCCCTTCCCCTCCTCTCCCCCTTCACTTATCCCTTCCCATCCTCCCATCCCCTCTTCCCTTCACCTCCCATCCTCCCTTTACCTCCCATCCTCCATTCACCTCCATCCTCCATTCACCTTCATCCTCCCTTCACCTCCCATCCTCCCTTCACCTCCCATCCTCCCTTCACCTCCTTCACCTCCCATCCTCCCTTCACCTCCCATCCTCCCTTCACCTCCCCTCCTCTCCCCCTTCCTCTCCCCCTTCTCTCTCCCTTCTCATCCTCCCTCTCCTCTCCCCCTTCTCTTTTCCCTTCCCATCCTCCCATTCCATTCTCCCTTCACCTCTCCCCCTTTCTCTTCTCCCTTCCCATCCTCCCATTCCATCCTCCGTTCACCTCCTCTCCCCCTTCTCTTCTCCCTTCCCATTCTCTCCATCTCTTCTCCCTTCCCATTCTCTCCATCTCTTCTCCCTTCCCCTCCTCTCCCCCATCACTTATCCCTTCCCATCCTCCCTTCCTCTCCTCCCTTCACTTCCCATCCTCCCTTCACCTCTCCTCCTCCCTTACCTCCCCTCCTCCCTTCACCTCCCATCCTCCTATCACCTCCCATCCTCCCTTCACCTCTCCTCCTCCATTACCTCCCCTCCTCCCTTCATTTCCCATCCTCCCTTCACCCTTCACCTCCCATCCTCCCTTCACCTCCCATCCTCCCTTCACCTCCCATCCTCCCTTCACCTCCCATCCTCACTTCACCTCCCATCCTCCCTTACCTCCCCTCCTCCCTTCACCTCCCATCCTCCTATCACCTCCCATCCTCCCTTCACCTCTCCTCCTCCATTACCTCTTCTCCTCCCTTCACTTCCCATCCTCCCTTCACCTCCCATCCTCCCTTCACCTCCTATCCTCCCTTCACCTCCCATCCTTCCTTCACCTCCCATCCTCTTTTCACCTCCCATCCTCCCTTCACCTCCCATCCTCCCTTCACCTCCCATCCTCCCTTCACCTCCCCTCCTCTCCCCCTTCTCTTCTTCCTCTCCCCCTTCACTCTCCCTTCTCATCCTCCCTCTCCTCTCCCCCTTCTCTTTTCCCTTCCCATCCTCCCATTCCATCCTTCGTTCACCTCCTCTCCCCCTTCTCTTCTCCCTTCCCTTTCTCTCCATCTCTTCTCCCTTCCCCTCCTCTCCCCCATCACTTATCCCTTCCCATCCTCCCTTCCTCTCCTCCCTTCACTTCACATCCTCCATTCACCTCTCCTCCTCCCTTACCTCCCCTCCTCCCTTCACCTCCCATCCTCCTATCACCTCCCATCCTCCCTTCACCTCCCATCCTTCCTTCACCTCCCATCCTCCCTTCACCTCCCATCGTCCTCCCTCACAGCTGGATATAATGAACATACAGTTTGGCCATGATGGTAGAACTATTCTGTGCTGTACTCGGTGGTGGTCCTTTTGCACACCACTTATGAAAATGGCAAGCAATCTGGTAAGCATCTTTGGTGTGAATGGCCAATTGCTACAGACATTTAAGGTGATTAATCCTGATGTTACTGGCTTTGGAGAACGCATGCATACCTTCAGTCAAGAGAAGAGGGCTTTGAATCATGTGAGGATGGTTTCATGACGGGGTGTGTGCTATGCTTAGGTTGATCCCACTGCTTCTTTTATAGGGGTCCCCTTGCCTTTCAAAATAACCTGGCTGAGAGACTGGGTGTAGCTCACTTGCCAGTTCAGATACTTAGCTGTCTAAAATTGTTAAATTATTATATGATTTAATGTTGATAGCAAGTGAGCAGATCAAACTGTCTTATACTGCTGTGGTGTGATGCACTATATTATAGTCCAAGATTGCCCTTCTTTCTTTTTTGCTCTCATGCATGCAACGTATAAGTAGGAGCCCGCCGGGGGAAAAAAAGGAGTGAAACAAGATATAAAAATTTAATTGGTGATGTAGGATTTGTAGACAGCAATTGAGTAAAAAGTAAGGAAACAAGGATATAATGCATTCATTAAATTATAAATATTACAGACCTACATTGTTTAGCAAATTACCTGTCTCAAATTCTGTGCTAAATGTAGTTATGTAATTTAATGAATGCATAACCTATGGGGCTTGGGGAAAGGAAGCCACTACCATCATCTCCTCAGTAGCCTCCAGACTTGCCACCTCCACATGCCGGCCAAAATCCATCGTACTCAACGAGATCTATGGTCGGTTGAATCTCAACCTGGTCTGTGCCAATGCCACAACTGTCCTTTCTAGGATAGCTCTTCCGCCATAGACCTATCTTTCACATATAATGTGTTTACCCAATACTTTGTTCTATACACCACAAGGAGTATTAGTTTCATGCATGACAACACCAACATTACTAGAAATTTCTCCTGTTCATTTCACTGTGCATAATATCCGTAAATCCTTGTTTCCTTACTTTTTACTCAATTGCTGTCTACAAATCCTATATCACCCATTTTATTTTTATATCTTGTGTACATGTGTGTGTGTGTGTGTATGCATGCATGCATGCATGCATGAATGTATGTATGTATGTATGTATGTATGTATGTATGTATGTATGTATGTATGTATGTATTATGTATGTATGTATGTATGTATGTATGTATGTATGTATGTATGTATGTATGTATGTATGTATGTATGTATGTATGTATGTATGTATGTATGTATGTATGTATGTATGTATGTATGTATGTATGTATGTATGTATGTATGTACGTGTATATGAGTATGTGTTATGTTTGTGGAGCATCAGGTGTGAAGTGTATATATGTAAGATGTATTGAAGTGTGTTGGCAGTAGGCATACAATTCAAAATGCACATGAGATACACAGTGGGTATGGTCAGAGAGCATGATTAACAGGCAGGACTTGAACCAAGTGACTTATATCAGTGGGTGAGGCCACTCAATATTTCTTTTTTTTTTCCTTGACTTTTTTAGATTCTTTGATCCGCAAGATGGACATAACCAAGGCATATGCTCAGGAGGGGGCTGTGTGATTCCCACACAATTCCTGGAGAAGAGAGGAGGCAGAGTCAAAATGTACAATGATCTGTACTGCAACTTACATACAGTGCTCCCCCCTCCTCCCCATACTGTGTCTAGGTGTGGATTTTGGAGCAGAGGACTACTAACAGCTACTTTACACCTTAGCATTGTTTACCACAAATATCCTCTCTCCCACTTCTCCATACACACAGACATGCACATTGTGTTACTATAACTTGTGTAGTGTATCATGAGTACCAGCTGCTAGATATCCCCTGCTTAGAGGCTTAGTTGTGCCTCCATAGCAGTGATGGCTGTGGAGTCCCATGCATACCACATAACCAGGCACACTCCCATGCCCACCACATAACCAGGTACACTCCCATGCCCACCTCATAACCAGGCACAGTCACGCAAAAATTGTACCAGATGAAAATTGTACTGCCCAGTACACTTTTCGCAATGAAATTTGTATACCCCAGTACTATTTTGGTTGCGAAAAGTGTACCGGCCTTGCCAAAAGTGTACCGGGTAGTGAGACCAGCTATATAGAAGTTGCTGGTTAGACCTGACGAAGAGATATTTGATGTCCTGGCTCAATTGCATTTCTGAAAAAAAAATTGGCTTTTTAACTGAGATAAGCATGTCTACTGCATATGGATGCAACTCACTGATTAGGTATTGCATTCGCGTCCAGGCATATTTGACTATATGGTCATTAAGTAAGTTTGTTATTTATTGTAGCTTTACTGACCACATCCATACTGGAATAGTTCAAAAGATACTTTCTACATTTGGTATAACACTTAACAGGGTGTTGTTTTTTGTGTGCAAATATAATTGCTATCATACAGCTAGGTAATATTAATGATATCTGTTATCAATATCAACAAAAAATGTGATTCAGACATAATGCATATACATTGAGTTTATACTATTACAGTCGCCTAACAGGTTCTTAGTGGCTGGATATGTTGGCAAATAAATAGCTTCTTTGGAATGTATTGCACCTATACAATACTGATGCACGTCTTCACAGTGATGTAGTGAAAAGTGCAGCCACTCAAGTTGTATGTATGTCCAGATTTACATAATAGCTGTATCAAAAGCAAGGTCATTTTTCGAGGCATGCTGCTATTAATGCCATCATACATAGTCACTAAGCTGCAGTAAATGGCCATCAACACTTGAGCCCATTGGCTTATGCATATCAGATGGCAAGTGACCTGACCAAGTGGTTGTTCCATTGCCCCATGGAAGTCTGGCCAGTGTCTTTTCTTGTGTTGACACCTTCGCAGCATCATACATCTCTGCATGATGCCACAAGGGGAGCTAGAGCTGTAGCCACAGCTGCTGAAGCCAGAATGAGAGAGAAGTATGCTCTGCTGTCCAAATCCCATCATCTTGTCCCAATTGCAATTGAGACCTATGGTGCCCTTGGCCCTAATGCTCTCAGTTTGCTCACTGATATCAGCAGGCATCAGTATAGAGCATCACACAAGATTACCAGTCTCTCTCATTCCTTTTCCAGAGTGTCCATTGCGCTACAGCACGGCAATGCTGCCTCGATCTGTATTGGGCACCTCATTTAGCATGTATCCAGCACTTTTTATATAGTGTAACCCTGTGTGATTATTTATACATTATACTCTCTTCAACCACGTGGCATAATTAGGTATAATATCTCTCTGATCGCTTAGCTTGATAATATAGACATGTAAGAATTAGTTGACGAAGCATACAATGTACAGAAATGGAGAAAGTATAATATAGTGTTATGCTCAGTGAAGACACTATTGAGTCAGAATTACCAACTATGTATCAAGTGATTTAATTTATATTTCAGCAAACTATGTACAACACACATTAATGCTTAATCTCCAGGGAAAAATCCCTTATTTAAGAATGTCATTATCCTTAAATAAGGATCTTCTTTTTACATTGCATATTTTTGCTATCCAAGTAAGATAATGGTCAATGGACCTTTGCCTTCTGACGTCACAAATTAATTGGTTGTGTTTGACACAACATAAGTTCTTATAGGAACTTCAAGAAGAAACACAGCAAGTACTAAATTAATGCCTGACTATATTCCAAAATGAAGTATCTACGCCAGTTATGGTGCAAATGTTACAGCGCTCACATGTTACCGGAAGTTGCCCCCCCCCCCCACCCCCCCCTCAAAAATTGAAAAGTGCGACTGCGCATGTCTCATTAGCAACTTCCGCAATGTTTCGCTTCATACAAATCCCTTACAGAGCTCCATCGTGAAATACAACAAAAATGAAACGTGTGATGATTTACTTCTCAATAAAAATTTAAAAGGAAAAGCATGTAGGGGCTATGATGGTGAAGTTATGCCATTTTTAAAGTTGCCCCCCCCCCCCCCCCTCCAAAAAAAATTCATGCGTGATGTCACAGACAAAAGGTCCATTGTATACTGATTAGCCTCCATAACACTTTAAATGATGTCAATATGATCAATGTCCATGTGGTAAAACAGGGAGAAAGTGGCACATTCTTATTTAAGGATTGACACCATCCTTAAATAAGGATCACAACAGTAGAGATTATTGACCATAAAAACCACAATAGTTTTAAAACTATTGATTTTCCCTGATAGCCAGTTGATCCAGCTATACTCACAACCTGATTCGTCAAATAAATAACTTCTGGTTAATAAGTTATGCTTATTTGCACAATAATGCTTAAAATTAATATCAAGCATTTGTACTGGTGCACAGACGTACCCTAGCCTCACTGAAACCAAGTGCACTGCATGTGGGTGTTCTGCCACTGCTCCATCGAACGGTGTGCTTTCTAGTCCTATCATTGAGTACAGTATCATGTACAATGGTGCGTTGGGGGGGAGGGGGAAGGACGGAGATCTAGCAAGCATTGCCAATTGATATATGATATGTGTTCGAGCTTAGTGGAGTTTATAGCCCCAATTAATTAAACTCGAGGGGACCACGCCATTGCCTAGGCCTACTGTTGCTGTCGCTGTCACTGTCATCAGTTTGACGAATCATGCAGGCTGCCACTTTGGTTACCTAGGTCTACATGTATGTCATCCATCCGTACTGAGAAACTACATCTGTCGGCTCCCTCGGTATCTAAGCAGGTTAGCTTTGCTTGACGCTTTCGAGTGTATGCAATCGCTTCGATCTTTGGAAATAATGGCCGGTACGTGAGCGTAGATTGTTGAAGCCATGGATATTGTTCCACAGATCCATCTGTCAGTGTACATTCTACTCCTAGAGCTACCAGAAACCTGTCCTTCCTTGCCATATGTTACTTTGAGTAAATTTGCTCACTAATAGCCAGTGGCAAAAGGCAGTTTCGCCGTATTTACACTGTAATGCCAAAAGGAAAAAATGCATCTAATCAATTTATGATTTTACATATGATTTCACTCGTGATTCCTGGAATCAATAAATGATTTGTTCGTTGTAAAATCAAACAACGATTTATGATTTGATTGTAAATCAAGCTCGTGATTCAGCACAACTGGTAAATCACACTCTCGATTTGCGACATGATTTTCCGTTCGATTACAAATCAAACACTTAAATTTAGCACCACTGGTAAATCACACGTTTGATTTTAAGTACTATCATGATCATACCAAAAAAGTGTACAAGTAACTCACTGTTACATATTCAATACGCAACATATAAGATCACACGTTAAAACTAACTCATTGATACAATAGCTATGGTGGAAGCTCAATAACATATACGATGAACTGTTCCTTGCAGCTGGTGCAAGTGCACAACAATTTACAAATCTTCTTGGGCTTATAACCCTGTCTTGCTCATAAAATGTATTGTTCACCATCCAGTTTTTTTTCTCTATTGCAGGTGTCTTGAAACACATCCATGTAACATATGCAAGTAAATTTTGGTGCACTTCATTTTTTGTACCATCAGTTGTGTGAAGTGTAAAAGTAACGTACAGTTTGAAAAAGAATTTGATAATTCCAAAATATGGCTGAAGTTCATTGGTATCTTTTAACACAAAATATGCTTTGACTACAGAGCCCCTGTCTGTAGAATTGAAGTCAGATGAGTACATTTGTCCATTTACTGTACAACGCCCAAATTTGTCAATTCTAGGGTTTATATAAACATTGGCGTCCTCATAATACACTTCAATTTGTTGCAATACCCCACAAGCTGCCGGTGAACCTGGTCATCCACCTCCACATGGCATTTACTTGGATGATGGAATTTTAGATCTATTGGCCAATTTTCAGCTTCACCTCTGTCAATTTTGCATTGCAATTCAATGTCTTCTAAATTGTATAAAGAGCTGTAGAGATATGCTGAATAAGTATCAATTTCCACATCTGCTGACACCACTGCTTTCAGTGCATCAGGTGTCTCAGCCATTATATCTGGTAATTCACAGTCAAATGAACAAAGCTGCTTCAACATTGTGGCCATTAATTGTGATTGAATATATTTCTGTTATTGGGAATATCACTAAAATAGCCATTCATACGTATGCTCATTGGCATAGCACCAATAACCAAGCGGTGGCCCATAATCAGTAATCACATCACAAATATGAAGGGCCATGTGGTAATTGATAGATGTACTCCACTTCCCATAGGCTGCAGTAAATGCTTTATGATGATCTTGCACCATCCTATACAAGTTCACTACATCCTCTTCATTTAGAGTTGGTTTGCATATGCACACTACTATCTCACATAGCAGACGCAGGGACTTAAATAATTTATCTGATAACAAACCAACAAAACATGGCATTGCATAGACACATGCAAAATTTTTCCACTGTTGGGCTGTTAAGCCTGTAAGTCCATCTGAATTTTTTATGCCTGTTGGCAATCTGCCAAGGTCATATGGCATCCTAGTACCTTTTAGGCGTCTACTAAATTCAGCAAGCTTGTCATCAAGCAAGCTTTTAAGGCATAACTTAACTTCATTCTGAACCATTCCAAGATAAAATGTGTGCATAAGATCTGTTATTAGCATTCTAACCATATCAAAGTATGGTAAACGAACCAATTCACTGTAACGAACACCATTTCTTTTTTGGATCTCTCTTGCTGCCGCCAGGGAGCTAGCTGACTGGTATTCCTTAGCCTGATCTAGTACCTGAGCATGAGTTCTACTTTGTGCTGCAATAGCTATAGGTGTATAGTAACTCATATTTCCAGATGCACCTTTCTTAGTGGGATTGGCAGTCTTGCATTTTGCACAATTGCAAGCATACAGCCCCACTCTAGAGCTTTTTCGCTTCCCAACGTACATTGTGAAAAAAGTTTCTCTGGCTAGAACGCATGCGCAATTCACTTGCGCACGTGCATTTTCAAAATGTCGACAAAGAAGGCCCTTGCTTTGCGAAAGCCTCTTGCAGAAAATGACACCGATCGCGACCTTTAGCGGAGTCAAATACGTTTGATGGAGGAGAGAATCCTCCAATTAGAACAGCGTCTAGATGCTCTGGAGGATGCTATGGCTGAAATGAACATCGAAGAGGGTAGGTGAAAATTAATTAGAGTTGAGGTGTTTATGTGATTTAATTGCCAAGCCTATACAACTTTGGCAGAAACACACGCGTACCTTTGGTGAGCCTTGCAAACTACAAAGATACGTACGTTTACAATTTTAAGACTTTCTATTATCCATAGGAAGTTCTTCAAGATGCATTTCAGCAATATGCAGCTGACGTGGACTGGTACTAAAGGAAATGACCTGCCTGGGCTGAAGTTGACGACACTTTTAAAATATCTGTCAAGGCACTTATGGCTTTCCATAAGTACCCCGTTCTGAACGAATCAGCGCCGCTTGTTAAAAGAGTGAAGGTAAGACAGTATATATATGAACACGCAGCTACGTTAACACTATGGAACCCTCATGTTTAAGGACTTCTACACGACAAGGAGGAGTACAGCACTGATCAAGGCAGACCCAGAAAGGTGGAAGCAGCATCGTGTAGCCTTGAAGCGAAGTCGCTTAACTCACATAAGTCATGTATTTTGTGATCCTGCCACGCAATTAAGAAGAATATCCTTATAGGCTGCTCGAGATAAAGCTGTCAGAAATGCTATAGAATCGGGGGAGCTAACCGCCGATGATAAGAAAAACATTGAAAAACTACGTTAGTCCATAGAGATGGTACCGGTGTCAGACGTAAATGTGATAAGCTATGAAGACGAAGAGCGAGCTACTTTCGAAAGGCAGCGCCTATGTCACCTAAGCAGGGCACGGGCTATTCGAGCTGCTCATCGAGAAGAATTTGAACTGTAACAATCTGACAAGTTTTCTATTTTATATTTTACCCATGTCTTAGTATGTAAGAACCACATGGGTGTTTATGTATCAAATCAATGCAAAACTCCTACGTTGATTTTATGATTATTTCACAAAAGAATTTACAATTGATTTCTCAATAGAATCACTGCACTTATGATTCATAAAGATTTCTCAACGGAAATGACAGTTGATTTCTCAATGGAATCAAATGACAAATATAAATTATGATTTATGTAATGATTCTAGTTTGATTTCTCAATTGGAATTACTTGTCAATCAATTTTTGATTTGTCATCTGATTTGTACTCATAAATCACATGTTAAATCATGCTTTGATTCTATGCATTTTTTTCCTGTGACCAGTTTTTGAGCAAGCCAAACCTGTTTTAATTGCGGCAGTATCGCTGATCTGCATGCTAATATAAAACAAAGCATCATGTGTACATCATTCTTTTAGAAATTGGTCATCATCTTTATTCTTAAAGGATGGCCATCCTTAAATAAGGATTGCGGGAGATTAAACATTAAACTAGCAGAACACTTAATCCGACATCCTATATAGCTAACAATCCTTTCTCACTATACCCTATACACCTTAGACAAGGCCGGTACACTTTTCACAACCAAAATTGTACCGGGTGGTACAATTTTTGCCCGGTACAACACACACTCCCATGCCCACCACATACATCCATGCCCACACCACTCTCGAACCTTCACCCACCAGTGAAGCCACTCATCACAGGAATCACAGCATATCATCGGTGTGCCATCGTCATGCTGTTCACATTGGGGACATATGTAGTCAGACCCAATGGGGACAGTGGGTGGAGGGAGGGCATCTGACACTTTGTGAGACTGCACAGAGAGATGGTTAAGAGCACGGAGGAGGGGTGAGGTTAGAGGAGATAAAAGATGAAAGAAGAGGGAGGGATGAGAGTAATGGAGACAGGCAAGTGAGGAAGTCATCTCCACACTATGGTTTACTCACACTGGGGTGAGTCACTGCTGATACCACAGCTGGCAGTCTGTACAGATGATACACAGAAGTCAGTAGTTAAATCAACTTACAGCCCCAGACAGTCAAAGTCAGTGCCAAAATAATATTCCATCTTCCACTCTTCATTCCACTCCTTCACCACACCACACCCCTTTCCTCTCCACTCCTTCACCCCACGTTACCCATTTCCTCTCCACTCCACTCCTTCACCCGCCACTCCATTCCTTGCTCTCACTTGTGAGGTTTTGATTTCTTGACCTTAGTCTTGTGAGAAAATCCTTTGGACAATGAGCCAACCTTCTTGTCTGACTTGAATGGAGGTTCAGCTGCTATTCAAGAGGCACCAAAATACATGTACAGTGTCTAAACTCACTCCTTATTTTATCCCCACCTCCCTCCTTCACTCTAACTCCAAACAACTTTAATTCCCACCTACTCCATCCCCACCCTTCATTGCCAAGTCCCCATTCCTCTCCCACCATTGCTCTCTATACACATGTGGTTTACATGAGGTGTGCACAACTGCCTTGTCCAATTTTAGTTTCACTTTGAGCTCAACCTGTTGCTTAGCATTACAGTCGTGGGATTGATGGGTGTCCTCCCCATCCGATGAAGAGCCGGAGGAGTATGGCTGAGGAATGATCTTGATCTGCATAGAACATTTGGAATAGAAATAGAATAGAATGGTGTGTGTGTAAGTGTGTGTAGGTGTGTGTAAGTGTGTGTATGTGTGTATGTGTGTGAGGTGCAATCAGTTATCCACTGATGATGCACACACACACACACAATTGCACCTTTTTGGATTCTTTCCCAATTGGTTCTATCTCAGAGATGTCCAACTCTCTCTTTCTACTATGCTTCGATAGTTTTTTCTTGGACACTCCCAAAGCTGGAGGGTACAAGGGCCCATGCTCCCCTATCCCACACTGATGAACTGGGTGGGCCAGAAAGCTTGTGACCTTCCAGTAACCTCTTACTGATGTTTACCACCAAACTGAATGACAAATGCTCACCTAAATGTGGTGGTAAGGTATTACCATGAGAACCTTGGAGAGTTTGTTTATGTTTCATGAGATGTTTCCTGTTCACCATATTAACAGCCTCTTCGCCCACAGATAGATCATCTTCTAGATCTTCTAGGCTAGGCAACACTTCCCAAGAACAGGGAAATAGCCAGCCATCTGCATCACAAATGGGGGATGCCTTGATTACCTCCTCTTCTGTTTCCCAACCCTCAATGTGTAGCTGCCCACTATGAAGTTTGACCTTTGCACCATGACCATCTTCGACCTCCTCATCCTCGTCAGTACCAGTCTTCACCCTTTCAGACTCCACATTGGCTATGCATGGTGTAGGTTCTGGCATACTGCCAGGAGATGACTCTTCAGAGCTACTGACTTCAAGGTCTTTCTCCAATTCCCATGTGTCTGTGCTTGCAGATGTGTTAACGGACACACACAACACAAGGCTCCTCCCCCTCCCACCCACCACACACAACACAAGGCTCCTCCCCCTCCCACCCACCACACTACACAAAGCTCCTCTCCCTCCCACACACCACACACAATACATACATTATTGCTACCCTCACCTTTCTGTGGTAGAAGAGGTGGGATGCAACCTTCATCATTGTCATTTGACGATAAGACCCTCCTGACCATGATGTGGGAAGGAATTCCATTGTATACATGGTATGATTCCTTTGGGTCTGGGTTCTTGGGCACCATGTATACACAGGGATTTGAATCCAGTTCACGACACAGTTCAGACACCTCACAAAGGTATACTCCAAGGTCCTGAAAGGCTAATCCAAGATCCAAAAGATTTGGCTCAGTTCTGTTGGCTTCTAACAATGAATACATAATACCAAGATCAACAACAATCATTACCACCAGAGACCACATCATTACAACACTCAAGCACATCCCTCCTTTCTATTTCTTCCTCTTCCCCTGCCCCTTCCCTCACCATGGATATTATATCCAGCAGTAGTCTTGGCCACTAGATGAAGATAGCTCTTTAGGAGATAAACTAACACATCACAGGCGCTAGACTGCAAGGCATTGAAGCCAAGAGGCTGACATAGTTGTCCCACGACAGCTCTGAGTACCGCATGAGTGTACTGTTCATCCATTGTATACTGGGTGTCACTGGTGTGGTGCTGATGAGAATGGTGTCAGTGTTACATGGAAATATGATTTAACACAGCACACCATTAGGCCATTCATTCCAATGTGATTATAGTATAGTTTCCCATCTGGACAATTTCGTTCAATATCCACTCAGGCGAGAAGCTATATTATTCATTTTGTATTTATAATCTACATGAGTACACACTATCGTGTACTGACGTTAACCTAAACGCAGAGCTTCTTTTCGTTCCCTACCAAAAATGGCGATTGCCACTGTAAATATTCCTAATATAATCCATGGGCTACTTGGCAAAATTGCAGCACCTCTAGGCCTGGCGCCATTAGAGGTGCCGCAATGAGCAAACAAGGTACCGTACAGCACGCAGCTACAAGTCTCTAAAAAACGTTTTGTCTCTAGGTCGGGATACGAGGCAAATATGATTGTCAAAATATACTGCAGTCTTTGGTCTGAGGAAATATATTAGCAGTGGCGTAGGAATAGACCCCCCCACACACACACACACACGCACACTTTTTGAAGGCTGTATTTATATTCATACAGTTGCACCAGCCCCCCCCCCCCCCCCCCACACACACACACTTTTTGACCCCTTTCTGTGCCTCTGCTCAGAACGTACGCAACACTATACGACAGTCGAAACGGTGAGGTTGGTTCTAAATTCATGTGATACTGTGTGCTGAATGACGCTAGACTCAAGTAGATAATCAAACAACACTTTTACTGCTTGTTCCCACAGACAGTAGGCCCCCGCTGCAAAAACAGCAGTACACTGACCGTTTACTTATCCCTTTCGTCGAAGGCTCAAAGATGCATTCGAAAACGAATAAAAAGATATACGGAACCCTCCTAAAACAGGTGAGTTAATACCGACAATCGGGATACTTTGCAATTAAGAATTTGGCTGTGAGCAGCGGCGGATCCAGGGGGGTGGGGGGGCTATCGGGGCATATGCCCCCCCCCCCCCCAATTTTTTTTTTTTTTTGTATGCCATTGACTTTAATTAGCTGCTAAGCTCAAGCTCTGCCTATACCTACGACTATTGATTCATACAGCGTGTGCGCGATACGCGCCGATATAGATAATCAATTATTCATTAGTATACCGATAGTTTCATAATTATATGCAATGGTCGCACGATATGAAAGACTATATCTCCTTAAACGTAGAAAAGATGAACAACAGCGCAGCATATCTAAAGATCCAAGTAGAAAATTTGGCTAATGTGCAGTGATGCTATTTGATAGTACTTTGCAATGGTCAGTCTGCCTTTTAGCTGTCTTCTAAAAGCTTGCAGCAAGGTGCGTTCAGCTTCCTACAAATGTATATCTAAACGATAATGGCCTGGAGACTCTGTGACGGTAGAGAACATAATAGACGCATTTGCGATAAATTGGCTCTTTTATTGGACAACAAATGAGCAGCTAGCAAATGCGTAGCTGTAATCTAATTTTTAAAAAGAGCAAATCAAAACTCTTTCGTAGGGATTCAAATAAATCATATAACGCCAGACACCGATGAGGGAGCTTCCAGTGCATTTTCTAAATGAATGAACGGTGAGTTCACTGTCAGTACTACCATAGCTATTAACCAAGCGTTTGGAACATTTATCGGCGCTTTGAACATGCATATAGGCTGAGCTCTTGATCTGCGATTCCTCAGCCTCAATCTGTTTTTTTTTTTTTAGTGCAGTTTTTGCGTACTTTTTGGGGGGGGGGGGGGGGGGGGGGGGGGGGGGGGGGGTTCTACGCAAACAGCGTTGGCTACTGGGGCTCCGCCCCAGACCAGTTTACAGCACTCCCCCGGCCCATACCCCCAAGCTGGGTGGGAGGGGTGCCCATGCACCTCCCGCACCCTCCCCGGGGCGGATACGCCCCGCCCCCTGCCACACCCGCACCTGTGCCACACACCCCTAGCCTAAATTCGGGATCCGCCGCTGCTGGGCCATGTAATATTAACGGCCGACCTATATTTAATCATGCCCCGCAAAGCATATGCTACAAGAAATAAGATGACTTTTATTTATTTAATCTATGATTTTAGCGTGCCCTTGGGCTGCTAACAGTTTTTTGGTGAGCGATTGTAACGGCTGTCCTTCAGTTTAGGTCGATACCCCACACTTGTAATGAATTAACACCTATAAGCTACTTGTTATTGCATTGATTTAGTAGGGCCCGCCCGACTAGCATTGATCATGTATGCATGGATGTATGCATGTATTCATGTATGCGTGAAACTGAACATAAGTGCATTCTGGAAGATTGTCAACATGAACTAATAACAGATTCCTTTGACGATAATTGGATGAATGACCATCAGAAGAGCTGGTGTGCAGGGAACACTAATACATGCAGTTGCCTCCATTCTCTGGTAGTGAAGCCGCCGGCTGTTTTACCCTGAAGTATGTGGTGGAGTTTGATAAAACCAAAACAAGGGCACTGCAAAAACAAAAGAGCGACTTCACTCTTTGTCACTCGACAACGTGCGAGTGAAACCCTAAATGAGCGAAAGGCACTTAATTTATGATTTAGCACTGCGAATGAAGTAATTAAAGTGGTTAGCACTCGTACCATAAATGTATATACATGTATAAACACGTATGCAGGTAAAATTTAAATCGGTTATATTCATACGCATACAGTAATGTATATATACAAGATATAAAAATTTAATAAAAATAAATTAGGTGATGTAGGATTTGTAGACAGCAATTCAGTAAAAAGTAAGGAAACAAGGAATTACGGAAATTATACATTCATTAATTTATAAAATATTACATACCTACATTGTTTAGCAAATCTACCTGGCTGAAATTCTGTGCTAAATGTAGGTCTGTAATATTTATAATTTAATGAATTTATTTTTCACTTCTTTTTCTCCCCAGCAGGTTCCTACATATACATAGCATGCATGAGTGCAAACAAATAAAGAAGGGCAACCTTGAAATATAATATAGTGCATCACATCACAGCAGAATAAGACAGTTTGATCTGCTCACTTGCTATCATAATTAAATCACATCATAATCGAATTGTTTCTTTTTAAAAACAGCTAATAAGTCTCTGAACTGGCATGTGAGCAACACCCATCCTCTCAGGTCAGGTTATTCTGGAAGGCGAGGGTATCCCTATAAAAGAAGTAGTAGTGGTGGAGAGGAAATATTAGCAGTGAAGGAACAAAATATTACCCTGGCTCCAACCTGAGCATCATGATATTTAATACCATTTTCCCACCTAACACACTTTTCATTAAACCGCTCTGAATCACTCACTACAGCTACCAAAATTGGTTTATGCCTAAGCATTACACACACACACACACACCCCTATCATGAAACTATCCTAACTGGATTCAAAGCCCTTTTCTCTTGACTTGACTGTAGGGCTTGAAACCGGTTGTTCCGGAGCTCCGGTTAACCGGTTAACCGACGGTTAACCGATTGCGAGAATCAAATAACCGCCCCAACTGGTTCTATTTCGGCTAAATAACCGCTTCAACCGGTTGTTAGAAACTTTGAACAACCTCAACCGACCGGTTGGAATTTTAATTATAGTAGCAAGTTGCATCTCGCGAGTCTTACACTTGCAATAGTGCTGGGCACGAGAAAATCATAAGCGGACGAGAGCGAACAACGGCCCGAGAAGAAGGCAGGGATCCATCGATCTCACGTGGTACATATTTATAGACCTTATTCGACCGCAATATGAATATATAAATGTCACGCGCTTGTAGCAATATTGACAATTAAGTCACGTGACATCGACGAGAGAAATTCGTTTGTGCGACAGTTTTTGTTGTAAGTAAAGCTGTATTTTTTTGCTATGCCTTTATGTCATAAAAATGGTTGTAACCATTACAAAATTCCCAGTAGTCGATGTTGTTTGACTTTTGGACTCTGTTACGCGGGAAAAATTATTATAAATGGCGCACAATGGCTTTGTGTAAGGCTACGTTGCTTCGTGTACACATTAGAGGTACTGTGTTACTGAATTTGTACGTAGCGCACCATTACGCACTGGGAGATGTGTTTTTGCTGAATGGCCTGTAAGAACTTAGTGACTTATCATTCAAACACTTAATTTAATATAGTATGGTTTGTGTAAGGCTAGCTTCATTCCTTTAGACATGTATGTTTTTTAAATTCGCTCGGTGTATTCTACGACGGTTTCTGCACTGGGAGATTATGTTTTGAACCCTTCGTATACCCGTCTTGTCATGAACTCGCAAAGCGTTGCATTTATTATGTTCATGTTAATTTGTTAATTAATTGCAGATCAGTTCCGAGTATGCCAAAAGTAAAAAAGAACAGGCGCCGTTTATATGACCAACGAAAGAATATGCATCGGTGCAAAAGTTATTCCCTGGATCCAGTAGATGCAAATGAAGGTACATGTCAGTGAAGGTGATCCAGTAGATGCAAATGAAGGTAACCCAGTAGATGTGAATGAAGGTGACATGGTACATGTCAGTGAAGGCGATCCAGTAGATGTGAATGAAGGTAACCTAGTACATGTGAATGAAGGTGATCCAGTAGATGTGAGTGAAGGTGGCCCAGTAGATGTGTATGAAGGTGACACAGTAGATGTGAATGAATGTGATATAACTGGTGACAGCAATGTCAGTGAACATGTTGATGTCTCCACAATGACTGATGAATTAAACCACTGTGCATGCATTGTTTTTGCTTCAAGCTATAGCATTATAGGGACATTTGACTTCTACTTACTCCTTTTCCACAACAATTACATGAAATGACACCATCAGGTGACGCTCCAAGATGCGGGTAGCTAGTGTGTATTAGCAACCCACTTTTCATTAACTGAAAGTTTTGGTGTTGCATAGAAACACATTCCATTTTCTTCAATCTTGCACAATTTTCATGGTCCACACCCCATCTATATGATGTCAAAAGAATATTAATCATTGCATCAATGCTGAAAATATGTAACATATAATTACACTGAGAAAACACTCAATGTGCACATACCAACCTTGTTGCGTTACTATGAAATTTGATAGTGTCTGGATAGCATACTTTCTTTATTAATGTGATGGATGGGTTAGATGGATCTGACACTGATACTTGCTTGAAAATGGAAGCTGTAACTCTTCCAGCTCTATACTTGTTCCATAGTTTGGACTTACTCTGCTCTCTTGTCTTCTTCTCCAGATTTTGTGCCTGCTCGGATGTAACACTGAGGGAGTTGAAGACTGTATCACACTGCTCAATGAGGTCACTGAATGGTAGATCCATTTTTTCTGCACTGAAGTACGAAGACATCAATGGTGGCAAAGTAGACAAACGAATTGTTGGGACAAATGCACCAGAATAGCCAGGAACAACAGACAATATACAAGCATTTGGATTTGCACTTTGTAGCTGACTGTACAACCTATCCAATTCCAACGATGTGGGAGGTGATGCAATCTTTGCAGGATTTTTTGCCCATTTTGAATCACATGCCAGTGGACTTCTAAAATTGATATCTTCAACTTGAACATAAGGGGCCTGTATTCAATACATAAAAATTGTACACCATTTAAATGAAGGATGCAAATGACTTACACACATGCACACACACAAACACTGAAACACACACGCACACATGCACACACACACTGCACATATGCATGCACACGCTTAACCTGTGCATTGTGTGATGGTTGAAGCCAGCTGCATTTCACAGAAGTGCAGGCAGTCTCCTTGGTAAGGTTAGCCTTTGCCATCACAGCATAGAGCAAAGCTGCCACATGGGAACAGGCTTCCCCAGCACCTGCCATACAGTTGCAATGAGCACATATAACAGTGCCATCGTACTGAACGCCTATCCATGGCCTTAAGGGAGGAGAGGTCATCTTCTGGCTATGCTTTACCTAAAATGTGAATGCATCTGATACCACAAGTAACAATTAATGCACATGCATATATAATGTATACCATAGCAGAAAGAAGACACGTTTGTGACGTTGTGTTTAGCAATCCAACTTCGCTTACATATCCCGCAGTGAAATAGGCCCATGCCTCTGTACTTTTGTACGCTTTTAATTCATCTTTTGTGTACGGAGAAGGAGTATGAATGAAATACACACACGTCAGGCCAACGAGAGGGGTTGTAGTCCCAAGCATCTTTTGGAGTCATGTACGGATCTGTTGTTATGCCTAGCATACCAAGTTTCTCATTATATAGCGTGACTTCCCGACTGCATCAAGCTGCTTAAACGCATCCGATAATTTGTTCAGCCATACTCAATAACGGCGACGCCTTTCTCAATAAACAATCAATCATGTCACATGCAAGTCACGCAATAATTTATTCATAATTGCGGTCGAATAAGGTCTATAGCAGCTAATCTTTATTATATAATTATAACAACTCCTCTATTCACCCTAATGGTGAGTACGCGCGCATGATCAGCGACGTGCTTAGGAGCTAGTATACGCCGTGGACCATATCATCTTACTTGCCATGTGGCAAAGTGCTAGTCGGGCGGGTTTACTACCGCGTTTGGTCGGGTATTCAGGTGAAAAGCATATACCAAGATTTGTCAATTTTACGTTAATACCTCTGCTACCCGATCGGATTGCACCAAATATCTATGATTACACTCCCCGTTGCAGCAGAACAAATCGTGGTATAGGCTTCATTGTCACCCAAACGCCGTAGTAGGGCCCGCCCGATTAGCAAAGCGCTGGTTTAGCTTTTGGTCCATCGATTATGCATAAATAATTGATAATTAATTTTTAAACCAGAAATTACCGGTTATTTTAAAAAGAACAACCTTAACCGACCGGTTATTTTTTAAACAATCACCTTAACCGACCGGTTTTTTTAAATTTTAAAAACCTGTTACAACCGGTTTATTCTAAACTAACAGGTTTCAAGCCTTACGCAGCGGCGGCGGAACCGGGGGGAAGGGGGGGGGGGGGGGGGGGGGGTTAGGGGGGTATTTACCCCCCCAACCTTACCGAGTAGAATTATTATTAGCTGTAACTAACCGTGTTGTACAATGTAACCATAGAGAACTGGAATCGGATGATATTTAAATTGTGTACCGTTAAGTAGCTACTCAACAAGCGGTTCATTTTCGCGTGCGCAACTACTATCTACCACGCCCACTCATTATATATTCATAGACTTACCCCCCCCCCCCCCCCCCCCCCCCCCCCCACTTAAAAATACCTTCCGCCGCCCCTGTTACTTGACTGGAAGTTCTCCAAAGCCAGTAGCATCAGGACTAATCACCTTAAATGCCTTAGTCAGTCCTTGTAGTGAGTACGTATATGATTAAAGCAATTGTCCATTCACATGCACCAAAGATGCTTACCAGATTGCCTGCCATTTTCATACGTGGTGGGCAAAAGGACCATCACTGAATACAGCTAGCACAGAATGATTCTACCATCATGGCCAATTATATCCAGCTGGAAGGGAGAAGTAAAGAGGGAGAGGAGGGGAAGGGAGAAGAGAAGGTGGAGGGAAAGAAGAAAAGAAGGGGAGGGGCCTGTAGACTGATAAGCACTGTACACCCCTCGGCAAAATATCTATGGGACATGGCAGACACAGACATGCACATACACCCACCCTTCCAGAGTGGTCCACTCCTCATCCTGGTAGGACGGTGTTCCCTTTCCTCTTCTCCATCTCCACCTAATAACATTGGCCAAGAACAGCTCACATCTGCATGGCAGACACACATTTGAATGAATACAATATACCTTCCCCAGAGCAGCAGTGTTTGTGGCCATGTCAAGAACAAAGCTGTGTAGCAACTACTATGGGGTTCTAGTTCCAATTAAGGATGCTCTGTCATGAGAGAGACACTGATGCGTTATGGGGTTACCAAGGGCAGCCTGAATGTAGGGTCAACTATCGATAAGTTTTGTCCTTACCACTTACCGGTTATCCGATACCGTTAAGCAATCGGTAAGACACTTTTCTTATCGTTACCGTTCAGTAAGAGGTTATTTCTAACCGAATATTATCGGTAACACTCGGCTTTCTTATTGTATTTCTGGTGCTGGCCTTCCAAATAATTATTCACGACAACATGTGGTCAAAATTAACCGCATTAGTGTTATGAAAATTACTAGAGGTTTTTGCACTACGTGTACAACATGAGTACATGTTTGAATAGAAGTTGTGTGACGTCAAAGCAACGAACTGTGCCAGTCTGTGCGTTTGCGGACACACGTTATGATTAGGTCGGCCTTGGGAATTAGAGGCAATGTACTTCTTTATTTTTTAGCATAGTCAAAATATTTTTATACCCCATTAAAAATTCTTTCCTCAGATTTTTAAAGTGTTTGGGTGCCAATTAATATTTTAGCGACGTATATTTTTCCGGATACGCATTGTTTATGTGGTTATGTTATGTTGATAATAGCTACAAAGCTAGCTAGCTGCCTCTGCTGTGTGCTCGATCGCCTCCTGTAAGTGATCTTTGAGAATCTTAGGGCCGTTTTTGTTGCTGTGTGCAGTGCATCACCATGCGTACTAGGCCTAATTTAGTATTTTCATACGTATGCATGAAAGTTACACCATAATCTATCATTCCGCACCTTTGTGTGTTGTGTGTGTGCACGAATGTACATGTTGGCATTCATTTTTTTCAGTCAGCTGCACTGTGATGGTCACAAGATAGTATGCGGAAGTTTTGATCAATTGCCCCCATAAAAAAACCAGAGATGATACATTATCTCTAATATAACTGAGGGGAGCTAATTTATAAAACTGATCTGCTCCATAGCCAATGAACCATTTAATGTTGTATGAATGCTCATTCCGTGCTAATGCCTACATGTACTCCCTAAACAAATCACTAAATGCTGTAAGAATGCTCATAGTGTGCTTACTGCCTAAATGTATCGCTAACTGTGCATGAGTTCCCCCAACTTCTGTCATGCATCTGTACTGACTTGACAGATAAAAGTTTTGCCCAAAGGGGTCAGTCAGGTGGCAACCTGGTGCCAAATCTGGGACCAAGGTAGCGCTGGCTTGCCTTGGGTGTGACCAGATGTGCCACTCACCATGACATGGTCATGGTGAGTGGTAAGCCCTACCCGCTGACCAACCTGGGACCAAGGTAGCACTGGCTTGCAGTATAGGCAAAATGTTGGGTAAAATATACATGTACCTGGATAGGTTTGCAGATCTCCGCAATCAAGTCTGATTCAAATTGCCTCCCTTGGTCTGAATGCAGCTGTTTGGGGGGAGAAAACCTACAAAACATTTCGTCCACAAGTTTCTTCGCTACAGTAATAGCTTCTTGATTTCTGATAGCGTACACTTCCACCCATCTCGTAAAGTGGTCAGCAGCCACTAGCACATACCTGCAACCGTCTGTTGTTTCTGGAAGTGGTTCCATGATATCTACACTTACGACCTGCATAGGATAACCAGCTTGAATGGTTTGTAGTTTTGCCTTTCTGCTTGGAATCGTCATCTTCCTGAAGGCACAAATTTTGCACTGTCTACACCATATTCTTACTGCCTCGCCACAGCCTGGCCAAAAGAATCGTTCTTTGAGCTGAGACAGCACTTTTTCTTCTCCCAGATGCCCTGACACCGCACATTCATGCAAGTCCCGGATGACCTTTTTGTGTAACCTGGAGGGTAGAACAAGTTGGAGCCTCACCTTTTTCCCATCTCAGAACTGTCTCCAAAGTGCATCATGCTTGATCGTTAGCGTCTCCCATTGTTGTAAGAGAAGGCGACTTTCTCTGCTCCAAGACTTGGTAGTGCCCCCTGGAGGTACGTTGCCCTCTTTGACAGCATTCAGCACGGGGGCAATGTCGTCATCCTCTGCTTGCAGGCGTTAATTGAACCTCCCCTAGGTTGTTGAGTTGCTGCAAGAAAGGACCCGTAATAGCACCAATTTCGACTACCTGATCATCTTCGTTTCCACACCGGTCACCCCTTCCGCACTGTTTGCACGGGATCATTGACAAGGCGTCTGCATTCCCATGCCTGGAACCTTGACGATGCATAACGATAAAGTCATACTCCTGCAGCTTTTCCAGCCAGCGTGCCAGCTGGCCTTCAGGTTCCTTGAAGTTTTTTAACCAAACAAGTGATCCATGGTCAGTTCTCAGTGTAAATTGTCGCCCAAATAAATATGGTCGAAAATGGTGGGTAAACTCCACGACTGCTAAGAGCTCTCTACGCGTGACACAATACTTTTGTTCTTGCCTGGTTAGCGATCGACTAGCATACGCTACAACACACTCAGTACCATTCTCTTGGACCTGTGACAGAAATGCCCCTATCCCAGAATTACTAGCATCAGTATCAAGAACAAATGGTTTTGTGTAGTCAGGATATGCTAGAATGGGGGCATTACTGAACCTAGCAGTTGCGAAGATCGTCAAACGCTTTATGACACTGTTCAGTCCAGCAAAATGGGGCACTTTTCTCTGTTAGACGCTGGAGTGATCTACTAACAGACGCAAAATCTTTAATAAAGCGTCTATAATAGTTAGCTAGGCCTAGAAACTGCAAAATTTCCCGCCTACACTGTGGAGTTGGCCATTTTCGAATTGCGTCTGTCTTAATGGGGTCAGTGGAAATTCCATTTTCTGAAATCACGTGCCCAAGATACCTGATTTCTTTTTGTAAAAAGTTGCACTTAGTGGGTTTTAACTTGAGCCCCGCCTCCCTCAGTCTTTTGAGCACACAGGCTAGATTATACAAATGCTCCTTAAAGTTGGCCCCAACCACAACAATATCGTCGATGTAAATTAAGCAACTGTGCCATTTCAACCCATGCAATACCCTATCCATTAATCCCTGAAATGTGGCTGGGGCATTACATAGTCCAAATGGCATTACTTTAAATTCATATAACCCATCCGGGGTACTGAAATAGGGGTGTACTATAATGCGATGATTTTGGAATTATGCGCCACCCACTTAACCATGTGTGCATGGGTCCAATTGATGCATTTTGGCTGTAGAACGTATATACCTATCTTTGAATTTACCCCCTCCTATCAGGGGCGGATCCAGGAATTCCGGAAGGGGGGTCTAAGATTAAATTCATGAAGGGGGAGGGTACGGGAGGGGGCGCGCCCCCTCCCGTGGCGGGGTCTGGGGCGAAGCCCCAGCCGCTTTTAAGTTTTCCATTTATTTAGCATGAAAATTAAAGCACTTTTCATAATGATACGGTGTCGTAGGCATGGTTGTCCCCCCCGCAAAATGTCCCCCCGGACATTCATGCCTAGGCACCGCTGTCCCCCGGACACTCTTTCCTAGGCACCATTGTCCCCCGGACAATTATGCCTAGGCATATATGTCCGCAGGGGACATTTATGCCTAGGCATAATTGTCCTACCCTAGGCACCAGTGTCCCCCCATGGGGGGGATACTGGTGCCTAGGATAGAATGTCCTACACTTTAAATACAGGCCTGGAATGTACAAGCATAAGTATAATACAACCAAATCGGATACATGTACATGCGTCTGCGTGCCCGTTCGTCGAGTCCTTGCGCATGCATGTGAAAGTACAAGTGTGCAAGGGTAGTTACGTTGTGTGCAGAGCAGCTAAATAGTTATTACTAAAGGCTCT
Organism: Spongilla lacustris; assembly: GCA_949361645.1. Classification (NCBI taxonomy): domain Eukaryota; kingdom Metazoa; phylum Porifera; class Demospongiae; order Spongillida; family Spongillidae; genus Spongilla; species Spongilla lacustris. The sequence goes on from OX442421.1 coordinate 2,471,549, forward strand.
CATTTTAAGGAAAGGCATTCTTGTGTAAATGTTTACAAATGTTAATCGTATGAAAATTCATGTACATGCAAGTATGATTTAACTTGTCCGCGTGGGTACCATGATATCACAAAAAAACATGCTTCATGTGTCAGACAGATATTTGCTGCATGCAGTGCAGAGCCATTTACCTTGTAAACACCTTTGCCAACTGACTCTTGAACTTTGTATACGATTTTTCTTTGCTGGAAGTAAGTGAACACCCAATATCAAAGTTACAGTCATGCTTCAATACATGGTGGTCGCATGCATATATCTATATACAACGATCAGGAGCATATCCATATCCATAGAGGTTTCCGTGTTACCTGAACCCCCCCCCCTCCAATAGAATAATATTTACTAAACTTAATTGATACTAACCTTCCCTCCTCCCCCCACTTGTATTAATTTGGCCTACCCTCCCCTCTCCGCTCGTATTTGGCCTATCGCAAGGGTGCATGATCCCCCCCCCCCCCCCCCCCCCCCCCCCTTCCCCCCCGATTGACGTACAATGTTAATTGGTTTGAAATTCTGGATACGCGCCAGGCCTGACGATTTACCTTCTGGTGAAGCGTGGTAATATTCTTTCCTGCTCTTCTTTCGATTTGATCACTGTTGATCGCCACTCATATCTTGGAAATAAAGAGCGCCATTGTCAACCTTGTAATTTCCACGCGCTTTCACGTTTCTGATCTTTTGAACATCCAACTGGCCTGGATACCTTCCTTTTAACAAGTACTGAGTTCAAAACGATTTCGTCGTCCATGGCCAGCAACACTCGCTATTCTAAAAGGAAACCTCCACGTACGCGTACGCACATCAGTTTATAAACATATGTTCCGCACGGATGCGTAACCATCGACCGGTTACGTAACCGGACGGCCGGTTACGTAACCGGATGGCCCGTTACGTAACCGGCCGATGGTGCTGGGCACGAGATAATAGCACATGTCATAGAATTTGTGCTTTACAATGAGTTCGAGTGAAAAAGAAGAGTTTGATACTTATGTACAGCGTACATTTCCGCAAGATGCTCCAAGGTCACGAAGTGCTGTCATCAGTGAAGCGTATGGGAAAAGGATTATCTCATATCTGAAGGGAAATTCTGAGGACGATAAGCATTTTCGTCACCTGGTGAAGCGCAGTGGATTTCGGTTGCTTGACTTTCCAGAAGCAGGCATTCGAGACGCGCTAGTTGTGGCCGTCAAGGAAGATAAGGAAGTAGGTTATTTGTTGTTTATCTCACAATTTTGTAGCTAATGTAGCAGCTAGTTGGCTACATATAGCATTGTAGCGTTTGTATAAAAAATACTACAAGTGCATGCTTACCTTCTTGCAGTCACAAAATGACAGAACATTGATGAAGGGATATCGTCGAGTGGCGTTCGTGGAGGAGTTCTGGGACATCTTGAAGCAAATCCACAATAATGACGGTTTGCATGCTGGTGTTAAGAAGACGTTCGCACGGGTACGTAAATATACCGATTGCATAAAGTTAGCTGGTCTTTTTGGACAATAGGTCCAGAGTACCTATTCCTTCTTGCCAAGAAGTGTTGTTGAGCAGTATGTCAAGCTGTGCTCAGCTTGTCATCTGCGCAAGCCACAAGCTACAAAGCCTCCGCTCAGACCTATTGTAGCCAATGGCCTGTTATCTCGGCTTCAGGTATATAGGCCTTGTGTTGCTGTTAACTATATCTGTTAACAGCTCTATCTGCCCTTTACAGATTGATCTCATTGACATGCGCCATCTTCCAGATGAGGATTTCAAGTGGATTTTGCACATAGTAGATCACTGGTCTAAGTTCAATTTGGCATTTCCCTTGGTCAATAAAGGTGCTCATGATGTAGCTGAGGCATTGGAGAAGTATGTATTCCCAGTTATGGGCCTTCCGAGCATACTGCATAGTGACAATGGCCGAGAATTTGTAAACTCAGTGATCACAGAGATTCTTAATGATTGGCCAGGGCAAGTTCAACTGGTCAGAGGAAGGCCTCGCCACCCACAATCCCAAGGTGTAGTTGAGCAAGCTCATTACACTTTGGAGCGGATGCTGTCTGCCAAAGTAGCAGAGCAGAAAACTTGTAAACCTCCGTGGTCAAGGTGGCTGCCTCATATTGTTTGTAAGTGTAAATATAATGTTGCTTATACATGCACTGTGCAAAAGAACCTTTACTTTTTTTAGACACCATGAATACGCAGGTACATGAAACAACCAAAGCAATGCCATATGAGCTTGTATTTGGCCAGCCCCCAAGGTCAATTATAATCCCTGAACCACGGTTGAAGGGTACGTTTGATGAAGAACAACTTGATGAAAAGGATGGTGACATAATTGATGATGAAGTGGTCAAAGAAGAAGATGAATGCAATATTGATGAATCAATTACCGAAGACATCAAACAGGAAACATACAATGAAGAAGATCAGAATGAGCTGCTGAAGTGTGAAATGAGTATGCAGCAACAGGTAATGCAGCAGCTCACAGATACACATTATCATAATCCTCTTTTTGTACAATGTAGGGAAATTTCACTGTATTGGCGGCTAACACTCAGGAGGAGCTTGCTGCAGATGCAGACTGAGGATACCAGTGAACCAACTGGGCTTGAAGAAACACATTCAGAGTCATTATTGCCTAGATCCCTGTCCACTCAAAAGAAACATCTCGAGATACGTAAGAAGGCAGATGCTGCATACTTAAAAGCTATAGAAAAGATGGGGCAAAAGTATTCCAAGCACAATGGACACCACATTAAACAGTTTGCAGTAGGAGATAATGTCAGTGTCCGAATACCACGCATTGATCGAGCTAACACTGACCTACAACGTTTGCCATGCATCATTGTAGAGATAGTGGGCAAGGCTTGTACCATGTATCGTCTTTTCTGTAAGGTAGGAGTGCTGAATACCTGCTATGGTGCTGGGGATCTGGAGCTTTTCACTGGTTCCTTTGAGTTTGCAACAGAGGGCTGGAGAACAATGCCGGTAATATCCCTAAGAGAAGCAGCAAAGTTGCAGGCTCCTTGGAATAGTTTTACCAAAAACAGGTGCACTTGCAAGTCAGGAAGATGCAACACGAAACGTTGCAGTTGTGTACGAAACAACATTGAATGTAGCAATCATTGCCACCATGGATCAATTTGTGACAATAAAGGGGATAAAATCGCTACTGATCGGAAGAGCAAACGAGCTGATCATGAAGAAGTGTGTGGTATTAATGCCTCTTTACAAAGTGATATTGATGATTCATCAGCTTGCAGTATCATTTGTGATGACTCTGATATTGCACCACAGAATGATATAGTACCAGTGAGCGCTGGAGCTCATGTTGCAAAGGTAAGTTAAAAATGAGTTTTGTGCAAGTGATTCATGACAGCATATCTTTTCCCCTCTACATACAGAAAAGGAGTGGAGTCTGGTTTTCTGCAGAGATGAGAAAAATCATAGAAACTGGAGACTGGCTTACAGATCAGCACATGTCCCTTGCACAAGAAATTCTGAAGGGTCAATTTTCACATATTGATGGATGGCAAAGTACATTATTGGTGCAGATTGACGGATTCATTCCTATTAAAGGCGAAGCTATTCAAATACATCTTGTTTCTGACTCACATTGGGTAACATCTTCCAGCCTTGGTGGTAAAGTTACTGTGTATGATTGCCGTAAGTACAATGGCCATTTGTCATCTACTATAACTCATCAGTTATGTCAAGTATACAGAACAATGATTGAGGAAAGTGATGATAACCAAAATGCCTACTTAGCTGTGCATATTCCACAAGTACAAAGGCAATGTGGTAGCAATGACTGCGGTGTATTTGCTATTGCCTTTGCATTACATGCAGCACTTGGCCACTGTGTGGGAGATATTACATTTGATCAAAGCAAAATGAGAAACCATCTCCTACAGTGTTTCAAAACAAGAAAACTAACACCATTCCCGACTGTTGATAAAAAGGCAAGAAAAAGAGCAGAGAGTTATTTTGAAGTGAAAGTAGATGTCTTCTGCACCTGTATGATGCCCGATACGTATGGAGATATGGTGCAATGTGGCACATGTCAAAGATGGTACCATTTAAAATGTGCTAATCTACTCAGGTTTCCATCTGAAGACGAGTGGTGGTGTTGCTCTTCATGTAATTGACATTATACTGCTATTTTGTATTAATAACATTGCACTGATTTCGCATTGAATTAATCATCATCATTATGTACAAAGCTGAACAATTATGTTGTGCATCCTGTTAAAATTTTTACTTTTGGGTTTTAGTCTTGTATGTATTACTACATGCAGTTATGTAATAAATCAAGTAGCTGTATGCTGAAAAAATAACAAAGTACTTCAAGTATATGGTTCCGCAACGGGCCGACCGGTTACGTAACCAAACACACTGGTAATGCATCGGGCCAACCGGTTACGTAACCGGCTGGCATTATACATTGGTAATGCATCGGGCCGACCGGTTATGTAACCGGACGACCGGTTACGTAATGGGTGGCCCGTTACGTAACCGTCCAAGTTACGCATCCGTGCGGAACAGATACACGCATGACGCAGAGCAGTTACGAGGATTCGAAGGCTAAGTGTTTGGTTGAACTTATATGGTACACGAGAAAACGTGGAGGGGGCTAGTTGGGCGTAGCCCGACTGTACCTTCGCGGCTTCGCGTATTGGCGGAAGGTCGGGTATACATGGATTTGTACCCATGCATCTAATAGCGTATGTGGGCTGTATGGGATAATAGTATAGCCCACATACGCTATCAGATGGGTACAAATCCAGGCATAGGCTAGATACCCAATACGCGAAGGGGGAGGGGGGGGGGGGGACAGCTGTGCCTAGGAAAAAATGTCCTACATGGGGGGACAATAATGCCTAGAGGGGACATTCATTCCTAGGCACCAGTGTCCGGGGGGACAGTCGTGCCTAGGCATGAATGTCCGGGGGGACACTTTTTCCAGGGGGACAGCCATGCCTCCGACAACGGTACCAAAACAACTTAATTTGATAGCATCAAGTGCAACTTAATTTAAGCACACAATATACGCTATATTCTGAAAAAGGATTAATTACCTGCGTGGATGACGACGAGAAAACTCTTCAACCACCGCATCTGGATTCAGCTCTATATATCTACGAATAGGCATCAATGCCAAACCGTTTAATCTTTCATTACCCATCGTGCTTCGAAGTGACGTCTTCATAAGTTTTAGCATGCTGATTGACCTCTCACACTCACAATTAGTTACTGGCAGATCGATATGACAAGGAGTACGTAAATGTAATCCTTGTCAACAAAAATAAGAGTCTTTGTAGTCGTATCCAGCTCTTTTGCTTTGATGGATTCACTTTTCCATTTCATTCGCCATAAATCCAGCTCAGTATGTAATGCCTTAGCTGATGGAAGGTCATCTTTATATAGCTGTAAACCATCTTTGAAATGACTTGGCTTAAGCTGAACAGAGGAGCTGACCAATTCAGAAGGCAGAATTTGTACTAATTCTACAATAATGCCTGCTGTTCCTTCTTCAAAACGATTGTCCAGTCCAGAATGGTCAAGCATTGGAATAGTTAATTTTCGTTGGTAATACTGGCTAGCATTAGCCGCAGGTGTATTTGACCGATGGAGTTGGTAGCTTGCAATTCGAGGATAAGACTCTTCAATTCCAACACTGTGAGCCAGTGCAACTGCATCTGAATAAACAATTTCGTGAAACTTTTCACTACCACATCGAGCTTCCTTAAGTGCAGCCTTAACCATTGATATATCGCGGTAGGCATGAACAACATCAATAGAAATGAAATACACATGCACATATACATGTATATACAGTCGAGTGTTTAATATTATATACTTGTCAGACAGTACTTTAGTTTGCTTATATCTACCTGTTTCCTGAGAAAAAGGACCTGAGATCCATTGCATTGACACGCTTACATCCTGTAGCACAGCTCGCACCTTTCGATCGCTTCATTTCGCGGTAAGACTCAATTAACCACGCGTGCGTCACAATCTAATTAATTATTCATGACTTGGAGCCAAGGGGGGAGTCTTTAGACCCCAAAGACCCCCCCCCCCCCCCCCCCCCCCCCCCCCTCCTGAATCCGCCCCTGCCTATTTGCAAAATTCAATTAAATCCGATTCCGCAATCTTATCCTGCCGCCGATGCACCTATAACGTATCCCAGCGCTAGCGGTGGAACAAAACAATTGCGCCGTGCTGTTTTATATCGCCCGCTATCATCTAGCTCTGAATACGGCAGTTCTTTGCCTATGTACGAGTGCCAGCATCAAGAACAGAGGCTATATTGTTCAATTCCGTCACTATACTGCCGAAACCGTCCGGTCCTGCGCCGGCATCAATATTAAACAATCGAAACCTCTACTCGAGTAACCAGTTCCATTCACAGGGCATAAACATGTCGCAAGAGGTTGCTGGGGGGAGTGGTCTAAGAACGAGCAGGAGGCTGCTTGAAGAGATTGTACTTGATGATGAAAACATCAACTGCGACGATCCTTTTCCTCCGTGTGCACATTTCAAGCATTCGACAAATATGGGTGTACTATAAAGCTAGGTACTTTAATAAATTTTTGAAAATTAATATAACGAGAACTTTTATGTATAGCATAACAGAGCAAAATGAATGCATCAAAAATATGCTTTTGCCAATGAAAACGGATTAGTATTTCAAAAGTTATAGCGTTTCAAACATTGCATCGCGGGTAACTAACAATGTACGCAATGTGAATGGACCGCGATATAATAAACTGTAACCGCTTGACTTCTCCGTGCAGCTGCTGTACAAGTATTCAAGATAATGATGCCACAATTGCATAAAATACAACATAGATACTCTTGATAAGGCTCACAGTGTCAAATACACATTGCAACTAAATTTAGGTCTCCCTTTATACAATCCACTGCCAATAGCCCATATAGTGATATTGTAATGTTTTCTCCTTCTACTTCGCCGTCATTCTTCCAATATGTAATAATTACTTTAGGACTTCTTTGATTGCTTTACACATATTATATAGCTGCTACCATAGCTGTTCAAAATACAGACCATTAATAACTGCATGACTGACACATGAAATAAAATATTGTACATGTATTCCTTTTACATTCCAAGGTATCTGGAAATTCATTTGATAATTCAACTTCCTTTTGTGCCACACATTGCAACTTCTTTTCTATTTTCCTCCTAAAACTGCTCCGGCTCATCTTATTTTTAGGTCTCTATTCTTATAATATAAAAATGTTGTTTAATAACTAGATTTGACTGTATTTTCTTGCTCATTCTGGGAGTGTACACACAACCACTGCATTGTCCCATTTTACTTTTCCAACAAGGAACCCTACTTTAATATTAGACACTTCTCCTATATCATGGTCACATCACCCAATCCACTTTGACATATATAGTTGGTGCCGCACATGCAGACACCATACAAAACGTCACATGACATGATCCTGAGAACATACATTTTGAGCCTACTTATTTAGAGATGGTGGGCCCATACCACCTTAGTGGAAAAAACCTCACTGAAGTGAGGGGAAAGACCATGCTGGCTCTAGTCAAACAAAATATCGTGACATGGCATATAGCCACAACTGATATACATTTGTATTATAATTAAGAATCATGATGCTTCCTGATCTGCTGCCACTGGCCTGCTTCTTCTCCAGATCTCTAGAAGCCTGTGCATAAGATACAACACCACTGGGGGCGGGGGGGGGGGGGGGGGGGGGGGGGGGGGGGTAGAGTGACCTTGCACATGACGCCTAGAATGCTCACATACATGTACATGTATCTGCAGAATCCATCTCTTATACCACATGGCACTATGTGTATGTATATCGAACACTCATCAACAGACCAATACAGAGGCCATGACATTGTATCCAACATACCAGGATATCAACACCCTTCAACAGCTATACCTTAACATGCAATCTGTTAGTCGCTACACTCAAACTGCATTCCTATAGGAGCATATTTTGCTCCTCAACTGACAGAAAAGTGCATTTCTATAGAGGCCAAGGGTGTGTTCAGCAAACATATTGTCCACTGGTGCGGACAATGTTTGCCAGGTCTATATTAATGTATAGCACCATCCCATTCCTTATTTCAGGAACTAGCAGTTTGTAATGCTCATCTGAACATTTGAACAGTTCTCCTTCGCATTTCTCAATGTTAATGCATAGATTGGATACACTAACATGAATATATTGTCTTGAAAAATACGCTGTGTGGGCACCATCATATCACAATAATACAGCTATTTTTAATGACATGAGGATCCGTATTGTAAAACAGTTTCAATAACTAACGCGCACCTTGACGAATTTGGTGTGTATTAAATAGAGCTATCAAAAAACTCTTTGGCACACAAAGAAAATAGATTGTCTATGCATTGAAAATACTAAAATTAAGTTTAATTCACAGGTCTCTAACACAGAAATACCAGGTTAAGCAATATTATGTCGAGCTCTAAGCAATCCAACAGTAAACACCTGTGCCGTTAAATGGACCCTTGGGCACCATCCAAAGTTCATGAAATTGTATCCTGATATAGACTAAGACCTAATATATATGGCAAGCGTTTCCTCAAGTTGGCACCTTTAAAAACTAGCGAATGGCTAATCGCGATAGAATTCTATGAAAATCAACGAGGCACACACAATTACGCCGTATGCTGCCTTACATTTCGACACCATTAGTGTATCGTGCAACCCCTTTTCTTCTTTAACCTAGTAATAAAGTCATAAATACCTTCCAAACAACTTTACAAAACGCGTATCTTCTTGAGCACTCGTAGAGATATCCAAAATACGGTCACAATTTTCGACGTAATTTAGATCACCAGTTTCCGCCTACGCATACGCAATTTATTAAAGTACCTAATAAAGCGGTGATATTGGAAATATACATTCTTCATGCAGTCCACGGCTGTTTCGGTCGTGACATTAGGTTTTTTAATTAGATCATGATATTTGAATTACGGTATTTCCAATTCATGGTGAAATAGAAGTCATTAACAAACACCTAACATCGGAAACAGTTTATTCACAACCTTTTAAAGGAACGCGGGATTTTATGCTTTAAACAGTTTCAGAGCGCACTTTGCTTTCCACAACATCTATGACGCATATTAACTCAACGATGCTAACTTAGAAACAACGCTGGCGCATATAAGGGCGATTTCGTGGCGAGAAAATGTATCCTGTTTACTTTCGTATTGTCCGAAATCGCGCTTATAAAATCGATTACTTCTTGTTCGAGACTAACTAGCAAAGCCAGGTAAGTGATAATATGAGTTCTAAAATTTACTACACGCTTTCTATCATTGAACAAAACCAATGGTTTATCCATGAATATTTAACCACACTGCATGGAACCCCTACATGGGTGTACGTGTAAATTGGTAGACCTTTGTAGAATTTGTGGGTGCAAGCTTCTCAAAGATCACAAGCAAGCAAAGGTCAAAAAAGCCTATCCATGCTCATATCTATGCACCTCCTACACGGAAGAGATCTTGCAAGCCCTCCATATAGACACCAGGCACGACAGCTCTGTGATCCACCCCCCAAAGTTTTGTAACAAGTGTTATCTATCAATGAGGCACGTAACTGCAGCTGCTCAAAAGCAGACACCCTACAAGTGCTCAGTGGAGCCATACAACTGGTTTAGCCATTCGGTGGAGAGGTGCAAGGTATGCCCATTGTTTGTTTCATCACTCCACTTATTTGTTATTGTATCATATAGGGCTGTAGTGTTCATAAGCCATTTTATGCAGCACGATGGAAGAAGACAGGAAGGTTGGGGAGTACTCCAGCAGAAATTGTGGAGCACATAAAAGCAGTAATGCCTGGAAGGATTATTCATAGTCCCACACAACCTGCACTAGCTACCACACAGCTCTTATCTGCAATTGAGGAACTGCAATGTCCCATTTGCTTGGATGTGTTGCAGCAAGCAATGCAGCTCCCATGCGATCGATTTGTGTGTGCCACCTGTCTTATAGAGTGGGTCCACTTGGCTTCAGCACATTGTCCATGTTGTTACACAACATCACCTTTGGAATGTGCACTCATCAAGCCAGCCGCTAGAATGGTGCAACTGTTGCTGCATGATGTGATGGTGGTGTGCCCATCATGTAAGAGAAGTATCAAGGCCATTGAATATGATGCACATTGTTGTAGTGAAGTCAGCAAGCAAGAGATGCAACTGGTCAGTACAGTGGTGCATAGGATGCTTGATGCAACACAAGACCAATGCATTCGTATTCCTACTGGGGGGAAAGTAAGTTACATGTTTAAAGTAAATAGCTTCATGGTGTTTCATTCCATTTCGAATTATAGCCCCTGACACTTGCTCGGGTAACAGCTCCAATGGCACCACTTTCTGACCTCAGTGAGCGTACTCGCAAACGTCGAGTTCATGAGCTTCAGAAAACGCGTGAACATTTGAGTGCCAGTTCCAGTGATTCTGATATCCTACTCCAGGAGGAGATAAGAGCAATGACAAACGAAGAGAGACAACAGCTACTCCATGATGCTGGTATCACATTGGAAATACAACCAATTGATGAGCTAGCTATGAAGTCCATGCTCGGTATTACATGGTATGGTCTCAGAATCCTTTGAAGGTAAACAAGAATAGCCAATATATGGTGTCTAAATTTATGTGTACACAAAAAAACATGCATGTACAGGTGGTTGAAGCTATCTGGCGTGCACCTGAGCAGTGAAAGGAAGCAGCGTGCTCTTTGCAAAGAGCTGATCGGGGATAACTTGGAAGTGGAACTAGCTCCTTTTTCATTTAAGTTGCCTAATGGTGGAGAAGGGATTCGTGGGGCTGCTTATGGGTATACACCAAGCCTAACCAGCAAGATAACGCAGCTACTTGAGCAAAATGAGACGTATGTTACTATGTACGTAGCTCCAGGCATGTAACTATCTCATTGATAGAGAAGGCAAGCTCATTTGGCATGGTGGAATTATCCCCAGTGATGAGATCTGGGTAAAGCTTGGAGGGGACAAAGGCGGTGGCCTATTCAAAATGATCTTTCAGATCGTTAATGTTGCAAAACCAAATTCAGTTCACAACACTTGTGTGTTCTCCAGCTTTGAGGCCGATGATACCGTTACAAATCTCCATGTGGCACTGGACAGGTTTCGATCAGAAGTGGATCATATCCGCACAATGAAGTGGAGGTGAGGCACCTTTTTATAAATATCCTTTATCCGGCTATATTTGTTCTAGGGCCTACACAATGACATTGTATCTTACTGGTGACCTTGAGTTTATTAGTATTATGTATGGACTCTCTGGTGCAAGTGGTATGTGCATCACCGAGAACAGTAGTAAATACTTTCACATAATATTTAATTATATTCCAATCCTATAGGGAAGCATCCATGCCCATTTTGCCTTGTCACACTGGACCAGTTAAAAATGTCAGCTGAAAGTAGGGGTTCTTGCATGTGTCCCTCGTTCCTTGGATTCAATATTACTGGATCATGAACGTTTCATGGAAGCTGGAGGCAACTTGAAAAGAGCCATATGGTTTAACAACTGCATCCACGACCCTTTTTTCAATATTCCACTATCTCAGGTACAGCCATGAGTGCGTATATATTTGAATAACCTGTATATAATGTGTAGGTTTGCATACCTGGTTTGCACATCACACAAGGAATATTTCAAAAGCTCTTCTCTCTTTTTGAGCATGCCTGCCACAACATTGATCTCAAACTTGCCATGTACTGGAAGGTTTCTCCAATGGGAAAGTCCCAATATGATGCTTACTCTCAAACCCTGAAAGATCTTGAAAGTGCTCTCATTGATTTGGAGGAACTGCATCAGGAGGCAGACAATGTGCAACAGCTTGCAACCTACACTGCAATTACTACAGGTGCAGTCACCCCAACTGTAGAGGAGCTTTTGGAACTCTCTGGAAACTGCTACAAAAGCATTCAAGTTCAGGTGAGATCTAGAGCATTGCAAATGCACATACATATCAATATCACTGTGCAAAGGAGGAGAAGGTCAAGCAACTCAGAGAGACCATTCAGATGGGTTTCAACCTTCAGGAGGGTCCTTGTATCAAGGCCATAGAAGACTGCCTAACTGTATTGGGTGTTTGCCTCCAAAGGTACTTCGGGGGAATATTTGTTGGGAATCATGTCCACAAAATTCTTAAGGTATGTTATGTATGTGCAGTGCTTTGTGGTTTTGATGTGCAATTATATCTTATAGCCTACAGGTATAGAAACTCTCTGTTCATGTGTCCTCAAGGCAACTGAGAACACACCTGAACTGAAATCGGAGGCAGAGGCAGTTTATGAACTATTCTATACAATCTTTACACAGTTTTCTGAATGCCATGTACTCTATGACAGCACAGTACTGACACAAGATGGCATACAAAAACTTGGTAAGCCCTTGCTTGAATAACCATGCATTTGTGAAGAACTTTAAAAAAAATTTTTCTCTCATAAAAGACCAAGCCATCTAGAGTTTCTTCTCCTCGTTTGACTGAAATTTCAGAGGAATTGCCAGAACCAGACCACATGCTGCAGTGGTTGTCCATGCACCAAGCAGGTTGTGGGTTAATGGGGGAGCAGGGTGCAGAGTCGATCCACGCAAAGTTCAACTCCTCTTTGAGAACATATTCAGTTATCAAGGATCCTGTAGCAAAGATGAAAAGTATATTGCATGATCATTACCTTAGCATATCCCCTCACGTGACATCCGCATTGCCACTACCTAAGAAACGGAAGCTGAAGAAAACAAGTACGTGACATTTGACTCTCAAAGTTTATTCAATCCGCGAATCATTGTAACTCTCTCAATTTGCGTAAATATTCAAGGTATGAAAAAAGTACCAGCGGAGTCGTGTAGTAACGTAGAAACATTATAAAAAGCAACATCGTACCCTCCTGCTTGGTTTAATACTATTTTTCTTCAAAACTATAAGCGGGATTCGCGGGAAACTAAAACAGTTCAAACCGCATCCGATGAGATATCACGCATTCTGGATAGTATAACACCAGTTCTCGGTGATGAAATCAGGAAAGCTTGGTACTTTTCTATGCAGCTACCCTCTGCCTTTCATATGATACCTTCATCTTGTGAGGAATTACCGATGGCTTCGCAACAGAGCCTTTTTTCTACAACATACGCACCGGGTAGAATTATTGAACTGACGTTGCTAGGTACTTAAGATTCATAGTGGGCGCGGGCCTAATGCCGAATTTTCAATGGAACGAAACAGCCGTGAGTCGGCCGGGCGTGTGTGCATGGCAATATGCCAATCTGAGGGGGCTGGAAATGTGCACACGGAGGAAAGGATCTTCGCAGTTGACGTCTTCATCATCAAGTACGCAATTTCTCCAAGCAAGCTCCTGCTCCTTCTTAGACCACGCCCCCAGCAATTCTTGCAACATGTTTATGCCCTGTGAATGGAACTGGTTACTCGATACATGTTCCTGTAGTTGCACAGCTACGGCCAGTAGAGGTTTCAATTGTTTAATATTGATACCGGCGCAGGACCGGACGGTTTCGGCAGTATTTACGGAATTGAACAATATAGCCTCTGTTCTTGATGCTGGCATTCGTATATAGGCAAAGAAATGCCGTATTCAGAGCTAGATAATAGCGGGCGGTATAAAACAGCACGGCGCAATTGTTTTGTTCCACCGCTAGCGCTGGGAAGCCTGGGATACGTTTATAGGTGCATGCATCGGCGGCAGGATAAGATTGCGGAATCGAAATTAATTGAATTTTGCAAATAGGAGGGGGTACGTTTGGACCCATGCACACATGGTTAAGTGGGTGACTCATAATTCCAAAATCATCGCATTATAGTACACCCCTAAGTCTGAAAGTGGTCTTTGCTCTATCCTCGTTTTCTACCTCGACCTGCCAATAGCCGGTTTTCAAATCCAGCGTGGTGTACAACTTGGAACCAGCCAAAGTATCCAAGGTTTCATCTATTCGGGGGAGCGGGTATGCATCTTTTCTAGTGATGGCGTTAACTTTCCTGTAATCAATACAAAATCTTACGGACCCATTCTTCTTTTTCGCCAGCACTATTGGGGAGGACCAAGGACTGTTAGACAGTTGGGTTACTCCTTTCTCCAGCATTTCCTGCGTCAACTTCCTGACTTTTTCTTTTCGTGCTTGTGGAATCCTGTGAGGGGAGCAGTGAACAGGGGAGGAGTTACCCATATCTATTTTGTGCTTCGTAACTGAGGTGTAACCAGAATCATGCTCGTGTAGAGCAAATGCGTCCTTGTACTCCAGTAGTACAGAAAATAATTGCTCCCTCTCAGCGGGGGAAATATGATTTCCAACCTTCAGTACAATGTCCCACAGAGCTTCTTTTTCTTCTAATGACAATTCTGTGCCCACTGAGATCGTTGAAATGCCTGTAGTGCTGGTGCAGGGTTCAGCCTCCTCCAGTTTAGCAATCTGCTCTCCTTTCTTCACTGTCACAGGAATATCATGAGGGTTAAATAATCTGACAGGGATCAACTCATTTCTGCGTGAATGCACTATAGTGTTTGCAACCATAACCCCATGTCTACCAACATAATCACCTTCCACAATCCAGTGCCATTACCAACAGGACTTGTCGGTTGTATCATGATTTCCATTTCACTAGCAGCAGGTATGGTTATCATTGTACTAGTAATTATAGCCCAATGATCTTTACTGGGACATCTGTAAGAGAGCAGGACATTTCCCCAGAGGGAAAGGTAAGCACCCTTCTACCACAGTCAATGACACTGCTATTGGCCCCTAGGAAATCTAGCCCAAGAATTGCATCAACCATGATATCATCTGTAATAACAAATGATACCTTGAACTCTAGTCTTTACCTCCTTCCACCACGACTGGGATGAGCGCACAACCTTCTATTGATAAAGAATTGCCCGTAAGCCCCAGTCCAGCCCACTTTTGCAGTGGTTGTGACAGGCTGCCCTTGTCTTGTAACTTGGTCCAGACCTTTGTGTGCAGAAGTGAGACAGCGGTGCCTGTATCAATTAAAGCTTCAATAGGGACAGAATTAACAAGAACAACAATACGAAAACTCATGTTGTTTGATGACAATGATGTATAGGTGTGAACAGCGACTTTGTCTGGATGGGCCTTTACAAATCTTCCCTCGCAAGGGTGGCCCTTACCCCCGAGGGACTGAAGTTTCCCTGCTGTGCTAGCGGGGAGCTGTTTCTACAAACCCGAGCTATGTGACCCTTTTTGCCACAGTTCCAACATACAATGTGCCTACGCCTGTCCGGCTGTTTTTCTACCCTCGCCGGAGGGTGATCTTTGTTGCTTCTCATAGACGTCTCCAACCTGTGAAGTCGTTCACTTAAGTTTTCCAATGTTGTTAGTAGTTTCTCATCGACACCGGCAACACCAGAAACTGCTGCTGATTCAGTGCCGTCCCCCCACTGTGAGTCTCTTGCTGATTTCTGTGGAACAACAACGTCAACGTGACGGTGAGACTTACTAGAACTCGCGGCGGCGTTCAGGTACGACTCAAGTTGTATAGTAGCCGCAACAGCTTCTTCCACGTTACTGGGCCGTTTCTGTTTTACTCCAAAGG
The DNA here is from genome assembly GCA_949361645.1 of Spongilla lacustris. Lineage (NCBI taxonomy): Eukaryota > Metazoa > Porifera > Demospongiae > Spongillida > Spongillidae > Spongilla > Spongilla lacustris. The sequence continues at coordinate 2,487,197 of OX442421.1, forward strand.
CCACCTGCAGCTGAGAGTCTTCAATCTGCGACAGGTATTGATTCAGGGATAGGCATTCCTTTGCCTTAATTGTCCTCCAAGTCAGGGTAGGCCCTGTCAGATGTCTCCGAAAGATGCCCAGTCTTCGTCTCGGCGCTTCTTTCTCGTGTTGAGTTCCGCGACATACAGTTCTCGCCTGCTGTCGGGAGCGAAACGTTTCTGTAATGCCTTAATGCACTGACCGTAATTGCCTCGCGCCGTTTCATGAAGGCCGTCTGTGCCTTTCCTGTTAGCCTTACTCGCAACCATTTTAGCTTTTCTTCGCCCATCTCCCACTTATTCACAACGGCGACATTTTCGAAATGGGTAACCCACTCGTTCCATTCGTCCGGCTCGCCGTTGAATGGCTCAGGTATAGGAGAACGGGTTTCGACATCCTAGGCCTGCCGACTACGCCAATGTGAGTCGAGTGCCGAAATCAGTGCAGCCTCAGCAAACACATATACACGAATGCCAATATACAAAAATATATACAGCTATATAAGTTCTGGAGGGCAAGGGTCAGACTTGTAGGATGCGCTGCGTACTACATGACGTCACTATTACGTTACAATTCTATAAACCTGTGACGAAACACGTAACGCACGCGCGTCACACGAATAAGGATACTCCACGCTGGCGGGCGCGCTCACACACACACAGTTGCAGACAGACACATGTACGCAACACACAGACATTACTTTATATCTATCCTATGTGCTTCATTATTGGGTTTCTGTAATGTGGGGAGAGGGAAATGGGGGAGAAATGGCCTTTGAAAAAACTAATTGCTACTTCTATTCAGGCACCCAGCAGGAGATATATACTGTTAGTAGACAGTATTAGTGTGCTGGTGTAGCACAAGCCACCCAAACATAGTTGTTTGTTATAAAGGCTGTTCTGGAGTTAGCTTCTTGTACCAAGGTCTGTTTGCAGCTGTTGTGGTGATATCAAAATGATTGGCTTGTTTTGGGCTAAGTCCAAAGGCTTCACTTTTGTCATGTGCCCTCATAGCTCACTTCTCTGTTGTCATGTGCCTTCTTACTCCTCTCTTCTTGGACATCCCCATTTCCCTAGTGCTGATTGTACTTCTTATGTTCTCACAAGTATGAATACATTCACACACATGTATGTGCTCATATAACTAAACAGATACATATAGGTATATAAGTACTGGTACATGTACATGTACATTGTATGCATGCACACAGGTACACACATATGTACATACACACATACATACCCCATTTAATCATATCTTTTTGTTCTCTTGCCTGCAGTCCTTCACCATCAAGAGTTTCTTTTCTCCAGAGTGTCAGAATGTCAATGGATCTATTGTTGATGTACATTTCTTATAATAATGTGTCTGTACCAGCTGTTTTTTTTTTTTACAATGTATCGTAGCTGTGTTGTGGGCTATGATGTTACTGGCTTGGCACATACATGTATATGCATATGCAGCAGGCGTTGACTGCCCTGGCACTGTGTGGTTAATTATAAAGCCGGTTGGCTTTTTTATTGATGCCTTGTTGCTTTAGGTAAAAGCCTTCATCTGTTAATAATACATTTAGTATTTACATACTAAATGTATTATTAACAGATGAAGGCTTTTACCTAAAGCAACAAGGCATCAATATATAAATATATAAATTGAAGCATTTTGGTTTGGGTGTACTTTTTAAAGTTCTTTACTGTTAAAAGGACATACAGTGGTGTTCACTGAAAGGGGGGGGAAATGCAATAATGCGCATTTTTGATAATCTCATGAATGGTAAATAATGGTATCATGCTCAGCCTCTACTTCTGAACAGAGTACATTCACTTTAATTTTAATTTAGACTTGTAAGCAAAATAATGCACCATAGTAAACAACAACTTGTCAGGTTGGATGTTCAAGGCTATAACTCCTTTATTTTTTGCAGTTAAGGTACCAATTTTTTTGTTGTATGTACCGAATACAGGTAAAGTACATGTAATGTTATATTGAGCTCTTAAATCCCACACGTTATGGAGATCAGTAGTAAAGTATGACTTTTTGGAGGGAGGCGGGGCCCGGCTTTGAATGAATTTGGGCAAATTAGTTTAACTTAAGGGTTAAAATTGACTATATGAGAGGTCCCTGGGGTATCCACATAATTTTAATGATCTTTTTGGTAGCTTGCTATATGGGCATTAAACAATCCACGAAATGTTAAACGATTTTTCACCAGTTTGTAGGATTTCTCCGAATATCATAGTAAACATGTAGTAAAGAATCATAGTATTATATTTTTGTTTGTAAGCACTGTATGTAACTTTTAAAAGCAATTCTGTATGTAGAATACTTGATAGAATAAGTACAAACGCATAAAATGATTTGCATACTCTGAAGAGAAAGGAACAAAATGATGTAGAAAATGAGGCAGGGATCCTCGCAGTCCTATCCTAGATCCTGTCATTTAGATTCTCTTGTTCATTACACCACAACTAATATGTGGTATGTGGGTTGTAATGACTGTAGGAGTGATTGATCATTGTATGATAATAAATACACCCCTTTCACAGTGTGTACACCAGAGCCCTACTTGTAGGATGTTTTCAGTTATGATAAATGTGCATGTACATGTACATGCTAAAGGGATGTTACTTCACTGAGCTGAGTACTGCTCTACTGCTTCAGTGCAATATCAGGGGTCGAAGTATTATTTAAAAGTCACCTGCACATGGTGCAGATGACCTATGGGGCCCCCCTGCACATAGTGCAGATGACCTACATGTATGGGGCCCACCTGCACATGACCTACGGGGCCCACCTGCACCCTAATTCTACATGCACCCTTTGCACTCACACAACAATATTTACTGCACTCACTGTGCACAGGTCTTAATATTAGATGGTAGCATGTACATGAGGATGTAATGAGGCAAATGAGCAGTAGGAAGCTATAATTGTTTGAATCAGTTTAATTTTTTTGAATTGATCATAAATAGTGATCTCTGCATTTGAACTCTTTACTTAAGTCAAAGCTCTTACATGGGCTGCCTTCGTTACAGGCACAAAAGGTGCCACTAATGGTACCGGTATGCTGATGAGGGTAAGAATGGCGAGGTAGTTAAGGGTAATGATATTGCAACAACCCCTGTTTATAGCATTAGCCATGCCTGTAATTGCAGTCGATACAGTTGTTACTTTTAAACTTGATAGGATTCCAGTGTGCAACATGTCTGAAACTTGTATATACACGTGTAGAGAGTATTAAAATACTCTGTACTGTAGATGTTTGAAGCTGTGTTTAAGCAAGTACAATGTAGCTGCAGAATGACTTATCTGTGTTGAATGAAAGGGTTTTTTGTTATTACTTTTGTCTATATCTAGAGCCATATGAAGTGACTGCAATGAATTGTGTTTCCGGGAAGACATAAGTATTTAAGTTTTTCCCGCTCAAATTGCTGACATCAGCAGCCTGAATAAGGTGCAGCCTCGGCTGATAGCAGCGCATACTGCTAATGACGAGCTGCAGAAAACAGAGAGGTGCATGGGGATAGTCAGGGTCAGAAGTGCATGACTCACATGTTCGCTCAAGCTGTTGTTGGTCAACTTCAGCTTATTGAAGGTAACCACACTGTCCATCCAGTGAGAGCCCAGTGCTGGGGAATCAGGATGGACGTACATGAATAGATGTGTGGAAGAGCACTTCTCTTTGAAGCTCTTGATCCAAGCTGAGTTATAATATTTGTAACGGAATTTATCAACTGGTGACATATCAATGAGGAGCACGTAGGGCTTGGAGGGTTCCAGGTTGAACAGCTGCACGTTTATTTGTGGAAACATCTGCCTACACATGTAGAATTCATGAGCAGGGAACAAGTGACCCTTCCCTCCAATTAATCCATGAACATGAATATAATGTGGCTATTCTGAGGTGGAAAAATCAATACTTATACTGAACCTGCATGAAAGAGCGGAACTATGATAAAATTAATATCATGTTGGTCATGTTCACAGAGCTTTGCATAGCAAAATTTCAATGCTTAAACAGCTCAGACAGTGATCCTCTGGTTGATCCAGTTCCTGATCAAACTATGCTGCCAACAGTAAGTTTGACAGAGTCTGTCATACCATAAACTGCATGTGTTTAAAGCCATCATGTCAAGCTTACTGTTGGCAGTGCAGTTTGATCCGGAGCTGGATAGGCAGGAGGATCAATGTTCGAGCTGGAAGGAAAGACTTTGAGCATTGCCATTTTATTATGCAAAGGTCAGGGAATATGACGCAATGCCGTTGTGCTTTGTAGATCTATAAGGATGGTAAGTGTGTGTATAGTTAGGAGTGCATGTGAATGTGCAGTTGTTGTAGTGATGGAGAGCATATTGTGTTCTCTGTTTTTTGAACACATCAGACGAGATGTGGGTCGACTTCCTCTAAATACATTTATAGGCAAAATAGTTGGCCCCTGATCATGTATTGCCGGAAGTATGCATGGAAATTGGGCTCTATATATCCCCCTGGTCACGATTTATTGTCATCTTTAGAGATGAATAACGCGGAATAGCCCAATGTGAAATAGTGAACATTAACAAACCAACTGTATTAGGACACTCACCGACCACAGCGAGTAATTGTCATCTCTGTCCGCTCAGCCGAGAACTGTTTCCACAATGCCCTGTTCTCCAGAACAGCAATTATGGGGCTGTCGGTTTGTTTGAGCGGTGACACCCTTTCGCTCGCATAGTTGGGAGAACTGATATCCACGTTAAGCTTCGACATGGGCGTTGAGCGAGTACCAGACATTGTAATCTATTAACAGAAAGCTAAAAAGGTCACGTTAGCACTAAATTGCCCCCCCCCCCCCCCCCCCCCCCCCTACGCTAGCGCTGGCACTGGGGTGAAGAAGGTAGAGCTTTGTTTGCAAGAAGATTAACGTACAAAGCTACAATAAGGTTAACTGTGACACGCTCGTACAGGAACATGAGGTTGTACCCTGGGTTGTTGTACATAACTTGTATGGTTTTAAAATCCCATTTTCACTCTCAGTACCGTAGGTAGAGGGCGTGGTGTCCATCCGAACTGCCAGCGGAGGCAATTCAGTGTCGTAAGTTAAACCAACAAATCCAGTCTGTTTAACAGCCTAGATAAAGCCATGGCAAATTCAGACGTCCTACAAGTTAGATCTAGAACCTAAATCATTTTTAGCTACGTACATTTGAGTCTGGGTACGAGACTATTTCTCATTTTCCACCCCCCCCCCCCCCCCCCCCCCCTTGGATTTGCCGCTGGGAACCGGAAGCTAAACTACACAAATGACCTTTTACTTACCCCTACTTCAGTACTGATCGTTGACCCCTTTTCATCTTGCGTGGCGATCTGGGACATCTCTTCCTCGTCCTCCACGTCATAAAGTAACGCAGCTTTTATCCTTTTTGCATCCGAGGCACTACCTACATCGGGGTGTTGGAGGCGTGTCCTACTCATACTGATAGTAAGTTCTGAAGGCAAGGTGCCACGTTCCCGCCAAATGTTATGTAGACGTCATAAGTGTCGTCATCGCGGCGGTGTAATTAATTAGTGCTGAATTCTACAATTGTATCATAAATCATATTATTTTGAAACATCGATCTTAGCAAGCAGATATGTATCAAATATGTTTTGCTAGTATGCCCTTATCTGATACAACCATATAGAGAGATATAAAACCAGCATTACAGGTGTCATCATTCTTGGTCAATGTTGTTTTTTTTCTTTCCCCCCCCTTAATTTGCTGTACTTACAAACAATGTCATAACCCTTTTTTTTTTCAACTTCTGGGGCCAGACCTGCCTGTTGACAGAAGTGCGCAAAAACAGTCCTGGAGATGGTTGTTGAGCCATTACAAACCCACTATGCCTACAAGACAAGTTATGGAATGATGAACAGCTGCATCAATGCCAGAGAAAGAGAAAGCACAGGTCTGTACATAAAGGCAGGCCTAGCCAAAAGTTGATGAGAACCTGCATGTCTGGGGACTTGATTCCTCAGTTCTGCCATGAGATTCACAACTTGTGACCATATCCTGGGGGTGAAGAGAGGAAGCTCATGACTTGTAATTGTGTCACCACACCAAGAAGAATAAACAAAAACACTGACAAACATGCAGTGGTGTATCCAGGGTGGTACTCCAGGTGCTTTAGTACCCGTATTACCGTAAACGTTGTTATCAAATGTTATTAACAATAACTATTAATAAGTCATGTCAGCCTCCTCTCCATCCCCCCCCCCCCCTTTCACTTTTTGTACCTGGGCAGGTATGTAAGGTACAGAACAGTATATGTGGTTGACATATGTAACCAACATGTAATTGGTTACATTTCATTTGTCAAAATTTAAATTTGGATGTATCATTTGGAAAGGCATGCCAAAACTTGGTTACTATAGAAAACTGGCATTTGGAAAGACAAAAAGGACACCTCACAAAACATATCATTTTGTTTCACCATCAGATTGGCTCAAACACATGTTACATTTTGTGAATTATTGCATGACAGTTGCAATAGATCTAATCCAGAGGGCTTGTTAGGTTGGAAGACTTTTGGTGATCCCCAGAGACATTTTTTTCATCTACTCTTAAACATTGATTGGTTTAAGCTCTTTGCACGTTCTGAATACAAAGTGTCGGCCATTATGACTGTACTGAACTTACCTACGAAAGAGAGTTTCAAAACAAAATTGACAATGGATTTAGGGAATAATGCCTAAAGTAAATACATGTATCAATATATTTTTAAAACCACTTGATTGTTAATGATTTGATGCTGTTATGGGGAGGAATCTCAATAGGTCACTCCAACTGGCAATACTGTATGAGCTGCACTCCTTGGAGTATCAGCAGACATACCAGCACTAATAAAAGTATCCCAGTTTCTAGGACACAAAGCTGATTTAGAATGTTCTTGATGCACAATCAAGGCTGAATGAGATCCTACAGTCAGAGGTGCTTCTGGGAAAATGAGTTATTTTACCCCTGCTGCACCACCTTTAAGAACAATGACCCAGATATTGGGACAAACCAAAGTACATGTATCAATCGTTCCAGATCTAGAGCTGATGATGTAGCCATTCAAAAGAAAAATGGAATTAGATACAGCGAGTTACTTAGATATTGATTTGGTAGATGTGTAATGTCACGTAAAGCTAGTCTGGGGACTGTCGGTGACGTCAATAAATTATGTTCTAATATATATGCATTTGGCGGGTCAACTACGCTGCACAGCCGGTTGGAAAGAATGATCCGTGTTCCGGACCGCTTCGTAATAATAGCGAGACAATATTATTCGACGGATCATCCAGAACACAACTGCAAATGACTATATAAACAGTGATTGTGTGTATCGTTGCATGTCTGGTGTGAGTCATTAAATCGGCTGTAAAACGCTCTGAAGAAAGAGAAAGAATCGGTAAGTCATTTAATGAATTCAGCTTCGTACTACGCACCTGCAAACTAGTTGTAAAATGTCTTACAAAACCCTGAATAATTTGCACGCCACGGCAGCCGCAATGGAACAGCACAAGTGTCAATTGGATGATTTGTGCCGGTGTCGTAGTGCACAATGTCCCCCCTAAAAGTTGTCCCCCCGGACGTTTTGCACTAGTGTACAATGTCCCCCCGGACATTCTGCACTAGTGTACAATGTCCCCCCGGACAATCTACACTAGGGCAAACTGTCCCCCTCCAGGGTAAAATGTCCCCCCTCATAACATTTTATTTCATCGATGACAAGGCTGGGAAACTTTTACGGCAGTACACGGGATCGCCGTGACGCCATTACTCGGTAGCTCCTAACCGTCGCCAAAGCTGCATGTCGTTCCGCCGCTTGAAATGTTCATTGTAACCAATACTGACACACATACACGAACATTTAGAATTATAGTATTAAATTCCTTTTAACGAATACACAGCTCGTATCCTTTCCGTGTCGTCAAAGCACTCATTGAAACCAATAAAATTCCTTAAGGATTGGGGATTGATATATACTTCATGGCTGAAATCTCATCAGTATGAGAGATTGAAATATATATATTGAGATCAACTTGGATCATAGCCTGAAAAGTAATGTCACATAAACACAGCGCTAGCTCCACACTGCGTGCACCGCCTGACATATCAGATTCTCGGGATAGGCTATTCCCATCGTCAGTTCATCTGTTGCGTGATAGTACAACTGATCAGTCGGGTACCCAGATTAAAACCCATCCAGCGTAAAAACCATGCATCCTGCGTCCAGGGTGGGAATAGTGTAAAAACCTTATTTGGAGGGGGTTTTGTCGAATGTAGACGTATGAATTGAATTATTGCTTCAACATTCGACAGAACTAGGGTAGAACCACATGTATTCCTATCCTGGACGCACAATCCAGGCAGGATAGTTTTTACGCTATATAAGGACGGGTCTTTGTTAAAAACCAGCCTGTTGGACGTTTATAACTGCCTTTGTTATCCTATAGGTACGACATTGCGCCCTAGTGTGGAGTGTCCAGGGGGGGACATTTTACCCTAGGGGGGACAGTTTGCCCTAGTGCAGAATGTCCGGGGGGACATTGTGCCCTAGTGCGGAATGTCCGGGGGGACATTCTGCACGGGGGGACAATCCGCCCTCCCACACCGTAACATTCTTTGATGCCCAAACACACCTTGTTTAGGTACTTCTATATTTGACGTACGTGTACCGATCGCGAAAAAGTGGTAATCGAAATAATGAGAAAAATTGTGACGGAAGTGATGGATTCAAATTGTACGGAACATAGAAACGAAGGCTAGTTTGGCAGCAATTGAGGACTGCATGTGCTGTGCTTTTCAGGTAGGATACTAAATTATCTAAGCCTTTGTGAAGTCAAAACCTAGAAAACTACACTTGTTCAATATTTCTGGCGGGCTGAAATAAGCGTTGACTTTCATATTTTGCAAAAGGTTTATATGAGTTGAGCGGCGGGGATAGAGTTATGATAAACAGGTCCCAAAGGTTATTATCTGCTTGCATTTCTTTTTTCATGGACTTCAGACGATTCACAAGGTGTTATCAAATGGCCTACGTGTTTGCACTTGGTATACGCTTTGTGTAAAACCAAATCACTTACAAAGTCTCCTAGTGTAACAAGCACTGTTTTTTTTTACTAGTTTTTGTAACTTTTAAAACAGCAGAAAATAGTTTTATGTATAGAATGATCGAACACATTATAACTCCAATTGGAGTGTACCTTAATTTTCGAGCGGCGCAACTTTTTAGTTAAGATTCCTTTCATGGCTAATGCAAAAATACTAGGGATTGCAATTCTGTAATTTACAACCGATTCCAAAGGTGCTTTTTAAACAAGGTTTTCATTTCAAGCCTAGTCCCCAGGCCATGTGTATTGACTTACTTTTACGGTATTAGGATGAAGGCTGCTAATGATTTTAACAAGCATCTTGAAAATTTTAGAAGTGGCTGCATGCATGCAGTACTAAGAAAAGGATTGGTGATGTACCTATATACAAAAAAAGCATTTCAGACACTGCCATAAAGGTGGCTTCTCAGCAAGCTGGAGCATTTATCAACATGGATGCCTTACATAGGTCAGTACAACGTTTCACAGATACAATAAAAACAACGAAGAAGCGTGTAGATCGGAATTGCGATGCCACAATTAATCTGTTAGATGAGCACTTTATCCTTCCAATTCAAACACTTTCAGCACCTCATACTTCTACCTCATTGTGTCCAGCAGAGGACAAATCAAGTAGTTATATTTGTTCCACCTCACGGAAGCTAAGAATCCACTGTGAAAAACTTAACGATGCATGTTTACACAGAAAATTGAAACTAAGGAGATTTTGATTTCAAAGCAGCTCCTCAAGCGAAAGTTTCAAACTATAAGAAACAGAAAGGTCAAACATGCCAAAAGGTACTGCTACGTACTGGAAACATGATGAAAATCAGGATGACGGAGATGACGTTACAACGACCATTTATGAGTTCTTAGTTGACTATGTTACTGATGACCTGTACATACCTGAAATCGTTATTTAGTCCTATGTATATGCATAGATATGTGTACCCTACATGTAGTTACGTTCTGGCATGATAACCGGCGTTCAATGGTTCAATAGCTGCAGTAAAGAGAACATAAACCATCACAATTTTTTCTAACGATCGCGCATACTGTACCGACAGTACCGTTCACTCAAAATGCAATGTTTGGAACGCTGTAACTCTTGATATACTACTCCAAATATGATGCATAAGGTATCGTTTTGCAGCATTTTTTTTGCTCTTGTAGAAGGTAACAAAATCGCACCACAAAACACGATTTGAAAAAAATCTTGAAGTACCTACCTTGTTCAGTAGAACACAGTTTCATATTCAACAATACCTCGTCTAAAGGGTCATCACGTGTTCCATTCAGTAACTGTACAGCGAATTCCAACGGGTACAAATCATTACAACCGTTGCTAGGTGAGGTAAGTGAATTTCGGGGCATAGGTCTAAATGTCCACTAATTCAATGGATTGAAACACCCGTGACATAATCAGTAGGCCTGTAATTTGTGCATGTGCAGCTACTGATATATCTGTATAATTATAAAGGTGCAAGCATTCCGTGCATGGTATATGGATACAATGCAAAGTGCAGCAGATAGTATGCAGGCATTGTTTCCTTGCAACTATATACTGGTTATGACACTGTAGCGCACATGCGCATTAGTAATTAGGGCGTGGTGTGCACATGCGCGGGTGGTAGAACTCGTAGTATTTAATCATATTCTATTTGTACTGTGTGTGTCTTTCCTGATTGATATATCCGCTCGTGGCCAGAAATTGCGGACATGAATGATTTGAATTCCGTAATACGCGTAATAAAAAAATTGTACAGAATGTCTATGGAGAATTTCCAACAATCACTCACACTTTTGTGACGAAGTCTTCTAGCTAAGTTTGTAGACGTTTAAGTGATAGAGTAGATACAATCGCATACTTTGTATATATTTTGTTCCGTCAAAATGTGCGCGCAGTGAATTCCACACGAGGGTTTGCCTTATTGTGTACTTCTCAATGGCTGACTTGACATTCATCTCTCTTTTTCATTGTAGGTTTGTCGCGTGGACCATCTACTCTTGTTTGTAGGGTGGCCAACAAAGCTAGAACTATCAGGCTATGTACTTTACCAACGTTTTTCTACTTCCCATGTGCACACATAATTCCAAATTCAAGTGTATAACCGCTACTACTTCATCAGTACAATTTAGTCGTATAACGAAGATACTTAATAACCACGTATTAGTTACGATGTACAGGTACTTGGCCCTATTCCACAAAAGGATCTCACATACGTGGCATGGCCAGTCATGCTTGGTATAGGGTATGTGCGCTCATTCAGTCATAATCATTGCTGCCATTGCAATGAGCTTCAATGTTGGTGCCGGGATCTCTTTCCGCTCTGGTAGGCCTATGCTTCCAAGCTAGCAATATGTACGTGTAGTTACTAGTCCTCTGCCTACTGAAAACGAGTAAAACCTAAGTGTTTCTGTTAGTCTGAAACTCAGTAGAGCAGCGATTCTGCCGTAGGCCCCCCCCCCCCCCCCCCCCACCCGTATTAGCCTACGCCGCTACGCATATACCCGATAGCCAGCCGTCATTCCAGCCGCGCCCTGGCTGAAAACTTATCTATGTCTATAAGTGGTCCCAACGTGCAAACAGCATATCTTGGGTGTGCTTTAATGGTTCCTTGGGAGCGCTCTGCATGCCATGGTATCCAAACACCAGAGACTGTTCTCCACATATCATGTCCCACAGTATAGGAAAACAGTAACTGTCTATTGCTGAAGTCAGGTGATATAGTTACATATATAGATGTCAGTTCTCAATTACCCTCCCCCAACCATATGACCTATATATATGCATGCACTCTACAATGGTATCTATGCAAGCAGCAGAGGCTGTACGTTATCCACATGTCCCTCAGTACAGGATAATGTGTCTTGGGTGTGTTTGTCAGCTTCATTAATGACTGATGCCTTCTTAAAAATTAGTGTAGTAACCACTTGAACGGACCATGCATGCATGCAGACATAGATTTTCAAGCGATTTTAAATAAATAACACTATACATGTATATATATATATCTGTATCATCGCAATCTGCATTTGCCATATTTTTGGTTCATTCTGTTCTTGAGAGTGTGAGAGTGCGAATTGAGAGTCATTAGATCACAGTGCGGAACTAGGACTGCAGCAAGAGAAGCTATGCTGCCTCCGCTGGAGACACTATAGTGGTAACAGTTCAATTGAGGGTCTAATGGATCGGATGGTGTTTCTTCGCTGCTAATACCTTACCGTTTATTTGAGGAATGGGCCAACGCTCGGAGTACGGAAACGAACTTTGATTGTCTGGCTAGACCATGCTGTGAATAAGGTCTATAGGTTGTCTGCAATTATGACCTATATATTGTCTCTCTTGTTACTCCTGTACTATAATCAGTTTAGATGTTTTGAATGAGCTCTGCATGATGTTGCCTGCAGGAGTTCATAATGTTTGCCTTCAAACATCCACTGGCCTATGAATGTGATAAAATGGTGCATTCCAACAGATAATCATGGCTTTACCACTGTACTTTTGTGCATCTAATGTACAACAACCATGCACAAGAGTTATTTCAGGGTTTTTTTTTTACACGTAGCTGTTCGTATGTGTGACGCTTGTTTCGTATATTTTATAAATTATAGATGTACATCTCCTTTAATCACACATGTTTCACACAACTGCTATGGACTTCCTATTTTCAACGCATGATATACTACACATTAGCAGCTGTATATGGTAAAATGTATATTGTGGGATCTAGCTTGCTTTAACTTCGAACGCTTTGGCTTAAAACTTACTCGAAAGAAACGGCAAAACACCACTCCATTATCATTCCCGCCTGATGTAGTGAACCCTCGTGTTAAAATACTCAATCGGTTATTGTGATTAGTTCCGCTATTGTGTCGCGTGAGAAATGCACGAAATGACTTGGTATCTGGGTTGTAAAAACGCTCAACTAAATTTGCGCATGGTATGTAGGATATAGTTTTGATAGTGTTTTGGCAACAACACTGAAAAACATGTCAGGACCTGTTGTTATTATACATGCACTAGTCTGGCAAGTATCGTGAAGACTCGTTTTTCTCGTTGCAGATACATAGGTTTGGCACACTATATCGTAGTCTTATACTATTCAGTACCGGATCCAAGAAGCGGGCACAACGTCAACGGGCCCGTGCCCCCCCCCCCCCCCCCCCCCCCCCCCCCCCCCCCCCCAACATGTATGTGTACGCGAACATAGCAGAAATGGCCTACACGTACATCTACGTACACGTGGTCAGGGCCAAGTATGAAACGATTTATCGCGGGACATAATTGTAATTCGGCTCTTACAATAGAAGTACGTATATTACATTAGCCGGCCGTTTAGCGTATGTTATTCAATTTTCCCAGAGATAATATCTCTAACGAGAGCATGTGTAACGTATCGAAAAGTACCAAAAACCGAGCATAAGCTCCGTGGAGGTAAATAAAGTAAATAACGCCCACGCGTCATATGTGACCATCTACTTAGCCGACTGGTGCCTAGTATTTTTTAAACAAATAAACGGTGAGTTCGGTACATGTGCTATCAACGGCGATGTATCTGCGCATTGAACATATAGAGGCTGAGCTCTTGATCTGTCGCTCCTCAGCCTCGATCTGCAATTACATTTTTAGTGCAGCTTTTACGTACTTTTGGGGGTTTTCTACGCAAAAAAAAGCGTTGGCTTCTCGGGCTCCGCCCCAGACCCCCTAGCTGGGCGGGAGGGGTGCCCCCCTCCCCGGGGCGGCCCCACCCCTTGCCACGCCCCCCTCCCAATTCGCCTGTGAGCAGAGTCTCGTGAGCAGACGACACATCAATATTTAAAAGATGACGCAGTATCACGCAATGACATACGTTTATGAATATAGTTAATTATGCTCAGTTATAATTAATCAATTTGTCTTGAATTTAGTTAATGGATGCTTAATGTTGTTTTCATGATACTTGTACATTATAATCAGACCGATTTTTAGCGAATACTGAACGTGTTTGGAATTCAATTTGGAAAAATTAATTTTAGCTAATTGATTTCAATTAATAATTTCTTTTCTTGAAACATGATAAATCATTAAAAAAGGTGAAAATTTTATTGGTGAAATCAGAATTCTCAAATCTCTATCACAACCTTACACATTCACTCATGTCCTCAATTTCTGGCCATGTACACTGGTGTCAGAAGTGGGATCATGGACGAAGAAGAAAAAGCGGACAGCTCGCAGGGAGTCACCGGGAGTCGGGTCATGACAAAAGACAGCGCGCAGCCGGGAGTCACCGGGAGTAGGGTCATGACTGAAGACAGCCCGCGGAGAGTCACCCGATACAGTGTTCGGCCTCCGTCGCGTTTTGCAGGCAAGGGGGCTGACTTCAGGTTATGGATGCAGCGCGTAGAGCTCTACTTCATGGAAGCTGCAGGTTCCCGAGGATAAGAGAGGGCAGGAGTTAGCCTCCTTATTGGACGACGAACCATTTCGTATCGTGAGTCAGATGGGTTTGTTGAATTTTTACAGCGGTATAGATTATGCAGCTGTGAAGGAGTGCCTTGAAAAGTAGTTTGCACCTTCTGGAATACAGTTGGAGTGGCAACGCAAATTCCACACGGGACAGCAAGGGCAGGCCGAGTCGATGATAGAATTTTCGGCAAGGCTGCGTATGCTTGTGGACAAGGCATATCCATCATGGGCGGCGGAAGAACGCCTGGAACTAGTTCGTAATCAGTTTATTCACGGCATTCTTTCTTCCTCTATCCAGCTTAAGCTTCTGCAAGAACAAGTGGATACACTGGAAGCTGCTACTGAGTTGGCCTGCAGGTTGGAGTCTGTTGAATCGGCACTGAAGTCCTTTCCGAAGACAGCGGCAGGCGTCACAACGACTCTGGACTGTTCTGAGGGAGCTGATATATCAATCAGGAAGATACACACAGTACAAATAGAATATGATTAAATGCTACGAGTTCTACCACCCGCGCATGTGCACACCACGCCCTAATTACTAATGCGCATGTGCGCTACACTATTCCCTCCTCTCTCTCTGAAAGTTCGTCATGTCTCATAGATGTTATGTCCATAACGATCCGGCTTGCTCCTGTGTCGAACTGGTCTCGTTCTTTCAGACTGGATTACTGGAGGTGGTTCAACTACTGGAAGTAGTCTCGTACCCAGACCCAAATGTACGTAACGATGATTATCGCTTACAGTATAACATCACGTACAGAGGGTCTGGGAATGAAGTCGTGGGAAATGGTTCTATGTTACCTGAATTTGGTCGAACCAATCAAATTGCAGCGATTTGTGACGTATACATTCCAACGCTACGGCTCATCAGCTAATTGCATTTCCAGCATACCAATCGCAAAACCACACCCAATGTGTGATCGGAAGGTATTTCCAAGTCAGCGTAAGACCTAGATGGTTTTATGGCTCTTGCGTCAGAAAGACTACAGTAGGTTACTTAACTCTTTGCCGAAGCCAGCATAAGCCTAGAAGGCATTTTCGCGCGTGGTTTAGCGGTGCTGTCTCTTTGTCTCATCTACTCCTTGGACCAAGCTCTTACCTCTACGATTGGTAGGTCTAGGCTGGCCACCTGACGATACTTGCCATCTTAGGCCGAAGCCACAAATTGTACTTGCGGGGTGCGCTCTTATTAGAAGATGCCCTTCCAGACGGCTGGACTTTGCGATCGGGTGATAGGGGCTCAGAGGTTGGCCTCGGGATGGCCACTAAAAGCGAGGAATCCCTATGCGGATTAGAGCTTAGCACGAGAAACAGTACCCTGTGTTCTAGGATTTTTTCACAAAACCACCGATGTCGGACGAAACCGACTAGACCTGGCACACTGCCCAAGTATTAAACCTTAACGCCCTTACGGTGAGTAACCCTTAGCCTAAGTCTCCAACATTTTCCGACCACCCGCATAGGTCATAATTGATTTCGTGACGCAGCGGAACATTTGTGACGACATAAAAGTTATGTAATTCTCAACATTCCTACGACATTCCAAGAACCATTTCCCACAACTTCATTCCCAGACCCTCTGTACGTGATGTTATACTGTAAGCGATAATCATCGTTACGTACATTTGGGTCTGGGTACGAGACTATACTGGAAGTGGTTCGGCTACTGGAGGTGGTTCAGCTACTGGAAGTGGTTCAGCTACATGTACTGGAGGTGGTTCAGCTACTGGAAGTAGTTCACCCACTGGATGTGTTTCAGGTACGGGAGCTCGTATTTCCACCTCCACCTCATCCCGCAGCTGATCTTCTCCAACGTCACCGTTGCTATGCAACAAGCCCCTTGCTACTGCTGGTACCCCCGTGTTGTCGTCCTTGGCTGGTGCAACATTCTCCTCTGATGCCAGAACCGTACATGGCTTCATCCGATCAAAATGTACCACCGTACGCTTCCTCGGGGAATCCCTGTGTTGAATGAGAAAGAGCGCATCACCAAGAGACCGGACCACTGTATAAGGACCCTGCCAATAACGGTGCAACTTTGGCGACTTGCCCCTCGGAACCGCTGGACAATGAAGCCACACCAATTCACCAGCTTTGTATGGATCTCCATGAATGGATTTGTTATACAAAGTCTTTTGACGAACGTGCTGAATCCCCATGTGATCCCGCACCAATCGGTAGGCATGCACTTTCCAGTCTCGCTCTCAGGTCCAGTGCATACTGATTAACCTGTTGTGGGATGGAATTAGGGGGAAGACCAAACATTACATCAGCGGGAAGACGAGCTTCCCTCCCAAACATCAAGTAAAATGGGGTGCACCCAGTCGACTCTTGCATGCTGGTCCTATAGGCCACCATCAGCAGAGGAACATGGAGATCCCAATCACGCTCGTTCTCAGCAGCAGCAATACTAAGCATGTTAAGCAAGGTACGGTTAAACCTCTCAATTAAACCATCGGACTGAGGATGGTATGGACTAGTTCTTGTTTTCTGCACTCCCAACAACTGGCAAGTCTCTTTCATCAACAAAGATTCAAAATTACGGCCTTGATCCGTGTGCAAAATATCTGGAACCCCAAAACGAGCAATAAACTGATTCACGAACAGTTCAGCCACAGTCTTCGCTTCCATATTGGGCATAGGATAGGCCTCGACCCATTTACACTGTGAAAAAGGTATTGTTATACACTACTGTATAACAGTGTGTATATAGACGTTATTGCGTATACGCGTGTATAACGTCTCAATACGCAGTGTTATACACCACTAATTGATGTTATACACTAGTGTATAACAACCCTTTTTACACAGTGTTAGTAAAGTAGTTACCTACCACCAACACGTACTTATTCTCTCTAGCCGTCACAGGTAGGGGTCCCAATATATCCATTGCGACTCTCTGCATTGGAGTTCCCACCAGGCCCGACTGCATGGGTGCCCGTCTTCTCCTTGTCCATGATTTACGGGAGGCACATTTCGCGCAGGCCTTACACCAATTTTCAACATCATGTCGTTGACCAGGCCAGTAAAACCGAGAACGAATCTTTTCCATGGTCTTTCGAAATCCAAAGTGACCCCCAGTGAGCGTATCATGAAATTCCTTCAAAACAGTCCGAATAGAAGTCTTTGGTATCACGAGCTGTAAATGAGGATTGACCCCCTTTCCTGGCACATCCTCCCAACGCCGATACAGAACGCCCCCATCCAGCACCAGGTGATCTTTCTGAGACCAAAGGGTCTGCACCCAGTTACTTTCATGCCTTGGGAAAACATGCAGAAGGGAACATGTTACGTTGTAACCACCGTATCACCTGCCGCAAATCAGGGTCTTCGTCCTGTAGCCGTTTTGGGTCATCAACCGACAGGAAACAAACGGTTCCTTCCTGCCAGAGTGCCGTACCATCGACAGAATCACCCTCTTTCAGATCCGGTAGACCAGGGGGCGTAGCTGGATTCGGTAGACCCGGGGGAGGGGCTGACATCTGCAAACCGCATTGTTTACAGGGAAGCCTGGACAGTGCATCAGCGTTACAGTGCTGTAACCCAGGTCGATGTTCAACTGAAAAGTCATACTCAGCCAAAATGTCCATCCAACGAGCCACCTGTCCCTGCGGTTCTTTAAAGTTTCGCAACCACTGCAATGAATTGTGATCCGTGCGAACAACAAAACGACGGCCCCAGAGGTATGGTCTATAGTAGGTACTTTAATAAATTTTTGAAAATGAATAAAACTAGAACTTTTATGCATAGCCTAAAAGAGCAAATTGAATGCATCAAAAATATGCTTTTGCCACGGAAAACAGATTACTATTTCAAAAGTTATAACGTTTCAAACATTACGTCGCTGGTGACTAACAATGTACGCAATGTGAATGGACCGCGATATAAAAAACTGTGACCGCTTGACTTCTCCATGCAACTACTGTAAAAGTATTCAAGATAATGATGCCATATTTGCATAAAATACAACATAGGTACTCTTTATAAGGTTCACAGAGTCAAATACACATTACATCTAAATTTAGCTGTCTCATTATATAATCTAGCTGCCAATACGGCAATAGCCCGTATAGCGATATCATAATGTTCTCCCCTATTTATTCACATTATAATTACTTTAGGAACTTGAGACTTCTTTGATTGATTTACACATATTATAAGTCCATTGTATAGCACATTTTGATGATCCACATACCATAGGTGTGTTCAATATACAGACCATTAATAACTGATCACGCCAATAGCTATTGAGACATCAGGAGAGAGCTTGACCATCACCTTAGGCAGGCATCGGGAGAGTGCAATGTAGGCTCTTACTTGCTACAAAGGCTAGTCAGTTGCAGTACAATGTGGAAATGCTGCTTCTGTTATGGATTCTGTATCTTTTTACTAGTATAGTTACTTATTGTGCATTGTTTATGCTTACCTTTATTATTTTATTATTACAAATAACTGAAACGTTGGATAAAACGCTTCAAAAATATTACATTAATTTTTTTTTCATTATGAGATATTAGGAAACTCATTTGATAATTCTAACTTCCTTTTCTGCCACACATTGCAACTTCTTTTCTATCTTCCTCCTTGAACTGTTCTCATTCTTTTGAATCTTATCTTTAAGTTGCTGATCTTGCAATATAGTGTTCATGTTGTTTACTAACTAACTTTACTCTCTAAGCTTGTCAGATGCAAAATTTAACCAAGCTATATTTTCTTGCTTGTTCTGAGAGTGTGCACACAACCACTGCATTGTTCCATTCATTTTACATCTTACGTTTCCATCATTTAACATTAGATGCTTTTCTATAAAGGTAATCAGCCAGGCCAAGGGTGCATTATGTTCAGCAAACATACTTGGTGAACAATGGATGGTGATATAGATGAGCTAAAGTACCTTCAAGGTAGCCATGCAACTGTGTCTACTATATTACACATACTTCAAGTAGCTAGTGTACTACAATATCTATTATCTTATCTTGTTCTGTTGTAGCATGCAGAATTTTGTAGTTCAAGGTTCAGGGAGAGCACCTGCCATTTGATCCAAAGCTACTTCAATAACTGGGCATATGCTGGTTATGGGTAGATGTATTTCTCAATGTTACTGCATAGCTAGGATACACTAACATGAAAATATTGTCTTGAAAAATACGCTGTGTGGGCACCATCATATTTTTATGATTGAGCTGTTTTTAATGATATGGCGGTCCATGCTGTACAATACTTTCCATAACTAACGCGTGCCTTGACGAATTCGGTGCGTATTAAATAGAACTATCACACAACTCTTTGACACATAAACAAAATAGATTGTGTATGCGTTGAAAATACAAAAAATAAGTTTAATTCACAGGGCTCTAACACAGAAATACCAGGTTAAGCATTGTTATGTCAAGCTCTAAGCAATCCAACAGTAAACGCCTGTGCCGATAAATGGACCCTTGGGCACCATCCAAAGCTCATGAAATTTTATCTTGATATAGGCTAGGACCTAATAAACATGGGAAACGCTTCCTCAAGTGAGTGCTTTAAGAATCTAAAGAATGGCTAATCGCGATCGATTACTATGGAAATCAACGAGGCACACAAAATAACGCCGTATGCTGGCTTACATTTAGATACCAATAGTGTATCGGGCAACCCCTTTTGTTCTGTATTATAGCAATAAAGTCCTAAATACCTTGCAAACAACTTTACAAAGCGCGCGTCTTCTTAAGCACTCGTAGAGAAATCCTAAATACGGTCACAATTTTCGACGAAATTTAGATCACCAGCTTCCGCCTACGCAAACGCAATTTATTAAAGTACCTATCTATAGCAGCGAATAGCCCACACCAGTGCAAGCATCTCTCGTCTAGTTGCACAGTATTGGCGCTCGGCCTTTGTAAGGATCCGACTCGCATAGGCGATGACACGATCACCTTCCTGGGACATGACTGCGCCAATTCCGTGTTGGCTGGCATCTGTATATCCACCACGAAGACTTTATCAAACTGTGGAAAAGACAAGATAGATGGTGACAGTAATTTCTCCTTCAACTGATCGAACGCCTCATTGCACTGTTGGGACCATTGCCACGACTTGGCCTTTTCCGTCAGAGAATGCAGCGGGGAGGCAATCTGGGCAAAACGGGGAATGAACTTCCTGTAATAGGAGGCAAATCCTAAAAATTTGCGCAAACTCTCCCGGTCATTGGGCACTGGCCAACTACGGACGCAGCTTGTCTTTTCGGGATCTACTTCCACCCCCTTCTCTGACACAATATGCCCCAAATATAGTACACTCTTCCGCAATAACTGACACTTGCTTGGCTTGATTTTAAGTCCAGCGTCCTTCAATCTCTGGAGTACATCTCTCAGACGCTGGAGGTGCTCGTCCACTGTCTGGCTAAAAATAATTATGTCATCAAGATAAACCAAACAAGTGCTCCAACACAAACCCGACAATAACAAGCTCATGAGCCTCTGAAAAGTACTGGGAGCATTCGTTAACCCAAAAGGCATCACTCGGAACTGGTGAAGCCCGAACGGTGTGGTGAACGAAGTCTTCTCTTTATCAGCAGGATCCATCTCAACCTGCCAATAGCCACAAGCCAAGTCAAGGGTAGAAAACCATTTTGCTCCCGCCAAACTGTCCAGCGCATCGTCTTTTCTTGGAAGAGGGTGTACGTCCTTTTTAGTGACATCATTTACGCGACGAAAATCAACACAGAATCGAAACGAACTGTCCTTCTTTCTAGCCAACACAATAGGAGACGCCCATGCACCCTCAGAGGGTTCTATGATTCCTTGCTGCATCATCCCGTCGATCATGTCCTTCACTACGCCGCGCTGATGAAAGGGCAACCTGCGACTCTGCTGCCGGATAGGCAAGGTATTACCAGTGTCAATTTTATGACGTAACATGCTTGTACGACCCAAGTCCCCATCCCCAACGGAGATTACATCACCCACTGTCTGTAACAAAGATCTAAGCCTTTCCCGTTCACCCTTAGTCAAACCTTGTACATCAGAAAGGAACACACCAATTGACTTGTCTATGGCATTCTGAGTCCGAGCAACCGGTTGACCATCCCTTGACGGCTTCACGGCGTTAGCCGAATTCTCTTCCTGCAACAAAGATAGCATGCCCACTCTCTCACCAGCATACACACTAATTGGGGTGGAAGTCACATTCATCAACTGTATAACGGTGTCCCCTTGTGATGAAACACGAGATACTGAGTGAGCAACCAATAGACCAGAATGATCATCAGAAAATACTGGTTTAGGTTCAAATAACCCCATACCATGCATCCTCAAGAAAGTCATTATCAGTCTCGAGGTGGACTGGAAGCCGGACTTGGTGAAGGGGAGGAATAACAGTAGTTTCCTGCACTGCCACGTGACATGCAGTGCCCTTTTTGCCAGACAATAGAGGAACCTGTTGTTTCATACCACCAATTGTTAAAGTCTTGGCGCCCATGTTGATAATACAATGGCATTGTTCCAGGAAGTCAGTACCAAGCAAACACTGCTGGGTCATGTCACGCACCACTAGAACATTGTGCACCCCACTATAGCTGCCTACTTGTAAATTAACCTCTGCTTGTCCACATAAGGGAAGACTCTCCCCATTAACTGCCATCACCGGGCACGTAGCCAGCTTGAGCTCCTTCTTCCCCTTTACAGCCATCTTCCAGATGCTCTCGTGCAATATGGTGACAGATGAACCTGTGTCTACTAGCATGACTGTAGGGTGACCTTCCACAGCTCCCCGAAGCGTTAATGTACATGCAACTGCTGATGTAAACTGTACTGACCTGTCTCCCCTGTCTTTTGTGTTTTGGTCACGGCGCCGTTGTGGACAATTCCTACGTACGTGGCCAGGTCTTCCGCATTCCCATTCCCTTGCGGAAGGTATCCAGTTGTTGGGACAGGGATTTAACTTGCGCGACCAGTTCCTGATAACTATCCGTGTGAGGTCCCGCACCAGCTCCCTCAGAACAGTCCATGCAAAGTCTTTGTGACGCCTGCCGCTGTCTTCGCAGTCTGAAAGGAGTTCAGTGCCGATTCAACAGACTCCAACCTGCAGGCCAACTCAATAGCAGCTTCCAGTGTATCCACTTGTTCTTGCAGAAGCTTAAGCTGGATAGAGGAGGAAAGAATGCCGTGAATAAACTGATTACGAACTAGTTCCAGGCGTTCTTCCGCCGCCCATGATGGATATGCCTTGTCCACAAGCATGCATATGCAGCCTTGCCGAAAATTCTATCAGCGACTCGGCCTGCCCTTGCTGTCCCGTGTGGAATTTGCGTTGCCACTCCAACTGTATTCCGGAAGGTGCAAACTGCTTTTCAAGGCACTCCTTCACAGCTGCATAATCTATTCCGCTGTAAAAATTCAACAAACCCATCTGACTCACGATACGAAATGGTTCGTCGTCCAATAAGGAGGCTAACTCCTGCCCTCTCATATCCTCGGGAACCTCAGCTTCCCTGAAGTAGAGCTCTACGCGCTGCATCCATAACCTGAAGTCAGCCCCCTTGCCTGCAAAACGCGACGGAGGCCGAACACTGTATCGGGTGACTCTCCGCGGGCTGTCTTCAGTCATGACCCTACTCCCGGTGACTCCCGGCTGCGCGCTGTCTTTTGTCATGACCCGACTCCCGGTGACTCCCTGCGAGCTGTCCGCTTTTTCTTCTTTATGCACATGCGCGGGTGGTAGAACTCGTAGTATTTAATCATATTCTATTTGTACGGCATTCCCCGTTTTGCCCAGATTGCCTCCCCGCTGCATTCTCTGACGGAAAAGGCCAAGTCGTGGCAATGGTCCCAACAGTGCAATGAGGCGTTCGATCAGTTGAAGGAGAAATTACTGTCACCACCTATCTTGTCTTTTCCACAGTTTGATAAAGTCTTCGTGGTGGATATACAGATGCCAGCCAATACGGAATTGGCGCAGTCATGTCCCAGGAAGGTGATCGTGTCATCGCCTATGCGAGTCGGATCCTTACAAAGGCCGAGCGCCAATACTGTGCAACTATACGAGAGATGCTTGCACTGGTGTGGGCTATTCGCTGCTATAGACCATACCTCTGGGGCCGTCGTTTTGTTGTTCGCATGCACGGATCACAATTCATTGCAGTGGTTGCGAAACTTTAAAGAACCGCAGGGACAGGTGGCTCGTTGGATGGACATTTTGGCTGAGTATGACTTTTCAGTTGAACATCGACCTGGGTTACAGCACTGTAACGCTGATGCACTGTCCAGGCTTCCCTGTAAACAATGCGGTTTGCAGATGTCAGCCCCTCCCCCGGGTCTACCGAATCCAGCTACGCCCCCTGGTCTACCGGATCTGAAAGAGGGTGATTCTGTCGATGGTACGGCACTCTGGCAGGAAGGAACCGTTTGTTTCCTGTCGGTTGATGACCCAAAACGGCTACAGGACGAAGACCCTGATTTGCGGCAGGTGATACGGTGGTTACAACGTAACATGTTCCCTTCTGCATGTTTTCCCAAGGCATGAAAGTAACTGGGTGCAGACCCTTTGGTCTCAGAAAGATCACCTGGTGCTGGATGGGGGCGTTCTGTATCGGCGTTGGGAGGATGTGCCAGGAAAGGGGGTCAATCCTCATTTACAGCTCGTGATACCAAAGACTTCTATTCGGACTGTTTTGAAGGAATTTCATGATACGCTCACTGGGGGTCACTTTGGATTTCGAAAGACCATGGAAAAGATTCGTTCTCGGTTTTACTGGCCTGGTCAACGACATGATGTTGAAAATTGGTGTAAGGCCTGCGCGAAATGTGCCTCCCGTAAATCATGGACAAGGAGAAGACGGGCACCCATGCAGTCGGGCCTGGTGGGAACTCCAATGCAGAGAGTCGCAATGGATATATTGGGACCCCTACCTGTGACGGCTAGAGAGAATAAGTACGTGTTGGTGGTAGGTAACTACTTTACTAACACTGTGTAAAAAGGGTTGTTATACACTAGTGTATAACATCAATTAGTGGTGTATAACACTGCGTATTGAGACGTTATACACGCGTATACGCAATAACGTCTATATACACACTGTTATACAGTAGTGTATAACAATACCTTTTTCACAGTGTAAATGGGTCGAGGCCTATCCTATGCCCAATATGGAAGCGAAGACTGTGGCTGAACTGTTCGTGAATCAGTTTATTGCTCGTTTTGGGGTTCCAGATATTTTGCACACGGATCAAGGCCGTAATTTTGAATCTTTGTTGATGAAAGAGACTTGCCAGTTGTTGGGAGTGCAGAAAACAAGAACTAGTCCATACCATCCTCAGTCCGATGGTTTAATTGAGAGGTTTAACCGTACCTTGCTTAACATGCTTAGTATTGCTGCTGCTGAGAACGAGCGTGATTGGGATCTCCATGTTCCTCTGCTGATGGTGGCCTATAGGACCAGCATGCAAGAGTCGACTGGGTGCACCCCATTTTACTTGATGTTTGGGAGGGAAGCTCGTCTTCCCGCTGATGTAATGTTTGGTCTTCCCCCTAATTCCATCCCACAACAGGTTAATCAGTATGCACTGGACCTGAGAGCGAGACTGGAAAGTGCATGCCTACCGATTGGTGCGGGATCACATGGGGATTCAGCACGTTCGTCAAAAGACTTTGTATAACAAATCCATTCATGGAGATCCATACAAAGCTGGTGAATTGGTGTGGCTTCATTGTCCAGCGGTTCCGAGGGGCAAGTCGCCAAAGTTGCACCGTTATTGGCAGGGTCCTTATACAGTGGTCCGGTCTCTTGGTGATGCGCTCTTTCTCATTCAACACAGGGATTCCCCGAGGAAGCGTACGGTGGTACATTTTGATCGGATGAAGCCATGTACGGTTCTGGCATCAGAGGAGAATGTTGCACCAGCCAAGGACGACAACACGGGGGTACCAGCAGTAGCAAGGGGCTTGTTGCATAGCAACGGTGACGTTGGAGAAGATCAGCTGCGGGATGAGGTGGAGGTGGAAATACGAGCTCCCGTACCTGAAACACATCCAGTGGGTGAACTACTTCCAGTAGCTGAACCACCTCCAGTACATGTAGCTGAACCACTTCCAGTAGCTGAACCACCTCCAGTAGCCGAACCACTTCCAGTAGTTGAACCACCTCCAGTAATCCAGTCTGAAAGAACGAGACCAGTTCGACACAGGAGCAAGCCGGATCGTTATGGACATAACATCTATGAGACATGACGAACTTTCAGAGAGAGAGGAGGGAATAGTGTAGCGCACATGCGCATTAGTAATTAGGGCGTGGTGTGCACATGCGCGGGTGGTAGAACTCGTAGCATTTAATCATATTCTATTTGTACTGTGTGTGTCTTTCCTGATTGATATATCCGCTACAACACTAACAAAGGTCAGGTATGTAATGCAGGATTTATTAGTCTGCGCTTGCGCAGTACAATGTATTGATGGAACCTTTTGTAATAGATTGTCACATGCACACCCGTGATCACACATATATATATACACCTTATGTTTGTATGTTTGTCAGTCTGTACCTCGTGTATACCTGCTATCAATCTTGGCCACTTACACTGGCGTAGTCGGCTCTACACGAGTTGGAATGTCCAAACCCTTGCTCCTACCTGAGCCCTACGGAGGCAAAGCGGGTGGCTGGGCGGAATGGGTAGACCATTTCGAGAACGTAGCCGCTGTCAACAAGTGGGCCACTGGTGAGGAGAAATTAAAATGGCTGAAGGTGCGTCTAACTGGGAAGGCTCAGACAGCGTTCAAGAAGTTGCCACAAGATGTGAAAGAAAACTACGGTGAGTGCATGAAATCCTTACAGCGCCGTTTTGACCCTGACAGTAAGAGGCAACTGTACGTGGCCGAGTTAAGTGCCAGAACGAGGCACAAGGACGAAGACTGGGCTACTTTTGGCGAAGTATTGAGAGTTCTTGCGGACAAAGCGTATCCTGACCTGGAGGAGAAGGCACGAGAACGTCTAGCATTAAACCAGTTTTTGGCACAAATTGAAAACGCCCAAGTCGCTTTCGGCGTGAAGCAGAAACGACCCACCAACGTCGAGGAGGCCGTCGTCGCAACAATTGAATTAGGGTCGTACTTGGGAAGCTCCGGTAAGCCGCTGCGAGTGAGCGCTGTGTCCCCACAGGAACCAGACCCAGATGTACGCGTACGCCGTGCAGACCGTGCTGAAGCTGTCGCAGCTGTCTCTCCACTTGATGAACCTCAGACGGTGAAGTTGCTTGGCGAGCGGCTACAACGGTTGGAGATGCTACTCGAGAGACAAGGGAGTTCCACAGGGCGTCGGACAAGTAAGCAAACCTGGGAGGCTGAGAGTGGGAGACGCAAGGCTGTAGTCTGTTGGACTTGTGGCAAGAAAGGCCATATTGCAAGATTTTGTCGGAGTCGCGCAACAGAGCAGCATCAGGGAAACTTCAGTCCCTCAGTGGAGAGAGCCTACCACGTGAGGGAAGAAGACATGTAGAGGCTCAAACTGATCAGTTGACTGTTCCTTCTCTTTCGGTAACTTGCGGGGTAAGTTACAGCGTAAAGGGAGTCGTTGGGGTGGTAGCTGTTGCGTTCGTTGTTGATACGGGAGCAGCTGTATCTCTTATCCGCAAGGATGTCTGGACACAACTTGTAAACAGGGACAGTACACTTGTTCTTGAACAGTGGTCTGGAAAAAAGCTTGTAGGGGTCAATGGGGCTTCATTGTCTATATGTGGGTGTGGAAACATACAGGTTTTGTTCAAGGGTACTCCATTTATGGTCACATGCATTGTAACTGATGACATCACTATAGAGGCAATTCTTGGGTTGGATTTTTTGGAAGCTAATAGTTGTGTGATTGATTGTGGTCAGAAGGTACTCACATTCCCCTCCCAAAAGCTTTCGATTCCATTCTTAAGCAAAACCACCAGAGAACAAAGAGTTGCAACTGTTGGACTGGTCCTAAAAGAGAAAACAGTTGTTCCAGCAGGAAGTGAAATGGAAGTTATGGTAAAAATTGCTGGTCCAGTGACTAATGGTACGTGGTTTGTAGTACACAAGTCAGCCACTTGTAATGGTGTGATGGTGGCTAATGCAGTAGTGTCTCCACGCAGTAATGTAGTACCAGTACGTATACTGAACCCACGTGATGAAATGGTGGTGCTGAAGGAAGGAACACAGATTGCAAGCATGGAGCTCCTGGAGCAAGATCCAGTTATCAACATATCTACTGTGATGAAGAGTGCTGAAGTCTCACTGGAATGCCAGAACATTCTATGGGATTTGGTGTCTAAGGTTGGGAGTCACATTAGTGAGAGTGAAAGAGAACAACTCTATTCTCTTCTTGTGGAGTTTGCCGATGTCTTTTCTTTCAGCAGCAAGGACTTGGGCCGCACTAAAGAGCTGAAGCATCACATTTTCACCAGTGATGCTCACCCAGTGCACCTATCTCCTCGTCGTATTCCTCAGGCACGCAGGGAGGAGCTCCGAGGCTTGCTGAGGGACATGCTGGAAAGTGATGTAATCCAACAGTCTGACAGCCCTTGGTCCTCACCTATAGTGTTAGCAAAGAAGCATGATGGGACAACACGATTCTGCGTAGACTACAGGAAGGTAAACGAAGTAACAAGAAACAATGCCTACCCACTACCTCGAGTGGACGACACCTTGGACACACTGGTTGGTTCTAAATTCTTCACCACACTCGACCTTGCCAGTGGGTACTGGCAAGTGGAAGTGGCTCCCGAGGATCAACCTAAGACAGCCTTCACAACACCGGAAGGACTTTACCAATTTAAGGTAATGCCATTTGGCTTATGTAACGCTCCAGCGACATTTCAGCGTTTAATGGACAGAGTGTTGAGTGGGTTAAAATGGTCGAGCTGTTTAGTGTATTTTGACGATATAATAGTAGTAGGTACTACATTTCAGGAGCATTTGCATCACCTCACTAGTGTCTTCACTCGTCTGAGGGGGGCGGGTCTCAAGCTAAAACCAAAAAAGTGTACACTCTGCAGGCAGCAAGTAACATTTCTAGGCCATGTAGTATCCACAGATGGTGTTGCAACAGATCCAAGCAAAACTGAGGCTGTGTCGAAGTGGCCCACTCCCCAGAACAGAAAAGAAGTTCAACAATTTTTGGGGCTAGCCAATTACTATAGGCGTTTTGTCAAAGACTTTGCCTTGATCTCAAAACCACTACAGCGGTTGACAGAGAAAAACGCACCTTTCGAATGGACCATTGGATGCCAAAATGCTTTTGATGAATTGCGTAAGCGTTTGGTTTCTTCCCCAGTCCTTGCATACCCAGATTATGAGCGACGTTTCATACTCGACACGGATGCAAGTGATGTTGGAATTGGTGCTGTGCTTTCACAGGTTAGTGATTGTGGTTCTGAGCGTGTTATTGCCTATGCAAGTAGATCGCTTACTAGGCCAGAGCAAAGGTATTGTGTAACACGTAAAGAATTATTAGCATGCAGTTGTGGAATTTGTACATCATTTTAGACAGTATCTCCTTGGGCGAGAATTCACCCTTCGAACTGACCATGGATCTCTGGTCTGGATCCGGAATTTTAAAGAACCGGAAGGTCAACTGGCTCGCTGGCTAGAGAGACTCCAGGAGTATAACTTCACCATTGTGCACCGCCAAGGCTTGCGCCATTGCAACGCTGACGCCCTTTCCCGTGTCCCATGCAGGCAGTGCGGTAGGGACGAAGATATAGAAGCAGAGAACACCGTCATGGTAGGAGTGGTTTCCAATCCGTTCCAAAAATATACTCCAGCTGAGATGAGGCAGATGCAACTGGACGACACAACCATCCAACCTGTTCACTGTGCTGTATCTTGTGGTCAACTAACGAGCACTGATATTGTTAAATCGTGGAGTCAAGGAAGTCGTCTCCTGATGCAACACTGGGACGCCCTCTGCATTTATGATGGTATCCTGTGGAAGAAATGCGTGGACGGAAGTAGAAGATTCCAGCAGCTCGTTTTACCCACGAAGTTACAAGAGGACGCTCTTCGCGATCTCCATCAAGGTGCCGTAGGCGGTCACATTGGAGAGGAGAAGATGAAACACAGACTGAAAGAGCGGTTTTACTGGCCAGGATGTACAGAAGCTGTTGGAGAGTGGTGTAGGAACTGCATAAGCTGCACCACGAGGAAGACGGTTGCCCCAAAGAGAAGGCAAACCATTAAGGCTGGGTACCCGATGCAAATAGTGAGTGTAGATTTAATGGGCCCCCTTCCCGAGACTGAGGATGGCTGTAAGTATGTCATGGTAGCTGTGGATTGTTTTACCCGGTGGGTAGAAGTGTATGCTATACGGAACCAGGAGGCCACAACTGTTGCTAAAAAACTTGTCGATGAAATGTTCTGCCGTTTTTCTCCTCCAGAACAGCTCCACAGCGACCAGGGACGACAGTTTGAGTCAGATTTGGTGAAGGAGATATGCGAACTGTTGCAGATCAGAAAAACGCGTACCACGCCGTACCACCCACAGTGCAATGGAATGGTGGAGCGGTTCAATCGGACTCTATTGGACATGCTTTCCACCGCAGTTGGCAACCATCAAGCTGATTGGCAGCAGCACATACGTAAACTTTGTCTGGCTTACAACTCTAGCGTCCATTCCTCCACAGGATTTACTCCGTTCTTCTTGATGTTCGGGCGCCAGGCGAAGCTACCGATCGACATGATGTTCGGCACTAATCAGATGGAGCCGAACACTACTTCCGAGTATGCACGCTGCTTGAAAGACGCCTTGCAAGAAGCATACGCACTGATGAGGGAGCACTGTCAGGCCGAACATAAAAGGCAGAAAGAGCTGTATGACCAAAAAGTGCATGGGAAGCCATTTAGCCCGGGCGAGTTGGTGTGGTTACACTCCACAGCTGTTCCTCGTGGTCGATCCAGAAAGCTACACCATCCTTGGAAAGGACCCTTTAAGGTCATGGAACGACTGGGCGAGACCACGTACAAAATCAAAAACCTTCAAGGTCGGAGGAAAACAACATTTTGACAGGCTCAAGCCATGTGTAATATCCGATGACAAGCCAGAGAACACAGGGTCCAGAGAACAAGAACCAGTTGGTACAAATCTGGATCTGGTTGACAGCGATGACGATGATCCAGTACAGCAAGAGCCAGCAGTCCCAGAAATTGCGAACCCTCCTGCACCACCCTTAAATGAACAACGCCGATATCCCGTACGAGATAGACAACGCACACAGCGCTATGGAATATATGTGGAACACTAAAAAGAAGGGAGCAGTGTAATGCAGGATTTATTAGTCTGCGCTTGCGCAGTACAATGTATTGATGGAACCTTTTGTAATAGATTGTCACACGCACACCCGTGATCACACATATATATATATACACCTTATTTTTGCTTGTTTGTCAGTCTGTACCTCGTGTATACCTGCTATCAATCTTGGCCACTTACAGGTATATATATATTGGCATCTGTTTACTACCACTATATTCTTTCGTCCTTCACAATTCAAAAGTGGATTGACATTATGACTCCAGGTTAAACGTGACACTGTCAATAAACCGGCCTAATGTTCGTGCAAAGGTGATCTAGGAGAATGTATTGCATGCAGGAAATGTGAGTGATCAACGCAAGGTAATAATAATCGAATTGGATCAGCTTCATAAACGTTCTAGATCTTGCAAATAAAAAAAGTGGGGGATCCGCCGCTATATAAATCTATAGTCCCTCGTATATGTGCTCTGACCACGAGAGGATTTGAACAGATAATTTGCATGTCTGCGATATGAATCAGTCAACAATAACTTTGCTTTTTATCTCTATTCGTATAAACTTTAATATACACTAAGACTACTGTAATCTAAACAGCGATATCTAATTATTCGTTCTATCTTGTTTATTAATATACGACCTTTCCCAGTATATTATTTGTGACTGTACACGCTAGCTGGCGTGGTCACAAATTTCGAGAGGTCACAAATCTCAACAGCCGTTTATAATTTGCTGTTAAGTGACAAGTTACCCAAGCGAACCCATGGGGTTGGACAAATTTGAACGGTTATGAAGCGGTATTTGCGGCATAATATTAGAATCGGAGCGCCACTTCGGCGAATCGCGTCTCAGTTCTTGTACCCCCCCCCCCCCCCCCTCCCCCACCCACAACCCCATTTTCGTACTCAACCAGGGCTAATTTAATCAGGTCATAAAATTTGAACCCCGGCCCCTTACCAATATAATAACTTTCACATGCCGAAGGCATGTGAACAACAGAAGATAAGGTTAGGGCTTTAGGTCTTATGAGGCGCGAAGCGCCGAAGATGATGCCGACTCCAAATCCGAGGTCAAATTGCACCCGCGGTGCTGTCTAGACACTCTTCATTGCACCAAACGGGTCGCACTAAAAAATTGATCTGGCTGGTCCCCAGTCCGCTTCGCGGTCGAGGCGCCTTCGGCGCCATACTGCGCGGCCTGGATCTGCCCCTGCCAAGCGGGATGTGGCCAGTAATAGTTCGTTAACATTTTGTGAGTTAATAAACCTAATCATTACTCTACATGCATATGTACATTTACATACATGTAACCAGCCGTGTTTCTGTTATGATAACCATTTACATTGCTCAACGGCTCCCCAAGAACTATTAAAGTCTATGTAATGGAAAAAAAACAAATGACATGAAAACGTGTACCAATGTGCTGCAAATCTTAATAAAGGGTGGCAACTCAATTTTTCGTTAAGATTCAATTTAAAAAAGCAGTGGAAGGAATACAATAATGAGGTCAGAAAACCATTTATGTACATGTTAATGGAAAGCTATTTTTTGCTTTCCCGAACTGAAGTCTTCAATGTAATGGTATATATATTTTTGCCTCGCATCTCTGATGCCTATAAGGCGATATGACGTCATCCTAGCCAGCGCCTCGAGGTGCCGCACGTAGTGCGTGGCATAGCTAGGCGGCTTCTGGGAGCCCCTAAGATTTAGCCAATAGGATTTGAACCTGCAACCTCTTACTTAGAAAGGTAAATGCTCTCCCAAATTGAGCTATGGGTAGATTCGCCTGCACATGTACAGTTTGCATCTTACAACCTTTCTATACGTAAAAATGCGGCTGCAAATGTATTATAACTTGCGGTTAGATAATAAAATTCAAGAGTCAGTAGCCATTTTTCATACATTTAAAATAAATCCAAACCATTAGTACTTATAGATTCAACCCAAATTCAAATTACACTACCCCTAAGTACCAGCAACAGAACACTATAGGACGTCTCTTTGAACACCATCACTTTCCTGGTGACCACCAATTTCTGCATATGTGGTTAACATGTGCGCAGTACTTCATTTCCAAATTTATCTACTTTATAAGACCAGTACCTTAAGTTTTTATGTGTGTGCATTCAGGAAGGGTCAGAATGACGTCTTCATCAAAAGGACAACAAAAAAATTACATGTAGTAAACCCAAAAACAAATTACAATGTCATGTACTGTTTAAATCAGTGTTCATTGCTTAGAGCTTCCCTAGGGACCTGCAGTCTTAGCAGTTATTGTCAAATCAAGAATCTTGCTTGAAAAAAAACAACACTTTTTCAATTGTACATGGAACTGAATATTGGTAACTTAACTGCATGTACACATGTAGGATGAGAAGCGGCACCCATTTAATGAATGAATAAAATATACACCGTATTGAATTAGACAGTAAATGAGCTCCCACCTAAATAGGGCTGGTACTCATGGATGGTACATGTAGAATGGCGGGGTTGTGCTTGGTTATTGGCGGGGCCAGCTGTAAGGGGCAGCTGCGCATGGCAGCCCAGGTAAAAGTAGTAGTTGAACAACACTTGTAGGCACATGCATGAGTAATTCTATCTTTATTTGTTTGGTGCCAAATGGTATAGCACTGTGTGTATCTTATCACAACAGCAGGTTCCTTAACGGACTGCATGGTGGCAAATGATCTCTGGGCACAGAGAAGGCTGCAGCTGGTGGATGCATGTCACGCTAAATGGTCCAATAGAGCACTCATTTCCTCAGAAAAGGGTGCCCTATTGATGTTTTGGAATGGCATGCAATCATCCGTTTTTGCAGTGTAAGTTGTATGTGGCTGTACAGTGCTAGTGAGAGGTTTTTTGTGGATTTTTTTTCTGTTAGAGATGTGGATAGATTGAGCCCCTGCCCAGCTTTGTGTGTTGTTTGTGATTGCCGTAGCATTGTGGGTGTTTGTATGCCTAGCTGAGTATGTTTGTTGTTGGTGTTGGTACATGCGTAAAGTCTATCATGTACTAGTACTAAAATTGGTGTCCAATCATCATGTGGCCCAGCGGAAGGCTATTTAAAACGAATTAATTTCATTAATATTCATGATTCATTATTCCACTGTTTATCAATATACATGTTCATTCGGCCTGCTAAATAATGATGAAAAATGCTCCGAAAATAGCCTGTGCTCTGAACTCCCTGGCAGCTTCTTCAAGATCCAAAGCATCTGTACGTTCTTTGTGACCGTGAAGCAGCATAAGATCGTTCAATCTCTGCGGTTAAGACATAGATGAGCGAATAAGATATGTTTTCAACCTAAGGCTAAGCAGGACACTAAATGAACGCTCACTGGTAGCATTTGTAGCAGGCATGATCAGAATGAGTTTCAGTACAATACACACTTGATCCATGAAATGCTGTTTGGCAGGTGAAAGAGACTTAAAAAGTAATCTATAATTGCAAAAAATGCTTGGAATGGTGGTGTACGATCTTGCGGGTAGT
The DNA here is from genome assembly GCA_949361645.1 of Spongilla lacustris. NCBI lineage: Eukaryota > Metazoa > Porifera > Demospongiae > Spongillida > Spongillidae > Spongilla > Spongilla lacustris. The sequence continues at coordinate 2,521,490 of OX442421.1, forward strand.
CTGTTGCAAGAATATTCAGCTGAATGGCAAAATTATTTTATCTACATCTTCTCCGTAGAAGTCAGCAACATATTTCAGTTCGTTTATAAAATCAAAACTCTTTTGTGTCACACAGCTTTTGTAATTAGTTGCTCTAAATTTTTATACACTTCATAATTAACCTAGCTGTTCAAATCGGGAACGTATACAATGAATTGCTAAATCTATTTTTTCGATGTATGGTTGGCAGTAAGACCCTTAACGCAAGTATTATGAAATACCTTGTCATCTCGATCTGACTCGCGGTTATGTAACCATTTCCATATGGAAAACCAGATCGGCTGGAAGCTACGGTGCTGTCTTCCTATCTCCTATCGCGGGAATTTAAAACTAACCTTCAGTGCATGGCCGGGTTGATGGGGGTATCTGATACTACGAGTAATTTTGCTTCGAGTGCAGCCATTTAATATACGTACTAGTAGCTGCGCAATGAATGATAAATTTAATATAATATTGATTTATATAAATAATATATATACATAGAATACATGAACGAATGAATATAACATCACATTACTAATATTGTTACTAAATGCATAAAACGTCGGAATTGAACCTAAAAGAGAGGCATCACATGTGGTAATTTTAATATCAAATGAAAGAGGAAAATATGTGCATTAAATAGATACCTTATTTGTATATAGGTGCAGTATTTCAGAAGTTGCGGCATTTCAAACACACATTTTGGCATGTATACGCAGTGAAATGCGAGAGGGAAGAAAAAATTGTGACGGTTTAACTTTTTTTGCTATAGTTGTTGCAAAACAAATAGTTATTAAGCCAAACATTTCTATCGTATTGAGTACACATTTCTAATATAGTAGGTTCGTTGATTACCAGTAATATAATGTACTACAAATTCATTATTGTAACGTCTACTCCTTATTCCTCCGTTTCTTTGTATTTCCAATAGTTAACTGTAACTTTATGTGTTGTTGACTTTCTGGAGTATTTTACATTGATAACATGACCTTTATCCTGCTGGCTACCAAACCACAAGTGCTCACACTGAGTAGAGTCCATTCAGAAGTACTAAGCATCAGTTAGGTCTGAAAACTCTACAGATAACTTGATTCAGGTTTGCCCTCTGCGCAACACTGTTTAACTTCTTTTGTAGTGTTTTTTGGAATGTAGCTTGGCAGCATATTCATCATGTGTTTCTATGCCATAATGGTTTTATATAAAATTTGTCTTGCTCATCTTCAGTTTTGTTAGAAAGCTAATTAAGAGGTTTTGATTATTTTACTTGTAACTTTCCCATGTACAAATCCTATTGTAATGATAGGTGCCTTAAGGCTCTCATGAGATGGTCAGCAGCCCAAGAGCCTGCTTAGCAAACATGTTATGTGCCGATGCTGATAATGTTTGATCAGCGGAGGAATGTTGGCTTAGCTACCTTCAAAATAATATTACACCTTCAATTGATGCTCAATAACATCTACAACAGCCTTATAGCAATATATCAGCCATGCAAGATTCTTTCTCCGAACCACTACATACAGCACTTCGCAGACTGTGCAACACATGTACTTAATCTGAATCTTCATCTAGGGAAATACCAAACACATCATTCTTCACGTAAAATACTATGCAGTTGAGGGCTTTTTCTTAAAAAAGATACAAATTTGGCAAGCAGGTCTTAGACTTATCATATGTGATACTATCGCGATCTTTTGATTTGCATAAATGCAGTTGTTGCATCCACATGAACCAGTAACCAATTTACCTATAATACCATGCAAGCTAGTGCTTGCATTGGTTCTTAGATCCTTTTGTATACTGATCATAAACTATCTGCTAGTTATTTAAGAACAGCTCTGATAGTGTGGCAAACACTGCAAGTTTATACATGTACATTCAAGATAGTAATGCGACATGCTACATTGTTTTTTTTCTCCCATCTTTATTACTAATGCATTTTGGTTCATCTCTTTCTACTATAATTGACTTCATTCTGATAGAAGTAAACCAGTCATAAGTTGCTTCAGCTAATGATTCTGTTCATTTTTGTGCAAATGAATTTGAAACCTTTGTTTAACTACTCTCTTTGATATTAACATCTGCTTCAGTAATAATCGTGTACATGTACTTGCGCATAATCATGTACATGTACTTACAACCACTTCTTGGTTTTGCCTATAGACAGCGGGGTAACAAATTGCTGTCCTGCTTGAGCAGGAGAAAGATGTACAAAAAGTAGATATGTGCGTTGTGTCAATAATAGAGGGTTGCTTAGGCAGAGCGAATTGTTCATCTAGAAGTTGGATAATCAGTATAGTATCACAATTAAATGTTAGATTCTTCTTCAATGTAGCCATTGCTGTTAGGAAGTCTGAATTGACCTTGCACATTGATTCTATTTCCTGAATCAAGAAGTGCAACCATTTTGGCTGTTTGGGTGGTGTTCTTGTTTGTCAAATTGATATGTATTTACATTACCAATCCTTTAGTCCTTATCATTGACACCTGTAAGGTATTATTTTCACTGATGTCACTCTAGATAAAAAAATACACTTCTTCAAATCAGCTGCAGTCTTCATCTTAATATAAAATACAATTTAAAATGCAATTTGGTAACCAAATTTTAAACCTATTCCATCATGTGCACTATATGGGTCTGGGGACCAGACCACCAATAAACAAGCCTTGCGCATCATCTAAGAGTTACGAAAAATTAATGCCTTGTCTTCTAGTGCTCAAGCTACATGTATCTGAAGTCAAAATTCCTGCCGCTTAAAGGATTAGGTGCTTTTTAATTAGAATCGCTCGACATAGAACCTTAGCGGTCAGTGGCGAGGTGGCTTATCTATCGCTGGGGGGGGGGGGGGGGGGAGGCAAATACACTGATTTTGCCGCCCCCGCCCCCCCCCCCCCCCCCCCACACACACACACATACACAAACGCTGCCTTTCTGTCAGAATTTCTTATCCGTTAAGCACTACTATGAAGTCTGACACTGTCACACACATAGCGGTGATAAAACCTGTGTTCATTGGGAGACTACAACTATTCCCCCCTTCCACCCGCACAAAAAAAAAGGCTCGTGTTTGAACGTTGAACACGAGTAACTCGAGCGCCGCTGCGCGCGCCGTTCTTCAAAATCTTGTCAGAGTACCATTTATTTGTTGAATCATATACGCGCTTAGTCTCGTCCCCCAGACCCCATACGTTGCGTATACGAGCGTGTTTATTGCGTCATTTTGGTCTGGGAACGAGACTAATACGTGCTAGCGTTAATGGTTACGACAATACGCTCGTTTAAACACTGGCGGAGCCAGGATTTTATTGCAGGGGGGCCAGGGGAAGGCAAGGGACACGCCTCCCCTCAGGTATGGGGGGGGGGGGGGGGGGGGGGGGGCGCTCCACCCTAGCCGCTTTGCAACTTTCACACTTAATTAATTGAGTCCCAAGACATGTATAGCATAATTACCGAATAGAAGTTAGCCTCACATTCCTCAGCCTCACATTCCAGCGGTTAGACCGTTATTTTGATAATGACCGGCCATAATCTAGTTATGAATAAAATTGAGGTCTTTTGGCAGAAACCAACTACAATAACATCTTTTTATTAAAGTAACAAATTCTAGACATAGCGATCCATCGAGCGTTTATGCTCATGTATACCTCCGAATTGCAATTTGGATATCACACATTTTCTACCTTCATGTCTTACATATGCGAAATCACCACAACGCTGACTATCTACATCCAGGAAGGGGTGTGGTTAAAACCAGTGGTACCCTGAAGTAGGGTAAGCACCCTTGTGTACTGCTGGTGTATAGCCTCACATGGATATGCACGTGGTTCATGACTACAGCCATCACCACAAGATGGCTGCCTATCTTACTTCAGGAAGGGGTGTGGTCACAACCAGTGGTACCCTGAAGTAGGGTAAGCACACCTGTGCATTGCTGGTGTATAGCCTCACATGGATATGCATGTGGTTCATCACTACAGCCATGCCGACACCTAAGATTTTAAAAATCACCACAAGATGGCTGCCTATCTAACTCCAGGAAGGGGTGTGGTCAAAACCAGTGGTACCCTGAAGTAGGGTAAGCACACCTGTGCACTGCTGGTGTATAGCCTCACATGGATATGCACGTGGTTCATGACTACAGCCATGCCGACACCTAAGTAGGGTGTGTAACCGGTTATCAGGTTATTCGGGTTATTCGGATATTCGCAAAAACCTATCCGTTCGAATAGTAATTTAGCATTACTCGGAAAAATCGATTATTGGATTTGTTCTATTCGAAATAACCGGTTTGTGAATCTCCATTCGGAGGTACTTAGGTATTCGTCGTCCGCATCGACAATTCGCCCATTATTCGAATACCTCGATATCCGGATACGCGTTTACGATATTACATGTACAATAATTACTTCTAAATAACGTCACTATAAATATATACGTGGGGACGAGATCAAATACACGGGCAGTAATTCGAACTACATGTAGCCAAAAGAGATCTCCCTCTTCACGTGTCATGACGACGGACAGCTCCAGCTGCAAATCAAAGTCAGTTCGCTTAGTGTATTTCGAACCAGCTGGCTTCTTGCATCAATCTCTCTGATATTGCCGCGATCATACTAAGGCTTGCTTAGTTACTAGGATTTTCAAAACTCGGGATGGTGAAATGGAGGCTGCATGGCTGGTGGTGCGTAAACATCATCTGTGGTTCTATTCTTTTGGCATCAAGTGCGATGTGTACATCTGTAGACTGTAGGTACTGGTAAAGCTCACCTTGGCCACGCTAACTTAGGTCGGGACACGCCCAACTAGGTATGTGGTTAGGCCAAGTGATTTAGGCCTATGTAGGTAGCTGTGGTTGTGTGCTGAGTGCATCTGGTGTGATGTGGGTAGCTGTGGATCCCTGCTGAGGCTACTGATCTGGTGTAATGTGGTTAGTTGTAGTAAGGTGTCTGGTGTGATGGAGGTAGCTATGGTTGTGTACCTCATGAGGGCATCTGGTGTGATGGGGGTAGGTGTGTTTGTGTGCTGAGGGTATCTGGTGTGATGTGGGTAGCTGTAGGAGGGTCTCTGGTGTGATGTGTACATTTAGGTGGCTCAATGAGCAGAAAACCTGAATAACCTAGGTATTCGGCTGGCAAATTGTCAAAACCTATTCGGAAAAATCGATTTTCTTTTTTCAAGTATTCGGAAAAATCGATTTTCAGATCCAGAAAAACCTGAAAAATCGATTAGTGTTTTAAAAGTATTCGGAAAAATCGATTTTCATTATTCAGGGGAGGTTACACACCCTACACCTAAGATTTTAAAAATCACCACAAGATGGCTGCCTATCTAACTCCAGGAAGGGGTGTGGTCAAAACCAGTGGTACCCTGAAGTAGGGTAAGCACACCTGTGTACTGCTGGTGTATAGCCTCACATGGATATGCATGTTGTTCATGACTACAGCCATCCCCTCACCTTGGCTATAATAGCTGTTTTACGTGGCATGATATGCATTGTAACGATGAAGTGATTGAATTGTTTCTTGGAACTGTAATGCGAAGTTACGCAAAATGTGACTGCAAAACGTTTGGATTTGCATTGTGAAAATGGAGTAGTTCTTGTGATATAAGACAGCAGCACAGATGGTACATAATATACAGTTATACAGTTAATGGGGTAACTTGTGTCCAAGAAAACATTCAACAGCTTGCTGATGATCCATTGCATATTTCTTCATCATGAGAGTAGTGATGATCTGCATGATGGTGTGGTTATTGAGGGGAAATACATGTAGAATTTATTTACCTCAGGCCAAACAATAAATTTATTTATACGTGTAGTGCATATAATGCCTGTTGATTTAACATCACTTTCCAGCTCTTGTAGGTAACGAAATATCTCTAAAACCTGTAGTATAGATGTAATGTTTAAATGCCTACAGGTATAAAAATGGGTTGAGGTACCATATCATAGCAGTGATGTAAAGGCCAGCCACAATCCGTCTTGGTGATTTTTTCCACAATTTTGATTTTCTGGTGATAGTCTGTTAACTGCTTTCCTTCTAAAATGTTCCTTATCATGGGCTGAAATACATTCACAGGGTATGACCTAAACTACCAAATCATGATCATGAAATGCTTATTACTTCCATAGCTTTCACTTCTCTTCTTATAAATTCTCTTGAAAAAGGACACTTATCATCTCTAAAAGTAATTGTTTGACCAATGTTACAACTTAACATCTTGATTGATCATGCCTCAACTCACGTGTACAAGCATCTACTAAGAGAAGGAAAATGTCTAATGTAATGGTCTTTCCCCCATTGTAGGCCACATATGTCATCTGGATCTGGTTGATTCTTATAATCCGGAATTAGAAATTGTGATTCAGTCTGGTTCTGTACATCATTGTTTGGGCTGCTGGTTTCAGATATAATACTACTACTGCTACTGATATCAATGTGTTCACTATCACTGTGATCATTGTTCTCGGACTCATCACTATATACAGAATTTTGGTCTTGTATTCTGACTTCATTTTGGTACCTGTCCATACTGTTGCTGGACTGATACATTACCATGTCTGATATACACAATGTTATATGAATCATGGAAGCACATACCTTCTCATCTGCGCCACCTTGCAAAGGGTATAGACTACCTTTAGATAGTTCATACACCATTTGTAACCTAAATATGGTTACTGATTCCTTTGATTCAGAATTACATATCTTATACTGTTATCATAGCATATGCATGAAACTTTACCTGTGTATGAAAACAAGGTAACCCCTCCGCCAGTTGCCGTGCTGCCTATGTGGTATATGCATGTTTAAACCAAAATTGATTTATACATGTATATATGCACTTACAAAACACACAAATGCTCCACATTCATTTGCATTTTTCTGAGTTGGGGCATCCTTCTAAGCAAAGGCAGTAATCCATATCAGGTGTAGTGTTGAATTGTATGTACACATTTACTGAATCATGATATTTCCATTCGCAAGATGAAATTTGTTGACTGGATAGATTGTAGCTTTCGCTACACAGATACATCCTAGATGATACATGTTAATGGTGTATCCATGCACAACATATAATATCTTACCATATCCAGTTCACTTCATCTACATTGGAGAAGTGCAAAGAGTCAATGCAGAGTATGAATTTTGATTTAGGATAAACACCCTGTATATTAAAATAATAACATTTGAAAAAACTCATTGTGCGATGACTAACCACTAAACTCCAATGTTTAGGTTTGTGTACTGGAAAAGGCATGAGATCCTGCTCAAAAATATTGCATCCCTTTTTAAAAATAAAATGCTTTACATTATATAATCATAGCACTGATACAGTTTGTACAATGATACCTTGGTGTAATGTTTAATGCTCTGATATCCTCTACTGAGAAAAGTTGGAAGAAAAGTAGGATCAAAGGAGATCACCTTTTGTACATCCTAAATGTCATAAATAAAAAGATCATACAAATAACCGGCACAACTACGGACGGAATTACTGTTACTGTGGAAGTTTTCAAAAGCTCCATATATGCTGCAATGATCTGGAAAAAAAAGGATTAATGATTAGTAAGTATATATATTTCGTACTCTTGAATTAATCCATGAATCAGAAACTAGAAGGCTTAAATCACTTCTGTCCAACTGAAATCTTGAGTGTGGCTCAGGAATACTCTGGCTGAGCTACGATAAAAGCATAGAAATTATATCAGTACCACAATAAACGGCATTTATTTACCTTTGACTGTTCGTGCAGTGGCAAGCCTTTGTATTTCTGCATGAAACATAGTTTTGAATTTCAAATACAAACATATCGATTATGTTTACAAATTTGTGACTGGGAGACATGAATTCTTCAATTGATGTGGCATTATTCAGAAGTGGCTAATGACATTATGCAGCAGTATGAATGTATTAATATACATATCCATTATACTTACAATCTTCATTGGTGATGTATATACTGCAAGACAAACATTTTCCTACATTGTTGCATGGATTATGCAAGCAATTTTAAATATGAAACAAAATTTATACCTTTATTTCATTGGATGAAGTGAATTGCTTTGATAAAACTTCGGATACCTTTGCATCATTGTAATGAATCCACTTGTTATGGCTCTGTACATAACAGGTATCTGCAACACAATTGTATAAAACATAACATTCGAACAAGTACAAACGTATTACAGTGGCCTTGATAGGAGTCATCGCCATGATGTACCTATATATACATGTATATGCGGTTAGTGGGAGCGTACATGCATACACATGTGTGCATACCACGACTGCACTAAGTTGGTATTCAGTGTTTCCTTGCTGACTCTTATGCGATAGTGAGAAAGAACTGTAATTTTACACTTAATTAAAATAGTGTTAGGATACAAATAATAAAAAAACCTTGGAATTGTAATTCTGCTCTTAATTTTTCGTGCAAGGCCATCATCTGACACCCTGTCACAGTGTATAATCAGAATCGAGGGTGTCTGAACTTCAGTTTTTTGCACAATCAGTCGATTCAGACACACTCTGCAGAAACTGCAAATGACACTGCTCTATATTCTGTGTATGGTGACATTAAAACACCTGCTTACACTTTAGACAACTGCATGTGATATGGTGTTGTTTTTGCATCAAGTAAGCTCATCAGCAGATGATACATGCTTCTTTCTTCACAACTCTCCCTTACTCCACATGTAAGCAATGTCCATGATTCCGTTTCATTTACATTCTTTTACAAAAGAGTGTAACCATACGGTAAAATGCACAAACTTGAACTTATTATCACCTCTAAGCAGCATTCCGCTGTTCTGTGCACCAAAGTTGTGAAAATATCAGAATATTTTTCTATCTCCTGAAGAAAAAAACTTCAAATGCGACTGTACATGTATGTACAGAACAGACTTACTTTTACATTACAAAACAGTTTGCTTATCAAAGCAGATATGCCATCTACACAGTCGTTTTGAAATCCATCTGGCAGAGATTCAGCTTCTTTACAGAGCAACTTCTGTCATTCATAGTTTATTATTTATAAATGTGCTATTTGTTTAGTTTAAGTCTTACAGCAAGTCGAGAGGAGTCACAAGGATCACTTGAAGAACCTTGTTGTAGTTGGTCCATAATATCAATAAAACACTTCTGAATGGATGTATGACGCTTAGCACATGTGGCAGCTGTAAGAAGACGAAATGTAAATGCATTATAGTTAAAAAACCACAGCACTGCACTTTTTAACAGCGGTACAAGTGGAGTAGTCAAGATGGCCTGCAAAACTGAATTAAGCCAGCAGAGGTTGGATGTGCCTTTTATGCCTTTGTTCATAATTTTGGACACATGCAACAGTGCACCTGATGTCTTTGGGAGTACAGTACATATGTACAAAAACACAGTAGTATGTGAACTCACCATTTCTTTTGGTACACATTTGTCTGATGGATTAGGTCTGAAAACATTGATGTGCAGTATTCATATATACCAAAGCCAAAATTGAATGATTGTGTTCTATAAACTTACTCTGTTGTGATTTTCTCTTGGTCTATATTTGCAGCTGGTTTTGCAGGAGAACTGTAAAGACATCTATAATCAATGCTATATGTCAATCAATATATGTGTCATTGATACCGAGATAGGTGAGCAGCACTATCAGACACAGCACCATTTTCAGAACTGGAATATATGACATTAATGCAAAAATCTGCACCAAACCATTAAATGAAATTGCCTTCCTATCTTGTGTTCCAGTGGTTCCAACGTTTTCTGATAGTAACCAAACTTTGACCTTTTCTGCATACTGGAACTTCGTTTTGCCCACTTTTCCTTCAGAGGACGGGATGCTTTTCTTTTAAGTGATTGCTACATTATAAAAGGTATGCCAAAGTCAATACTATGTGCATCGAAATAAATCAGTGCAAAAACCTTAATTTTATTTCTAAATGGTTCCTGTAAGTCATCAAAAAATTGTCTTTGTCGTCCAGTTATGATATCAGAGTGCTGTTTTATAAAAACATCAGGTCGAATATGTTTTTGTGGGTGATCAATGTTTTTAAGAATGAAGTTCCAAGCTTCAATGGTTCCTGATGTCTTTGTCAGCTGATGCTTAAAATAAGGAAATTGTAGACATCAATAATTCTGCAGTGCAGTGCTTAGAATAACATGTAATGAAACATGATCAAAATATACTTAATGTAGTGCTATAGCACATAAGATGAATTGCATGTACACATGTCATATGCCTTTACCAGAATGGAGAGATTCAAAGGTTTCTCAATCTTGTGACAAGAAAGATCACCTATACAAAACAATACATTAATATGATGCATACAGTTAGATTGCATAGTACTTACCAAGCAGTAAACTACTCCAAAAAGGTGCCATGGGCAACCATGTGTTTAAAATATCTTCAAAATACTGAGGTTTTAGATACGAATTTTTAATCTCTCCATTAGCTGGAGAAGGAATATCAACACTGACAATTTTGCGCTTGAAGTATTCTGTAAATGGATTGACTGGAGCACAATTTTCTTCCGAGGAACTATTATCCTCGTTTGCATTATCACTAGATCCATTCTCCTCTAGTTCAACTTGGATATTATTAGTGTTCAGGGAGTTTATATCATCCACAATTGAATTATATGCCATTTTCAATTCTGGACATTCCATTTCTGAACAATATATTATTTTCAGCAGTCCAACCCTTCTAACTAGCTCTTTAAGTGTTGAGCTGTTTACAAGGGTAGAAAAGCAAAACATCGAAAATTTGTACTGTTCTTTTGCAAACCTAAGTGGAGGCATTGATAATTTCATGCATATCACACGTAATTATATAGCAATTAACATATGATCAAGAATCAGTGTACTGATGTGTGCTCTAGATATGTTTTAATTCCTAAATTCATTACCATGGTGTGAAAAAGCTCCATGTGCTGCATTTAAGATATAAAAAAAATACTAGCTCCACTTATTAAAAATAATAATAATATAATTGATGATATTGCTTTTGCGCTAATTTATGATCAATGTACTTTTTTAAAAATTTGATATTCAAGTTAAACTTCACTTACCACTTTTTGCAGTTCTTGCTAGCTGAGTGCATTACATGACTGGTGCATGCATGTGGTGACACCTTTCTGAAATCCTTAACTGTCCCAGATCCTGTTACTATTCTAAATGTGCGTTCAAGGTAATCTTGTAATGATTCTGAATTGTACACATGGAGTATGCTAAGTAGTAACACCATGCTGCGGTCTATTATGAACTGCAATGGATAAGTGATTGAACTAAATCCAAATATGAGTCCTTCTGCACGACGAAAGGTTTCCATGAAGTAGCACAGAGAAAGAACAGTATGGTCACTAGTGATTAGTTCTGCAACTGGTATGGGAGCTTTCCCTTCGACAGGTTGTTTAATAACAATTGCATAATAGTACACTGTTGTTTTAGCACCATCTATGCTTGGCACTGATACAATTGTGCCAGTCGCATCACAAAATATTGGACTGTATTTAGCCATTTGGTGGTACAGTCTAACACCAGTATCATTAAAGCAGATGACTGAGAATGGGTGAGCTTGGATGCACTGTATGAATCCTTGAATGGGGGTATTTTTTTTGTTTAATGCTTGTGTCTTTGATTCATTTTCTATTAGTTTCTTCCTCAGGATGGACAATGATGTAATTAGGTCACTATGCTCTTGTTGAACTAATCTTGATTCAGACGATATTTTCTTCAAAACAGAAGTAGTGGCCCCTACACCATCTCTGTTCCCAGCTGTAAACTGTTCATCTGTAATGTTAAGTAGTCTGTTGATATATTCCTTTGATGGTGCAACATGAGTATTTTGGAAATGTTTGTATAGGTCTTGTCTGATGCAATGACTAAATCGACGAGCATGTTTTTCACCAATTGTGTGGCATATTGTTCCCGAACATTCAACATGTATTGTCACTACATCACCAGAAACATCACAAGATTTTACAGAAAGCATTGCTGATACATTGCAGCTATAAAATGTGCAGTAGGCCAAAGCCTTGAAAATAAATGTTGAAGATTTACGAGAAATGTTTTTTTTCTTCCAGTGCCTCTTAAAGGCAAAGGAACAGAACTGATTAAGATTTGACAGCCCAGCAGCACAAGCATGTACCCATGATGGGGACACTTTTTCTCCTGCAAAGTTAACATCCCACACAGATCTGCTCATTCCAAAACATCCTGACTGTGGCTGCAACCCTGTGATTGTATCAACACTAGGCTGTGTTTGCAAAATAGACATTGCACTCTTCTCTACCTGTGCAGGTATATTTAGCTGCAAAATAAATAAGATGGGGAAATTGCACTGTACAAAAATGCATGCATGCTACATTTTAACTACCTCAGCATTATCCATGCTTCCATCTTTCAGCAACTGAGAGTCACATGTACCTTTATTTATGCACATAATCCTATAAATGCAAAGTACTATCAGTGCTTATCACTTACCGTCTGTATACATTGGTGTATCTACTGACTGTGGTACACATTTAGGGCATCTGTAAGCATCAATTTTCTTTGCATCTTCTGCTGTAACACCCACGCAGCTTCCATGATACCATTCAGCACAATAGTCACAGCCAATCATAAACCTAATCACCAAATTAATCATCATACCGATAAAAATACAAATACCCTACCGTTTTGAATCATACGGTTGTTGACATAAACAGTACAGTGGCTTCATAATAAAAAATACCATCACTTAAGCTTTTTTTTTCTTTCAGTTTAATTACCATTTCATTGCAATTAGGTTTTCCATCAAGCGTAATTCCAGTTGTTGTGACCTACACGTGTAAATACAATAATGCACCATAAGTAACCAAGTATATTGACATTTACATATATACCGCAGCTGGCAGTGAGCTGTGATCCAATGTGGCCTCATCTGTAGGTTTATGATCAATTAAAGCTTCCCCCACTATGCTTTCCATATGGTCTCTAGTACACAACCAATACTTGTAAAGTGCATTGATATACTTTGAAGAGGGGTGTTTAAATCCGGATAGCGCTTGGGCAACCACAAACCAGTATCCATCTGGAGCAGATCGTGAGGCATTTGGCAGAGGGCTGCCTTTCTGCTTCAAAACAGCAGCTAGCCGTTCTTTATCAAAAAAATGCTTTCGCTTTGGCTTCATTCCCAACGAGTAAAACATATTAAAACAATGCTTTTCAAACAAAAACATGCACGTACATACCATGACTGCACTGCACAAGGCAGCAACGAGCCAGAGAACAATGAACTGTTTTTAGAAAAAAACACTTCCACAGAGATCGTAGCAAAGGTAAACCACCAGTCGTAGCAGCTGAGGTAAACCACCAGTCGTAGCAGCTGAGGTAAACCATCAGTCGTAGAGCTGAGGTAAACCACCAGTCGTAGCAGCTGAGGTAAACCACCTTGAGAGCTAATTCCTCCTACCAGCTACCCACAATACAAATCACAAATCTAGTGGTCATACATCACCATCAAAGCACATTGCACACATACCAAAAAATAGAATTATATACAAATACAAATCGTTTATGGTACATGTAACAAAAAAACAACAACAATTCTGTGAGTTCATTGCATGTACATGGTTGCATTCATTAAATATATAATTACATAAATAAATAACGGAGTTCATTTACAATGTCCAAGAATGCCATCATAACCTAGAACGAACGGATGGATTTAATGACACACAACATGCATAGCCATGTGAGCAGTACACAGGTGTGCTTACTCTACTTCTGGGTACCACTGGTTTTGACCACACCCCTTCCTGGAGTTAGATAGGCAGCCATCTTGTGGTGATTTTTAAAATCTTAGGTGTCGGCATGGCTGTTGTGATGAACCACGTGCATATCCATGTGAGGCTATACACCAGCAGTACACAGGTGTGCTTACCCTACTTCAAGGTACCACTGGTTTTGACCACACCCCTTCCTGAAGTAAGATAGGCAGCCATCTTGTGGTGATGGCTGTAGTCATGAACCACGTGCATATCCATGTGAGGCTATACACCAGCAGTACACAGGTGAGCTTACCCTACTTCAGGGTACCACTGGTTTTGACAACACCCCTTCCTGGAGTTAGATAGGCAGCCATCTTGTGGTGATTTTTAAAATCTTAGGTGTCGGCATGGCTGTAGTGATGAACCACGTGCATATCTATGTGAGGCTATGCACCAGCAGTGTACAGGTGTGCTTACCCTACTTCAGGGTACCACTGGTTTTGATCACACCCCTTCCTGAAGTAAGATAGGCAGCCATCTTGTGGTGATGGCTGTAGTCATGAACCACGTGCATATCCATGTGAGGCTAAATACCAGCAGTGCACAGGTGTGCTTACCCTACTTCAGGGTACCACTGGTTTTGACCACACCCCTTCCTGGAGTTAGATAGGCAGCCATCTTGCGGTGATTTTTAAAATCTTAGGTGTCGGCATGGCTGTAGTGATGAACCACGTGCATATCCACGTGAGGCTATACACCAGTAGTGCACAGGTGTGCTTACCCTACTTCAGGGTACCACTGGTTTTGACCACACCCCATCCTGGAGTTAGATAGGCAGCCATCTTGTGGTGATGGCTGTAGTGATGAACCACGTGCATATCCACGTGAGGCTATACACCAGCAGTGCACAGGTGTGCTTACCCTACTTCAGGGTACCACTGGTTTTGACCACACCCCATCCTGGAGTTAGATAGGCAGCCATCTTGTGGTGATTTTTAAAATCTTAGGTGTCGGCATGGCTGCAGTGATGAACCACGTGCATATCCATGTGAGGCTATACACCAGCAGTACACAGGTGTGCTTACCCTACTTCAGGGTACCACTGGTTTTGACCACACCCCATCCTGGAGTTAGATAGGCAGCCATCTTGCGGTGATTTTTAAAATCTTAGGTGATGGCTGTAGTGATGAACCACGTGCATATCCACGTGAGGCTATACACCAGCAGTGCACAGGTGTGCTTACCCTACTTCAGGGTACCACTGGTTTTGACCACACCCCATCCTGGAGTTAGATAGGCAGCCATCTTGTGGTGATTTTTAAAATCTTAGGTGTCGGCATGGCTGCAGTGATGAACCACGTGCATATCCATGTGAGGCTATACACCAGCAGTACACAGGTGTGCTTACCCTACTTCAGGGTACCACTGGTTTTGACCACACCCCATCCTGGAGTTAGATAGGCAGCCATCTTGTGGTGATTTTTAAAATCTTAGGTGTCGGCATGGCTGTAGTGATGAACCACGTGCATATCCATGTGAGGCTAAATACCAACAGTACACAGGTGTGCTTACCCTACTTCAGGGTACCACTGGTTTTGACCACACCCCATCCTGGAGTTAGATAGGCAGCTATCTTGTGGTGATGGCTGTAGTGATGAACCACGTGCATATCCATGTGAGGCTATACACCAGCAGTGCACAGGTGTGCTTACCCTACTTCAGGGTACCACTGGTTTTGACCACACCCCATCCTGGAGTTAGATAGGCAGCCATCTTGTGGTGATTTTTAAAATCTTAGGTGTCGGCATGGCTGTAGTGATGAACCACGTGCATATCCACGTGAGGCTAAATACCAACAGTACACAGGTGTGCTTACCCTACTTCAGGGTACCACTGGTTTTGACCACACCCCATCCTGGAGTTAGATAGGCAGCCATCTTGTGGTGATGGCTGTAGTGATGAACCACGTGCATATCCACGTGAGGCTATACACCAGCAGTGCACAGGTGTGCTTACCCTACTTCAGGGTACCACTGGTTTTGACCACACCCCATCCTTGAGTTAGATAGGCAGCCATCTTGTGGTGATGGCTGTAGTGATGAACCACGTGCATATCCACGTGAGGCTATACACCAGCAGTGCACAGGTGTGCTTACCCTACTTCAGGGTACCACTGGTTTTGACCACACCCCATCCTGGAGTTAGATAGGCAGCCATCTTGTGGTGATTTTTAAAATCTTAGGTGTCGGCATGGCTGTAGTGATGAACCACGTGCATATCTATGTGAGGCTAAATACCAACAGTACACAGGTGTGCTTACCCTATTTCAGGGTACCACTGGTTTTGACCACACCCCATCCTGGAGTTAGATAGGCAGCCATCTTGTGGTGATTTTTAAAATCTTAGGTGTCGGCATGGCTGTAGTGATGAACCACGTGCATATCCATGTGAGGCTAAATACCAACAGTACACAGGTGTGCTTACCCAACTTCAGGGTACCACTGGTTTTGACCACACCCCATCCTGGAGTTAGATAGGCAGCCATCTTGTGGTGATGGCTGTAGTGATGAACCACGTGCATATCCACGTGAGGCTATACACCAGCAGTGCACAGGTGTGCTTACCCTACTTCAGGGTACCACTGGTTTTGACCACACCCCATCCTTGAGTTAGATAGGCAGCCATCTTGTGGTGATGGCTGTAGTGATGAACCACGTGCATATCCACGTGAGGCTATACACCAGCAGTGCACAGGTGTGCTTACCCTACTTCAGGGTACCACTGGTTTTGACCACACCCCATCCTGGAGTTAGATAGGCAGCCATCTTGTGGTGATTTTTAAAATCTTAGGTGTCGGCATGGCTGTAGTGATGAACCACGTGCATATCTATGTGAGGCTAAATACCAACAGTACACAGGTGTGCTTACCCTATTTCAGGGTACCACTGGTTTTGACCACACCCCATCCTGGAGTTAGATAGGCAGCCATCTTGTGGTGATTTTTAAAATCTTAGGTGTCGGCATGGCTGTAGTGATGAACCACGTGCATATCCATGTGAGGCTATACACCAGTAGTGCACAGGTGTGCTTACCCTACTTCAGGGTACCACTGGTTTTGACCACACCCCTTCCTGGAGTTAGATAGGCAGCCATCTTGTGGTGATGGCTGTAGTGATGAACAACGTGCATATCCATGTGAGGCTATACACCAGCAGTACACAGGTGTGCTTACTCTACTTCAGGGTACCACTGGTTTTGACCACACCCCTCCCTGGTGTAAGATAGGTAGCCATCTTGTCGTATCGACGTGATGGCTATAGTGATGGACAAAATGCATATCCATGTGAGGCTATGCACCAGCAGTACACAGGTGTGCTTACCTTATCATGTGTATCACTGTAGTTGGTTGCACCAGACCACTTCGTACCGGTCCACTTCGTGGTAGTATAGACTAAGCGTAGGTTTATTCAGCTCATGTAATCGTCGCGTACATCCAGTAGATGGCACTCCAAATCGAATGGGAAAAGGGCCAAGTCCTTCTTTGAAGGTGTTTGTCGATCACAGCTCCTTGCGCTATCTTGGTAATGTAGGCTATATTACTGTAATAGTATATACCGCGCGCGCCGGTTATCGGCATGCTATTGATCTAACCGCTGGAATGTGAGGCTGAGGAATGTGAGGCTAACTTCTATTCGGTAGCATAATTGCGTATAGTGACAGATTTAAATTAATTACTTGCTTCCAGACTTTCCTGTAGTCTAGTAAACCAAATACTTCGTCCCTGTCCATTTGTAGGCCAGCCCAACATCATATTACGGTAGCACTTTTGTACATGCCGTAAAGTAAATCCAAACTAGGTTAACGTTATTGCACCCTGCATGGATGTCGGATTGAAAATTGAATATCATTGGAACGGCTAATTACGATTGATATAGTATTCGCTATGCATATAATATATGGGACAGTATCCGCGAAAATTTCGTACGTTTTATAACACTATAAAACAATAGTGTTATAACGTTTGAATCGCTATATCTTCCGAACGGTAACCGTTATTGACATTCTATTTTCAGCACTTCATGCTACACCATTTCTCTATGAAAAATACATCTTGGAGTCTTGCAGTTGCTCCGTACCAGCATTGCAACGTTCGATACCCCACGGGGTTCAAACCCGCCGTAACTTTCGATAGGAGCAATCAAATCGCTTAAAATTCGGTTTGTAGGTAGAGAGGTCCAATACCTATCCATTTGTTCTGTTAGTTAATTTTGTGTCATCCGTTACGGAGATACAGTTGAGCAAACTACGTGCGCGTTTTCCCGCTTGATTCGCGCCAATGATATACATGTATAACCGCCGCCTCCCCATGCATTGAGCGACCCAAATCATTGGCGCAAATCGAGCGGGAAAAGGTATTACGTAATGACATACGTTTATGAATAAATTATGCTCGGTTGTAATTAATTCATTTGTCTTGAATTTACAGTGGAAACCATCACACTTGCTCCTATAATTTTTTTGTACTGTTATTTTGTTCACTTGAATATATTTCAATAACAATGAGATCAAATGAAAATCTGACAAGGCAGGTATAGTGTACAACTATTTTTCAATATATACTGAAAGTTAAAAAGCATCACGTGACTATTTACTTTTGTTATTAACACTTGTTGTGACCCCAGTACAAAAAAAATTGTGAGCATAATTCCTTCTCCTGTAGGCAATAGATCTTGACCATATTCGCAATATATCTAAAGAACAAGCATTAGCAACCTTTGGCCGAGTCGGTTTTTAAGTCCGGTAAATAGTTACGGTATTATCGAGCTAGATATGCGTTTTTAGCTCGTAAAAGCTTAGCGATGCTATTTCGTAGTACGCTCTCACTGGACTGCTATATTTCGCTTCCGAGTCGTCACATGTTAGATCTATCGCGAAATCGTACTTGGGAGGCAATAGACCCTTCTTTGCCGTTAAAAAAGTGCCATCAGAGCTGAGTACCTGAAAACCTCCGCCATATCGCGATGAATTACATTTGAAACGTCATCATTGCATCATTTTGTATCGTGAATATATTTATAATGTGACGTATCGGCAGAGATAATATAGCATCAAATTGGGCAGGTTACAAGAAACGTCAAAAAGCAAGAGGCAACTCTAAAGCTGGAAGGGAAGCGTACCCAATTAGCTATTTGGAAGCTGCCATCTAGGATTCGAAGCTTTGGGTGATAGAACGCTAGCCTTGGCGAATGTCTTGATGGTCCATAAAGCTTCCCAATTTGATGCTACTGATTTACTAAACGTTCGCCGTGAGTGGCTGCAAGATGCAGCATCGCTAGGTTAAGAACCATTTTCACAATCCCTTGCATCCATTCGTATTATCGTCACATTATAAATATATTCACGATACAAAATGACGAAATGATGACGTTTCAAATGTAATTCATCGCGATATGGCGGAGGTTTTCAGGTACTCAGCTCTGATGGCACTTTTTTAACGGCAAAGAAGGGTCTATTGCCTCCCAAGTACGATTTCGCGATAGATCTAACATGTGACGACTCGGAAGCGAAATATAGCAGTCCAGTGAGAGCGTACTACGAAATAGCATCGCTAAGCTTTTACGAGCTAAAAACGCATACCTAGCTCGATAATACCGTAACTATTTACCGGACTTAAAAACCGACTCGGCCAAAGGTTGCTAATGCTTGTTCTTTAGATGCATTGCGAATATGGTCAAGATCTATTGCCTACAGGAGGAGGAATTATGTTCACAATTTTTTTTGTACTGGGGTCACAACAAGTGTTAATAACAAAAGTAAATAGTCACGTGATGCTTTTTAACTTTCAGTATATATTGAAAAATAGTTGTACACTATACCTGCGTTGTCAGATTTCCATTTGATCTCATTGTTATTGAAATATATTCAAGTGAACAAAATAACAGTACAAAAAAATTATAGGAGCAAGTGTGATGGTTTCCACTGTAGTTAATGGATGCTTAATGTTCTTTTCATGATGCACGTATATTATACTGATTATAATATACGTGCATCATGAAAAGAACATTAAGCATCCATTAACTAACAAATGAATTAATTACAACCGAGCATAATGGATTGATGTTTAGCGAATACTAAACCTGTTTTGAATTCAATTTGAAAAATAATAATTGATTTTAATTTTTATATATTAATAATTTCTTGTCTTGAAACATGATTAATCATTTAAAAAGGTGGCAAATTCATTGCGGCAATAAATTAAACTACAATATCACACTGCACTCTAAACAACAAAACAGGACATTTATAAAAACTCATACTCAATGCAAGAATGCATGCAGTTTTCTTACATTAAAAAGTAAGCATTGATCAATCTATATGATTCTAAAAACATCCTATGAGAGATCGAGGCACCGTAAACATGTAAATGATCATGCATGGAGAGCGCTTGCTAGATATCGCCGAAGTATATGTAGCTAGTTAAGCAAATAGAAGGTCAGTGCAACATCTTTTGGCTTTTGGCTTTGATTTCTATGCATGCGTGCACTATAAAGAAAGAGTACCTGTGGATGAAATCTGCGAGCAGTTTCAAGCATCCGATTGTAGTACATAGATTAGCAATTGTGCCAGTCTTATAATCGTAAATTGCTGAATTATTTGATTCATGAAAAGAATATACAATTTCCGTTTTTGCACGCAGTTTTATGTAGAGTTTTGAGCATGATATAATAAAAAGCGTTGGCGTCTGGGGCTACGCCCCAGACCAGCACTCCCTCAGGCCCCTAGTCTCGTACCCAGACCCTAGTACGTCACAGCTGCGGATGGATTACATCACCGCTACGCTAGAACTAGTTCTAGCGTAGCGGTGATGTGACTACCAGGCCCCCTAGCTGAGCGGGCGGGGTACCCCCTCCCGCACCCTCCCCCTTATTAATTAATCATCATTCTTTAACAACCCCCCTTTTCTGAAACCCCTGGATCCGCCCCTGAGAAGTATAGCCAACCAGAGTAGAAAGACGAACAATGAGGGCCCTGGGGTGACCCAACAATTTGCAACCACGGCAACTGCTAGTGCAGCTGCATAGACCATATGGCTCAACCACCATTCGCAGTGACCTTTGGATGAACGCAGCGAAGAGGTGTTGATACCAGTGGCGGCCTGGCCGGGGGGGCCAGGGGGGGGGGGGGGGGGCACCAACCCACCTGCCGCTTTATGACGTGGGGCGCCAGGCGGCAGGCCGCAGGCGTTCATTCAACTTCACCGTCAACGTATTATCCAGCGCTAGCGCTCAATCGTCTGATTTAATTAACAAATTAACTCGTCTCTGTAGTATAATAATATTAATATTATTATACTACACTCTTCCCCATCTACTATGAATAAGTCATTTCCATCCATAACGGTCCGGAGGTCTATGCACTCGCTGAGGATAACGTCTAGGTCCTTGGTCTTTAACCTCAGGTATTTCAGCTCTTGTGATATCCCAATTGTCTGCTGCAACTTCATTCTCTCTCTCTCCCTCATCTATTGTTGCATCAACCACTGGTATATCATTTGTCCTTCCTACCTCTGATGATGCACTGGAATCACCTGTTGGAAGAGATGTAACTGTTTCATGCCAGTATGGACTATCACTGCAACCACGCATTTGATCCACATGCCGTCTCCATGAAATTGTAGGAGAAATTTGTACAACATATGACACAGGTCCACTCTTCTGTTTCACTATTGCTGGTACCCATTTTGGTCCTTCCCTGTAGTTTCGCACCATTACCCGTTGCCCAACCATAAACTGTCTCAATGTGGCTGCTCCATCATGATTATTTTTCTGAAGAAACTGTTTCTTAGCCACAACAGATTCCAAGTCAGGTCTTAAAAGATCCAATGCTACACGTAAATGTCTTCCCATAAATAATTCACAAGGAGCAACGCCCGTGGTAGCATGTGGTGTCACTCGATAAGACAATAGAAAATGCATCAACTGGTCATGAAGGGACTTGCCCTTATTTTTATGCATGGCTTCCTTAAATGTTCTAACAAATCTCTCTGCTGCACCATTTGATGAAGGGGCTCTCTCTCACACACATGCAGTCCGGCTGTTGGTCTTCCCTCTGTTATCCTCAGCAGCAAGCTCTACCTTAGGTCTTGAAGCATTAATGGACAATGACTGATGTTTTATTTTGTATGTGTAATGTATAAATGATGATAATCATGACTGTCATTTATCTGGGGTTATTTTTAACATGCACATTGTCGAGGGAGGAGAGGGAGAGGGAGAGGGAGAGGGAGAGAGAGAGGGAGAGGGAGAGGGAGAGGGAGAGGGAGAGGGAGAGGGAGAGGGAGAGAGAGAGGGAGAGGGCGAAGGAGAGGGAGAGGGAGAGGGAGAGGGAGAGGGAGAAGGAGAGGGAGGAGAGGGAGAGGGAGAGGGAGAGGGAGAGGGAGAGGGAGAGGGAGGAGAGGGAGAGAGAGGGGAGAGGGAGAGGGAGAGGGAGGAGATGGAGGGAGGAGAGGGCGAAGGAGAGGGAGAGGGAGAGGGAGAGGGAGAGGGAGAGGGAGAAGGAGAGGGAGGAGAGGGAGAGGGAGAAGGAGAGGGAGGAGGGAGAGGGAGAGGGAGAGGGAGAGGGAGAGGGAGAGGGAGAGGGAGAGGGAGAGGGAGAGGGAGAGGGAGGAGATGGAGGGAGGAGAGGGCGAAGGAGAGGGAGAGGGAGAGGGAGACGGAGAGGGAGAGGGAGAGGGAGAGGGAGAGGGAGAAGGAGAGGGAGGAGAGGGAGAGGGAGAGGGAGAGGGAGAGGGAGAGGGAGAGGGAGAGGGAGAAGGAGAGGGAGAGGGAGAAGGAGAGGGAGGAGAGGTGAGGGAGAGGGAGAGGGAGAAGGAGAGGGAGAGGGAGAGGGAGAGGGAGAGGGAGAGGGAGAGGGAGGAGAGGGAGAGGGAGGAGAGGGAGAGGGAGATGGAGGAGAGGGAGAGGGAGAGGGAGAGGGAGGAGATGGAGGGAGGAGAGGGCGAAGGAGAGGGAGAGGGAGAGGGAGAGGGAGAGGGAGAGGGAGAGGGAGAGGGAGGAGAGGGAGAGGGAGATGGAGGAGAGGGAGAGGGAGAGGGAGGAGATGGAGGGAGGAGAGGGCGAAGGAGAGGGAGAGGAAGAGGGAGAGGGAGAGGGAGAGGGAGAGGGAGAGGGAGAGGGAGAGGGAGAGGGAGAGGGAGAGGGAGAGGGAGAGGGAGAGGGAGAGGGAGAGGGAGAGGGAGAGGGCGAAGGAGAGGGAGAGGGAGAGGGAGAGGGAGAGGGAGAGGGAGAAGGAGAGGGAGGAGAGGGAGAGGGAGAGGGAGAGGGAGAGGGAGAGGGAGAGGGAGGAGAGGGAGAGAGAGGGGAGAGGGAGGAGAGGGAGAGAGAGGGGAGAGGGAGAGGGAGAGGGAGGAGATGGAGGGAGGAGAGGGCGAAGGAGAGGGAGAGGGAGAGGGAGAGGGAGAGGGAGAAGGAGAGGGAGGAGGGAGAGGGAGAGGGAGAGGGAGAGGGAGAGGGAGAGGGAGAGGGAGAGGGAGAGGGAGAGGGAGAGGGAGAGGGAGAGGGAGAGGGAGAGGGAGAGGGAGGAGATGGAGGGAGGAGAGGGCGAAGGAGAGGGAGAGGGAGAGGGAGAGGGAGAGGGAGAGGGAGAAGGAGAGGGAGGAGAGGGAGAGGGAGAGGGAGAGGGAGAGGGAGAGGGAGAGGGAGAAGGAGAGGGAGAGGGAGAAGGAGAGGGAGGAGAGGTGAGGGAGAGGGAGAGGGAGAAGGAGAGGGAGAGGGAGAGGGAGAGGGAGAGGGAGAGGGAGGAGAGGGAGAGGGAGAGGGAGGAGAGGGAGAGGGAGATGGAGGAGAGGGAGAGGGAGAGGGAGAGGGAGAGGGAGGAGATGGAGGGAGGAGAGGGCGAAGGAGAGGGAGAGGGAGAGGGAGAGGGAGAGGGAGAGGGAGAGGGAGAGGGAGAGGGAGAGGGAGAGGGAGAGGGAGAGGGAGAGGGAGGAGAGGGAGAGGGAGATGGAGGAGAGGGAGAGGGAGAGGGAGGAGATGGAGGGAGGAGAGGGCGAAGGAGAGGGAGAGGAAGAGGGAGAGGGAGAGGGAGAGGGAGAGGGAGGGGAGAGGGAGAGGGAGAGGGAGAGGGAGAGGGAGAGGGAGAGGGAGAGGGAGAGGGAGAGGGAGAGGGAGAGGGAGAGGGAGGAGAGGGGAGGGAGGAGAGGGGAGGGAGGAGAGGGAGGAGAGGGGAGGGAGGAGAGGGAGGAGAGGGGAGTATGGGAGGAAAAATAAGACACACACAAAAGTACATCCATACCACACCCTCCTTCCATATTTGTAACTATGGGATGCATACATCATATGTATCCTCAACCTCCATCTCACATACATGTAAGTTGTCTCCACCATCTGCAACACAAATTTGCCCCAAGGTACTATTATTAAATATACAATTTGTTCCATCACATCTTGCGAAGTTGCTAACAACCAAATACATGTATGATGCCTCAACAATGTGACAGTCCCAATCGGGTGGCCTCTTTGACTTGAAAGGTCCATGTGGTATGCATACAAAGTTCCTTTTGCATGGCCCTAGGATATGTGTGGACCTCTACGTGTCCAATTCATCCAACCCGTTCCCCGTTCCCTAAGTCCAGCCATCGATTTAAACGGTAGCATCCCAATAAGAGCGCACTCTGTGCTTCAGCTATAGATGGCAAATAAGTAAACAAACGTGGCTACATGTAGCTAGCTTACACGCATGAGCAGGCACCCGGTCGATCCAATGATACAAATAGTGAAGGGCATAGTGGCTGTGCACAGTCCCATTGCGAGCGCAACGTTACATACGTATAAACACCATGCTTACTTTGAATTGAAGGAGGCCTTGCATCCAAAAGAAGTAAATCCCTCCTTTGACGATCTGCTGCATAGTGCGTGTAGACTGCATTGCCATCGAGATTTTTAACGCAGCGATATTTTCCGTGGCTGAGTATAAAATTTCAATAGCGCGTCGACAACATGGAGTAAACGATTGCCTCCCACTCCCATACTTACATAATTACTTAGTGATGAAACGACATCTTCCCGCTTCACAATCCTCGTTGTGATACTCGTACCCAGACCCTTATGTTCGTAAGAATGGATTTAATTATTACTCATTAGACCCTAACCCATTAGACGGCTATACCTTGTACCAATGATTATTAACAATTAGTGACTTGATAACGCAAGCGCCCAAAGCGAAACCAAGTATAACATGTTCTTCTGAAGACTGACAGAAGGCTTCATCACCCTAAGGTCGGCATACACGGGGCGACTTCCTGCCGACTTGTCGCATGCAACTCTAATGAATACAAGTTATAAAAACATTCTCTCTGAGAAAGTTAGTGGTATATAGGATTTGAAGGCAATGGTGGTGTAAAAAGGAAGGGAACAAGGGATCAACGATGATACGAAAATTTTTTAACAGACCTATATTTAGTAGTACGTACATCTTTCGTTGCTAAATATAGGACGTAAAAAATTTTCGTATCATCGTTGATCCCTTATTCCTTCTTAGCTATCCCATGCACCCTCGTCGCCACTGTAGACCTCAGGATGCACTCGGATAGCTCAGATCCAGCTACAGCTACGTGTAGGCCTACATCTATTGTCTGAGCAGCCGGTCGAGGTAAGCAGCCTAACATCATTTCAATACATCGATCTGTCTTGCAGAAAACACAGACTCGAAGCTTTTAGTATTCCATGGCATGTACGGCACCTGGCCCACCACGCCCTCTGCTCCACTCCAGCTTTGCAAACTGCTAGTCTCATTTTATTAACTATGGATTTTACTAAATATCTATGGCAACACATAGAAACGCCATTTAAAAATGGCGCCTTATTGCACCAAAACTGATTTACTATTTTTAAAAATGGTCCCCAAATTCTTCACGACAACATCCACTTTTTTTCATATATTATATTATTTGGATAGTTGTAGAATTGTTTCAGAGGGTGGCAAAAGTTCTAACCCCCTCTGTTCATTAGTTATAACTAATGGAATATCTTAATTAGCATGATTTTTTTCCATTTTCTGTACAAGTCTATGGAATATCATATTTTCAGAAATGGTCCCAGAATTTTGGACGATACAAGGTATAAAATTTGAAATTGCCTACATTTAAACATCATTTAGAGTAGTATTAGAGGGTGGCAAAAGTTGCAGGTCCGTTAGTTAAGTAAATAATAATCAAGTTAGTAAAAACGCCATACATTCTCTATGGAACGTACCGCGGAATGAAATCCAAAAATTTACAAACCGCAACTTTCGTGTCCGTTGATTTCTCCATATGTGGACATCATACGTGTCACTGTATATATGATTTCGTGCAACAGGGGAGTTGTGGAGTCTTGTCCTTGAACCTAAAAAAAATATTTGCTGTGTTACGATGAGTTAACCATCGACTGCATCACTTACGTCATTGCCTTGGGCACGTCCAGTGTGGGTGGGGGCCATTTAGGGGATACATCTGGAACGCTGCGTCTTAAATCAGTTTTTCTTCATTCAGTTTCATTTTCCCCAATCTCCCAGTGCAAATAGATGCGTTACTTACATTTATAAGAACATTGGAAGAATGGTCACCAACATATCTTCTCTTTGCAATGAGAATGATTTAATTTTCCTTATTCTTTGTTCCCCTCATCCCTCACATCTTGTCGCACACTTGCATGTCATAGTTTTCATTATGTAGCGATTATAATTATAATTTGGTTTTACTGCTATGTTGTTTTTTTGTGTGTAGATAAATTAACTCATCCATTTTACTTATCGAGCATGGAGAATGCTGCCTCAACAATTGGATTATTTTCACCTACGATATCACCACTTAATTCAGAATGTTACAACGAATGTGATGAGTCTATCTTTGGCATCAATAATATGCATTTATACAGTATGCAGGCAATAGTCGACAAGAATGTTCAACACGACGAAAAGCATGGTGAAACAACCATGAACTTAATGAAAAAAATCCTTCATGGCATAGATGGGTTAGAAATGCAACCTAAGTCATTTTCAGTTAAGGATCTTCATCAATTCATGCCAATAGTTAATTTTGTTAAAGAAGACATGCAACCCGATTTATGCATTTTAATATAGTATATGGTTCTAGCTTCATCCGTTTAGACATGAATTTTCGCTCGGTGTATTCTACGACGGCTTCTGCACTGGGGGATGTTTTGAGCCCTTCGTGTGCCCGTCTTTGTATGTCATGAACTCGCAAAGCGTTGCGTTTAACAACAGTTTATAATGTCACCCATGAAAGGCAATGTTTTAAAATTCCCCCTCAGTTGATCATTCCCATCGCAATAGACCATTCATTTGACTAATGTAGGGGACATCAGGGGCACTGACTATGTAGGTACATCAGGGGTACTGACTATGTAGGGGGCACTGACTATGTAGGGGAAATCAGGGGCACTAGGGGTCATCAGGGGCACTAGGGGTCATCAGGGCCCTGACTATGTCTGGGCAGGAAAAGGCTTGCCTGGGCAGGCCTAGGAACGCCGGTCTATGAATGTGATAACACGGACACGATAAAAGAGCGACATGTATAATATAATAATAGTAGAAAGAGAACGACTTGTATAACATACTATCCGAAGCGTCAAGTAATATGAATGCCGAATAAGGGAATAACTATCAGCGTTACCGCGGAGACCAACTCGGGCGGGAGAAAGCATATGGAAGACTACTTGTCGGTGAAGTTGGCGCCTAACGAAGACCTCCGCAAGATCCCAGAGCTGAGGGAGCAGGCCTACGTGGCCGTCTTTGATGGGCACGGAGGAAAAGAGGCGGCCAAATATGCTCGAGAGAGGCTTTGGGACACCATTCAAAACCAACCGAAATTTCTCTTCTCGGACACGGAGAGCATATGCCAGGGAATTCGGGACGCTTTCGAGTCTCTACACTTGGAAATGCTACAGCAGAGAGGTATAACACTGCGATATGCGAGCTGTTTATACGAATCGTTTACTTAGCTGAGTGGTTTTGCGTTTATCACAAACTTGAATGCGCCTCCCCCCCATGCACTTGAGCATCTCAGACACTTGGAAGCCGAACAAGATGGGCGATCCCAGTACCGCTGGTACTACCGCTTCGGCCGTCATCTTTCGCCAGGACAAGATATTCGTGGCGAACGTTGGAGATTCCACAGTTGTCCTCGGTGGGTGAAGCATCGGGCCCATATTCCGTCTACTTTACGCGCACTCACACTCACCGTCCGCCACCCACACACACTCTCTCCCCCTCCCACTCACACACGGAACGCCATCCCCATATACCGCAGCTGTCAACAATCCGCACAGACACATTTTGGGAGAGCCAGCAGTGGTGGCTCACGTGCTGACAAAGGACCACAAGTCTGATGACCCAGCAGAAACCCAACTGATCGAGAGCTTAGGTAAGATACCCCTGTGTGTGTGGTCATCATATCAAGCCCATGGTGTTGTAAACTTTGCTAGGTGGACGTGTAGTGGTGAGCAAGAAGGGGGTTTCCAGAGTGGTATGGGAGCACCAAAGACAGAAGCTGAGATTGGGCGAGGACTGTGACAGACAGATGGACACCATCCCTTTCCTGAGCCTGTCGCGTTCCCTGGGGGACTTCTGGTCCTACTGCACAAGGACCCAGAGGTTCACAGTCTCCCCATGTCCCGATGTGACCTTTGTCCCCTTGAACCTCAGCGAGCAGAAGTTTGTCCTCATTGCCAGCGATGGCTTGTGGAATGTAATGACCCCCAATGAAGTAGTGAGCTTTATCTGGAAATATGAGCACGACATGGCATGTCACCAGGAGTCCAAAGATGTCGTCCGCGCCCTTATAAACGAGGCACTGAGGAGGTGGAAGACCAAAGGGTTACTGGCTGACAACATAGCCGTCCTAATCGCCTTCCTCAGTGAGCAGACCCCGCCTTCTGCACACGGTGTTAGCAGCTCTGGATCAAAGGAGGCCACACCCCTCATTGAGGAGTCTGTCTGCAAGCACGGGGACCCCACCCCTCTGCCATGTGCTGCGCCCACACCCCTGGCCCCTGGGCCCCAGGAGCCTAGCATCATTGAACGCTCCTCCTCCTCCAGATCAGGTAGTCACTACTACTACAAGGAGACCCTACCCGATGGAGGGACCATCGAATACGATACGAAGATAAAGCTTCGGGGCAAGAAACACAAACCAAAGGAGCCTCAGTGTGGAATTTCAATGAGGAGCGATTTCACAAGGAGAGCGCTGAGGGGTGAGGTGGGTGTGGCTGAGGGGGTGGAGGAGGAGGAGGAATTTGCGCCGCCGCAGTTGAAGAGGTGTAGGAGGATGAGTGATGGGGCAGTGAGGGAAGATGACGGACACACCTCCGACAGCAGTAGTAGTAGTAGTGGCATTTACAGCGATGGCTTTTCACCGGATGGGAATAAAGAATCCAGTGGGCTGTTTGGATTGAAAGAGCCAACGTGTTTAGAAGGGTAAGCCCCAAAGTGACTGTGGTTGTGTGAATAGGCACCTTTGTAAGAGGTATACATGTACATAGACTGTAGGGCTTATATCACTTGCTGAAAAGGTGGTTGTAGAGACCTCTAAAAATGGTGTTTTCAGATATAGCCGATGTAACAGTGTGGCTGTCCCTCAGTGTATACCTCCCACCCATGGGGTGGAGGCGGGACCTATCGTGGATACACAACTCGCTTATTGTATCAGAAGAAGTTAGCCGAAGCTATGGCGAACCGAGCAAAGGGTGTGGCCATTTGGGGAGACGGTGGTGGGGGGGGGGGGGGGGGGGCCTGGGTTAGTTATGGGAAGTGGATAATGAGTTGTTGTATTTTTGGATCTTCAAGAGAACTGGCTCCACCCCCTGGAGAGGAAGCCAATATAACTGAATGCCAAGTGAGTCATAAGATGGTATAGTTACATTCTGGACCTGGCCACTGTATGGATATAATATGTATTTATGTATGTTGTATGTATGTATGTATGTATGTGTATGTATGTATGTATGTGTGTATGTATAATTTACCCTCACACACATATGCAAAAAAAATGAAATGTTCTGATTATAATGACTCAGTATTTTTTAACTGCTTATTTTCTTCACACAGACCCACTAGTCATTAATTCATTGTATTTTTCTCATTTATTATTCCTTGTATTTATTCTCAATTATTTATTTATTACCCATATTATATATAAATCAACTTGATGAGTTTATGCAGATGCATTACTTTATTCCCGTCGCATTACTATAAAAGAAAAGTGGGGAGGGAGGAGACGAAAGGGCAGCGTATCGTGTACCACTTACAATGCAACTTCGTTTTACCTTCTGTAGCACCATCCTTGTCAACTTCTACAACACAAAAGAGTTAATATGAATGATAGTGGTGAAAGGAGTTGTTAAACGACAGATGGTACCTTCTTCAGAAGCTTGAGTGAGGGCCTCACCATCAGAAAAATTATCATGGGGTGCCTTGGCCTCCTCGTCTTCATCATCATCGTCATCATTTATTGCCCACCGTTGTCTCTGTTTCTTCGAAATTTTCTTTTTTTTGACATCTTGACGTACAAAAATGGGAAAGTTGAGTGCTAGTTTTTACTCAGGATGGCCACTAAGAACCACTCTTAATTCATATTCCTGTCCCAATCATATATAAAAGTCCCACCGCCTCTTTTCATCCCAATGACGGGGAGGGAGAGAGAGAGAGGAGATATAGGGGGAGAGGGAGCGGCGAGAGGGAGAGGGAGGGAGGGAGAGAGGGGTTCCCTATATTGACAGTTCTACCAACAGAGATGGGAGATGTAAGGACAACCAGCCACGGACCGATGCAGCATTACCCCTTCCTGGTCTTCATTCTTCTCATCAATGCTTCTTTCTCTGTAAGAACAACCAGCCCCTTCCTGGTCTTCATTCTTCTCATCAATGCTACATGTACTTTCCCCATCCTTATCAGACTGCATTTTCCTTCACAGAAGCACTGAGTCAAGGGTACAAACAAAGGTGGGACTTTGAAAATGTCGCTAAGTGTACTCGCCTCAAAAAGCAGGACCACCATAAAAAATAAAAACATGAAAGGGGTTACCCCATGCAGAGGTCACCCACAAGACTTATAACAAGGGACAAGCTCACAGGATGTTCTTACACTACACAGAGATAATGGTTAATTGCAAGTATTTAGATAGCAAGCGCGCTGTTTGCATCACTGCATGTTACATGTATGTATCTCAGACTCAGTTTCTGCATCTGTAATTTGTAAATTGTAACCATTACCAGCTGATTGTAATAACTATAATAATTGCTATATATAGCTATAGACATGAATTTAATAATTATAAATGTTTTTATCATTAATTCTATAGGGATCCCTGCTCCACCCACTGTAAACGTGGCAAGGGTGACCTTTACCTGGGACACCCTGGTCCCCCTAGCCCAGAGGCTCTTCATCTCCCAGTACACACTACAGTACAACATCTCCAGTCTGTACACTCCTGGCCTGGGGAGGAGGAGGAGGAGGCAGGCATCCCCTGCACCCACAACCTTCAGTGTCCCTACCACCAGCACATCAGCCCAAGTACCCCGTGTCCCTTATTCCCTCTACTCCTTCCAGGTCTCTGCTGCCTTCCCTGGCTTTACTGCCCCCATCACTGGCATCTCCTCATTCAACACCGCTGATTATCAGACTGGTGGGTCACATTGGGACAGAGGGAAATTCCTATAATTTATTTCTGCCCCCCCCCCCCCCCACATGCACACACAGCTGCCACTGCCCCCCAGGGTCTGGTGGTCCTGAGTGGTAGTACATACTTCTCTATCCCCATCCAGTGGACAGTGCCTGCCACACCCAACGGAAATATAACCAGCTATATGGTGACAGTTGTAAGTATACTGCACCACTTGTGCAATAGGAACACAGTAGCAGTACTAGTAATACATGTATAGACACACATTTTGCATCTTGACATGCCCGTGATCCATTTCAGAACACCACACCTCCTGCTTCCTATCAAGTCAACAGCATTTTTAACAGTTATACCGTTGGAGGATTCAAGTGTTGAGAAGAGGTCATCTGAGAGCTTGAGCTGAGAGAAGGAAGAGCTGGTCAAACCTTACACCAATGCACCCCACCATAACACACCCAGTTCACTTGACTAACACATGCACCCACATCATCACCTCCACACCCAGGTCGTGATCACATGACAGCTCCACCTACCCTTGAACAGATCACATGACAGCTCCACCTACCCTTGAACAGATCACATGACAGCTCCACTTAACCATTCACTCTCTATTCCATCTTACTGGCCCTATTCCATCTTACTGTACCATCATGGAGAGGCTGGAGGGGTTGAAGACCGGGCAGGAGAAGTGGGTGAAGGGGAAGATGGACGCCATGTCTTGTTTGTGCACAGAGGTGTAGTTGTGTGTGTGCAGGAGTTGTCTTCCAGTTTGAGCTGTGCATGAAATGTGCTTTTGATATCCTACTCAGTACTCCAAACTATGTGCAATACCACAAAAATATGTGATGTCATGTGTTTTTGTTTAGACCTGAGAAATGTGTATGGTTGTATGTATTCACAAAACAGCTGGACAGTATCAGCAAAGCCTTTTATGGTAGTCGGATTTAAATAAATGTTAGCTTGAACATGTACATGTACCTTTCAGCAGCTATCATTCTGTGTCTTATTTGTGCATACCAAGATGCCTGATATATGCTACGAACTTGGTTGTGGACACTCTGCATACTCCTGTAATAGCACGAATAGTCAACAATTCCCTCCAAGCTCAAGCAGTCTATCCTGACACTGTACCTCCAATGTTAATTGGCTTTAGCTTTAACAGACAGAGTGGAACAATTATCCTGTCATTCTCAGAGCCCTGTTCTCTCCCTCTTGCTTCTCTTCTATATCCTCCTTACATGTCCCCTCCCCATGTGTCCCCTCATGTATGTTCCCCTCGTACACCTCAGTGATGCTGATGAGATCATTGTCATCGGTAAGCATCCCTCCCCCCTGTCTTCTGTAAGCATCCCTTCCCCCTGTAGCATCTTCTTTGTTGTTGTATGACTACAATATTTACTTAATTAATTTATCTTTGACATCACTCTCCCTCTCATCTCCCATCATCACTCACCCTCTCATCTCACATCTTCACTCTCCCTCCTCCCCCATATTGGCTGGCTGTTGTTACCTGACCCAAAGTATCCGTTGGAAATAGCCTCAGTGGCACCGTCGAACCCCAGATTATGTCATTGTGTTGCAGGAGTTTGTATTCTCTATGTTACAGACGTGGAAAAATGGCTCCTCTCTGCCCATCAGAGAGAGGCTGTCGCATGCCAGGCATTGGTCAGTTGTGCTACTTAACTCAAATAACTAGTATAATAATGTGAGTCAACTGTTATTACACCTTGCTCATACACTCACACACTTATTTAATTGCTATCATCAGCTGAACAGGTTAAACTGAGCAGTGAAGAACTCCTTGAAGTATCCCACCATGTCTCAGACTGCACCCTTATTAAGAAGAGGCTGCACATTGATGACCCTGAGGTGGACTGCTATATGGTATAAGGTGCTGGAGAAGTGATCTGCTAAGGATGATAGTGGGGACAGAGGAAGGCTGGTGGCTGCTCTGTTTGACTGTTAGGGTGGCTGAATTCTTACAGATGAAGTAATGATTATGATGTCATTGTGTTGTGATTCCATTACATGCCCACCCTTTCAATCTATGCAGGGGGTGTATAATTGAAGTAGCCACACCCACAATATATCTGTCTACATTCATGTGTATACAAATAGATTTATAACAGAATGTTATATAATGTTTTGAACTGTATTTTGCAGCATTTGTTATTAGATCAAAATAATCAAAAAGAGCAAATTGAATTACAAGTCAATCCATTCATCAAGTAATGAGGTGCAGCAGTATAGTCAGATTTTGTACATCTGCTTGATATCATACTTCATTTATACACATCCCGTATATGCAAGATCCTACAGGGAATTGAAGGGGTGGGCATGTAATGGAGTCACAACACAATGACATCATTATATTACATCATTTGTAAGAATTCAGCCATCCTAAAAATTCCACACTCCACAGTCAAACAGTGCAGCCACCAAGACAGCAGTCAGTCCACTTCAGGGTCATCAATGTGCAGCCTATCGCAGGTGAAGGAGACATTGGTGCCAACAGAGTTGTCCAAACTGTCCCCAGGACTTGATGTCACCACCAGGTTGGCCCTTGCTGGTCAGAGGAAGCAATACACTTAAAAATAATACCTGCATATTCTCTATCTTACCTAGAATTTTAAGTGTGGCGTGGTACATATGTGTGGCTCGAGCACAATAGCCCACAGCTTACCAGTGTGCCACTGATATTCTGTGCACCGGACCAGGTATTTTTAATCCAGTGCTGCTGATGATGGTCGGTAATATTTTATTCAGTGCCCATATTGCAGTACTGTATTTGGCAATTGTCAAGCAAGTCATTAAATTATTCAGCTAGTTTTGGGTTTGATTTTGTGGGACATATAATTCATGTCATATTCATACAGATGAATGTTGCCCTTTACTGTAATGTGTCATGGTCCAACCCTCCAATATCTAGGGCACACCTGTACTAATGAACTGGTCCATCTAATCCTTGAATGGCTGGAGGCAGTGCGCAGGTGAGTGTACCACCACGTAATGCACCTTGTCAGAACACTCTGTAGGGAGGAGGGTTACAAATGAGGTGCAACTGAATCACGGGAGCCAACAATGTACCAACACTAAACATATCAGCGGCATAACGAGGATATCGAGCGCCGCCCCAGGAACAATATTTGTATAATTAATCACACACACAAAACACCACCACACACGTATTACTGGTATCTGAATTACGATACTATATACTACCTTTTAATTATATAGCACTTTTAACATCTCTCCGAACACTGTCCTGCTCTCATCCAACAAACATCAATGTACCTCCCCTCATCCCTCTTCCCACAACCTCCCACCCCTCCCATTCCACCCACCTCCCTCTCCTCCCACACACCACCTTCTCCTCCCACATACCTCCTCCTCCCACACACCTCCTCCTCCTACACATCTCCTTCTCCTCCCACACACCTCCTTCTCCTCCCACACACCACCTTCTCCTCCACACACCTCCTCCTCCCACACACCTCCTCCTCCCACACACCTCCTTCCACACACCTCCTTCCACACACCTCCTCCTCCCACACACCTCCTTCTCCTCCCACACACCTCCTTCCACACACCTCCTCCTCCCACACACCACCTTCTCCTCCACACACCTCCTTCTCCTTCTCCTCCCACACACCACCTCCTTCTCCCACACATCTCCTCCCACATACCTCCTCCTCCCACATGGGAGTCATCCAGAGATGGGTTCACCGACCTGTCCAAAACCGCACCCACTGCGGGGGACACGTCTGTGTCCTCAAACAGGCTGTCGTCTGACGGCTGGCTGAGGGCCGAGGGGGGCTCGTACAAAGACCCCCCCTGGGGGGGGGGGGGGGGGGGGTTGGTGCCATGGCGACAGGGCACTGGGCTCCAGGCACAGCAGAGTGTAGACCCCACGTAGCCAGCTCTCTAAGTCCTCCAGGTCGCTGAAGGACCTGACCTTCTTGTACTATAAGTCAGAGTACGGCAACAGTAATGTACATGTAAACAGACAGCTGGGTGCTAAAAAAAACTAACAAGTCACAAAATTAATTTAATCTTTTGATATTGTTATGTAAATACATGTACATGTACATGTACGTACATAACAATTTTTATTTTTACATGTATTAACTAAATAGTTCACCACCTCTTCACCGGGCTGAACCTCAACATCACAACTGTAGCCTAGTACTCATTATTGGGCAACATGTTCGCACTCTATCTCCCAGTGTGCGTACAAGCGTCACACAGGTGGTCGTTTGCTGCTGGCCATCAGACATGCCATGCAGCAAATGCTGTCAGGGACAGCTACATGTAGTCTCGGGGCCTTATGGACACACCTTCTCCCATCTACACGTGTATCTTTGATTATTTGTTTTTGACATCAATTTCTGGGTCAAATTATTGGAGATGCCCTTACTTTGACGCTCATGCACACACCACACCACACACACACACACACACACACACACAGCACCCTATACAATGTATACCTGAATCACAACAATAAACCTTCTCAGCTGCTACATTGTAGTAGGTGTGGTCATGACCTCATCACTCCTCAGGCTCTCTCAGCCAGCTGAGCAGGCCTTCCAAGGTCTCCTGGAAGGAGGCAGTATCCCAGGTAACCATCTCCAGCTGGTCCCTCCTCTTTGCAAGGAGGCTCTGGACTTAGTTCCACTTTGATGCTTCTTGTGACAAGTCAGGTGATTCTTCTTGTGACATTCCCTCAACATCATGACCAAAGTAACTCTGCTCTCAACAGTGGGTGCCTTAGAGCCTGGATGGATGGATGGATGGATGGATGGATGGATGGATGGATGGATGGACCCACACCATCACCTCTACACCCACACCATCACCTCCACACCCACATCATCACCTGCAAGGCAACCCTCTTAGACTCCAGCTCATGGCTGCTTCCAAAGCATTGGGCTGCATCGTTCACCATTGCTGAGGCCTCCTGGATCTTGCGGGCCAAGTCCAGGTACACCTGGAAGGTGTTGACCACACCCCCTGAGGGTGTGGGGGTCAGACCTCACACATGAGGAGGGTCAGTCCTCACACGTGAGGGGGTCAGTCCTGTGAGGGGGGTCAGTACTCACACATGAGGGGGGTCAGACCTCACACGAGAGGGGGGTCAGTCCTCACACGTGAGGGGGTCAGTCCTCACACATGAGGGGGGTCAGTCCTCACACGTGAGGGGGTCAGACCTCACACGAGAGGGGGGTCAGTCCTCACACATGAGGGGGGTCAGTCCTCACACGTAAGGGGGTCAGTCCTCACACGTGAGGGGGTCAGTCCTTACACGTGAGGAGGTCAGACCTCTCCCTCCCTCTTCTGAGGACAATCTTGGATCCAGCCACACAAAGACACCATACTCACTTACATACATGTACATCAATCCCCCATTTCATAATTTGAACAGATAGATCGGTGGCGTTTGCTCGTGTATCCATCTTCTCAAACTTGAGCTGCGCTATGCGGTGGGTCACCCTCTCCCTCAGGGGGTCCAGGGCCTCGGTGAGGGACTCCAGCCGCTTCCTAAGCTATTTGTTTGACTTAGTTTGTATGACTGAAGACTTGTAAGCACACATACATGCATGTATGCAATTTTGATTCTTTGTCATTGTACTAACCGTGCTAAAATATATAGCAATAGCTGCGTATACCAGCAGCCGGGTCAATTTCTGCATTTCATGCTAACAACAAATAAGAAAAAAGTTAAAGTGGCTGGGGCATCGCCCCAGACCCCGTTGGGGGAGCTTACAGCGCTCCCCCAAACCTCCTTTCTGGGGTAGGAGGGACACGCCCCCTCCTGCACCCACCCCAGTCATTATAGCCCCCCCAAACTTTGAAAGTTGTCTACGGCCATGTAACTGGCTTCATTTTGGAATATAGTCAGGCATCAGGCCCAAAGCACACTCCCCTCCCCTCCCCCATCATGTAACTTGATTTCAAAGTTTGTGGCATCAAGACTAACCAAAACTTCTCAGCACACAATGTGTGGTTTTTATATACACTGATGTGCTATGAGTGTGTGCTTAAGAAAAAAACAGCCTTACATCAGTGGATTGTGTGAGTGAGTGCACGGTTCTATATCGTTGCCCCTAGTGGGGAAAAAAAAAATACCACGTGCGCTACACAGATGTACTGAGGAGACAGTGTGAATGGGTCATGGTGCATAGCCTACAAACAGAGTAGCTATAAGTGTAAACAGAAATATTAAGGTTAACCAACAGATTGCAGTACAATAAATAGAAAGGGGGAAAGTGTAACAACACACAAACACATGCATACCCGCGGTACACACGTGCACACACACACACACACACACACACACACACACACACACACACACACACACACACACACACACACACACACACACACACACACACACACACACACACACACACACACACACACACACACACACATGGTGTAGACGCGTCTACCTTTGGCGTTGACAATGCAGTAAGAACGTTGCTGTTCCTTTAAGTGCCATATCTACCGAGCGTGGTTATTATGTTATATTTAACGTGCTGCGAGCACTAGCAATAAACATTGCGGAGGGTAGTGCAATTGAAATAATTACCGTTAATAATATGACATCACAACCGGACTGCTTTAATTTTTCCCGCCAACTTTTCAAAACGATGTGGATTCAGGTGCGAAGCATGGATGGACGCAAAAGCGTCCGCGTAGACAACCTAAGCAAACTCACAACTATTGAGGAGCTGAGGGTAAAGTTGTCTAGCGACTTTGATGCAGCTCCGGACAAACAACGACTGTTTTATCGCGGAAAACAGGCAAGTAAGATGGTTCATACAGTGGGCCTGTTTTAAAGGAAAGATTGTTGTATACTAACCTATTTTTTATCGCTTCAGCTGGAAGATGGTCATTCATTATTCGATTACGATGTAGGACTTAACGACATCATTCAGCTCCTCGTACCAAACAACGTTCCCCAGCTTAGTGACGACCACGCGTCTAGCGCCGAAGACAGCGAGGAAAAAATGGAGGTAATCATATCCAGGGG
The DNA here is from genome assembly GCA_949361645.1 of Spongilla lacustris. Classification (NCBI taxonomy): domain Eukaryota; kingdom Metazoa; phylum Porifera; class Demospongiae; order Spongillida; family Spongillidae; genus Spongilla; species Spongilla lacustris. Next base: position 2,559,972 of record OX442421.1, read on the forward strand.
CGGATCCAGGGTTGTGGGAAAGGGGGGTCCGATAAATATATTTAACCTCTGTACTGCGTTGTACCCGATGCGCGCACGGATGGTGCACCTATAGCTATTGCAGGAGTTTACCTTTGGCCAATCCCGGGCTTTGGGGTGTCGGGGGACGCCCCTTCTGTTTGGGGGTGTAGTCCCATGGCACCGCCCATCTGTGGGCGTGCCTACCCTGCCCGGATCACGTCACTTGCGTGAGTGACGGAACCCTTCACAACATAGAGAAAAGAAAATTAATGTAGGCAACGTGAGGCCGACTCGAATGCACGTGTGTACTATTACGCATGCGCCACGGCCTTTATATATGCCCCCATCGAGTAGGCGGTGTCCGTCGCGTGCGCCGTGTCGGTTAACCGCGTTTAACTACCTTAAACTCTATTTAACCTCTGTACTGCGTTGTACCCGATGCGCGCACGGATGGTGCACCTATAGCTATTGCAGGAGTTTACCTTTGGCCAATCCCGGGCTTTGGGGTGTCGGGGGACGCCCCTTCTGTTTGGGGGTGTAGTCCCATGGCACCGCCCATCTGTGGGCGTGCCTACCCTGCCCAGTGAAGAGGCTCGTCCCTACTTGGGGGAGGGGCGTGCCTCGTTCACCCCCAAACCAATTTATATGGGGTAAAGTAAGTACATGTATTGACAATTTGTAATTAATTATGAACACACATGTTATTCACTTGGCTAATGATACAGAGAGTGCAGCCAGCCGGTCGTGTGGCGTATGGATGTACCGAAGAAAGGCTGCGCTGTGCCATCTGCCCAGAGTCTGTATGATTGAGTCTTCCATACCGACCTGCGCTGCTGTGGTTGCGGCCCCGATGCGGAAGCTATGACCGGCAAACTGATCACTAGGGAGACCTGCTGATTTCAAGTAGCCTCTCAACTGAGTGATAAACCGCGGCTTTGTTATTATTTTACCCTCCCCGTCGAGGAAAAAATGTCCCGGTGACCTGCCCCTTTGGCTTATGTACGCAAAGATTGCCGCGACTGGACATAAATCGCACCCTGTGCGACCCAACAGTATGTCAGCACCTGCTCCGAACTGGTCGCACTTCGACTTTCTCAGGTGTATTTTGACCAAAGAAGCTGCTGAATTACAATCGACCGCTACGTCTCCCCATGAAAGGTGGCTGGCCGCCGTGTACTCGGCCTCCGTGCCAACCAGCAACTCGCCCAGGCGGAAAAAACCGAAGAATGCAACGGTAGCAATAGCCCAGAACGCTAGGCGGTCGGGTTCCGCCTCTGGCGATCTGTTAATTTCTGTTCGAATCTGCCTCAGCACCGTAACTGTGATGGGCATCCGAATGCGAGGTGTGCCGCTGTTCTGTGTCGCTCGTGCTCTGCGAATGCCATCTAGCACCCTTTTTAGTACTGGCAGCGTGGATTCTTCCCGCGGGCAAGGTAGTCCGAGGGATAACTGCATGCTCCGGACAGCGGACAGGTACACCTTGATCGTCTGGGGCGCGAGACCGTCATTGGCTAGCTTCGTGGCGAAGTAACAAAGAAGTTTTTCATTTACGGGGAAGGGATCAAGGATTCTATACTCCACACAAAAGGAATTAAAGCGCCTTAGCGCGCAGTCATATGACCGATGTGTCGATGGGGCGAGGCCGTTGTGAAAATAGCCCTGAAGCGCTGAGTCCAGCCTGGTGACGTCCAGTCCATTGACAGGTCGAGTAGAATTTCCAAGAGCTCGGCGGGTATTGAAACTGGAATTTTGCTGGCTCCCGGAACCTTCAACAGGAAGGAAGATAAGTTATTACGCGAGAGGTCATCGGCCAGATAATTAGCTCTGCTATTAATATACGCGGATGCCAACTCGAAACCGTACGAGGCTTCGATGAAAAACAGGCAACGAAGCATATGCATTATATGCGGATGCTTGCTTGTCCTCGATCGAAGGACCGCAACGACTGCCTGGTTATCACAGTGACATAGGATTTTCTGGGCTTGCCAAGCCGACCCCCACACGACGGTTGCTACCACGATAGGCAGCAGTTCCTTTAGCACTATAGGTAAGTGGAAGGTATTTGCTTCCCATTGTAGCTGGAACCATGAGTCCTTGTAGTGGGCACCACACCCCCACGTTCCGGATGCATCAGTGGAGAATTCCCCCGTGGTTTGAGCGGACAGGTAGGACACCCCGTTCCATGAGGTGGAAAATATGGACCACCACTGGAGGTCGGATCGAAACTCTCGATTCAGGCGAATTTTGTGATATGCCTTCCCGTGCTGCTTGAGTAAATCAAACATCCTCCTAAGAAAGGAGCGCCCGGGCCGAATGACCTTACAGGCGTGATTGAGTATGCCAACTAGTGATTCCAACTCCTTCTTTGTACATACTTTGCGGTCCCCCCAGCTAACCAGTAAGAACCGTAATCGTTCCAGCTTTTCATCCGGAAGGCTTAGTTGGCCGGCCTGCGTGTCAATGGTGATACCTAAGAACGTGATGCGGGTGGCAGGACCCTCCGTCTTGTGTTTGGCCAGCGGTACGCCTAGCCTTGTGCACACGCTTTGAAGTGTTGACAAGGACTTGTGGATCTCGTCCGAGCCCGGTGAGCCAATAATGTCAAAATCGTCTAAATAATGGTGCACGTTGGCGACACGGCCCTGAGTCTTAATGCACCACTCCAGTGCGTCGGCTATGGCATTGAATATCTTGGGTGCCGAGCGAAGGCCAAAAGGTAACATCAGATCGACAAAGATCTGTCCTTTCCACTCCATATCCAGAAGAGGACGGTCGTGCGGATGAACCGCGGAACCAATCGATAGGCGGCTTCGATGTCAATCTTGGCCATTAGCGCGCCCCGACCTAGTTTTGCTGCTGCACCGGCCACGTCCTCCACGGTTGTATACTGGAGTGAGCAGTGCTTTGGGTCTATACCATCGTTAACACTGTTCCCGGGTGGGTAGGATAGGTCAGTGATGAGGCGCCATTTTCCCGAGTTGTGACCTTTCGGGATGACACCAAACCTGTTGATGTGAATGGCAGGGTGGCAACTCGTAGCCAGTATCCTACCCAGCCTTAGTTCCTTCGATATGTACTCATCAATGATCTCCGGGTGCTGGACTGCCGAGAACATGTTGGCCGAAGTGCTTCTGAGAGGGGCCGTGCGAGCGAAACCAATTCTAAATACGTCTCTGAGACCTGTGCAAATGTACGTGACGAAGTTTCGATCTGGGTGACTCGACAGGGCAGCTACCCATGCATCATGAAGTAGGGGGGTACGAACTGCACTTTCGGTAAACTCGAGTCGTGGTACCTGTGCCGAACTACATGCCTGCAAGGCTACAAGGTCGGCCGTGTAGAGATAGGCGTTCGGTCGAGCTGTGGACAAGGACCCAGCAGTAATTACGATACCAACATGCCAAGTACCCATGCGCATATTATTTATAATGCGTCAAACAATGTTAAGCCTGTCTACGCAGGCGTTCACGCTCAAAAACGAGCGGAGGGCAACCCCCATGCACATCTAGCATGCGTATACCAAGATATTCAGACTGAGCAATGATACGTTACACACGTTACAGAATGACCCAAATGACAATAACCCAGCCTATGCGTTCTGATACTTTGGCTAGTTACGGCCTCGAAGGACGAGAGCGGTCCCGGCCTTCACTATCTTCCCGACGGGTGTTCCTGGGGCACGTCGACCAAGGATGTGGGCGGTAGCACTCTGAGCAGACGTGTTGGTACTTGCATCGGCTGTACCGGCATCTCCCCTCGTTGTAATTCCGGCAAACGTCTTTTGCCGATACGGTGGGGCTTGGCTGTCTACGAGTGGTCGGGTCGAGGTTATCCGGGTTCACGGGGCAGGCCCTAAGCTCATGTGTCTCGCTGAGACAGTATCGGCAGCGAGGAATGGCTCTAGCACGTCCAGTAAACGCTTCGCTGTAAAGACGTGCGTTCGTCACTGACCAATTGAGGTCCTTCCGTGCCATGGCCTCGCGTCGGAACTGGCGATCGTAGGCTACCCACGAGGTGCCATCGAAGTTTCGGGCGGCTCGGATGATGGACGATTGGTAGGCCCACATTTCTGCACATTTTGTCGGGTGTTTCGATGTGATGACGGATGCCAGCCGAGCGAATCCCTCCAGCCATATCGTGATATCAGATATCGGTGCCCTGCGAACGAACCGTCGCGTCGCTGACAGACCATCATTCCCGGTACTTGGTTCCTCCAGCCACGCGTCAGGAAGTAAGTCGGACATCTCCACAAATTCGAAGTCCAGGATACGCTTAACCAGGCGTGCCGGTAGTGTTGTTAGTGGGTCTAACGACGGTTGTGACGATGTTGGTGGCAAATGTTGCACCAGTGGGGGCCCGGTAGCGAGTAGCGGAGTGAAAGTCGGCAAATCAGTGCCCATGGACCCGGGAGCCTTGACAGTGACCTGGCCTACAAGGTAAAACAATGAGCAATGCACCCCAACTGGTCTAACATGTCTACCCATTATAGTATAAGATAGCTTTCGGGCGTGATTCGGACGACGACACGTGCTAAGCGACTATCACCCAATTACGTATACCCACTAGAACGTTATCGAGGCGACCGCGTAATGGCTATATTACATTGACTCACTGGATGGTGGCAATGACTGAGCGGAAGTGCCTGCCACGATGTTGGCAATCCAGGCCATCTGGCGTTCACTGAATGGGGCCGCCTCCTCGGTTGCTGGTAAATCCGCAGACCCCCCGGGAGTGGGTTTGTCAACCATTGTAACAGATCACCTCACGACAAGAAGACAAGAAAATTAATGTAGGCAACGTGAGGCCGACTCGAATGCACGTGTGTACTATTACGCATGCGCCACGGCCTTTATATATGCCCCCATCGAGTAGGCGGTGTCCGTCGCGTGCGCCGTGTCGGTTAACCGCGTTTAACTACCTTAAACTCTATCCACAACTGGGGGAGGGTACGGGAGGGGGCACACCCCCTCCCGTGACAGCAAGGGGGGAGCGCCGCTAGCTCCCACAGTGGGGTCTGGGGCGAAGCCCCAGAAGCTTTTTGCTTTTGCGTTTATTTAGCATGAAATTCACAGTGATATCCAATACAAACATCATGCAATATCCGGATTACTAGAGCCTGCGCTTGCATGGATAGCGACGAGAAAACTCTTCGTTTTTCACAAAGCTATGGTTCCTACTGCTACTTCGTGACGTAAAGCTTTTGTGAATTTGTGACCGAAGCGTGCACGTGGCCATGCACCAGCTACATGTCGGTCTATAAACGACTCACGTATGTTTTACTATAGTATTAGTACTTTTAGTTTGTTACAGTTTAGCTCTATAGCTACGGTAATAACCTGTTTTCTGAGGGATCCATCCCATTCACGTCTTTTGATCGCTTGCCATCAGTGATGCCGCGGCCAGCTTTATTCGATACGGTCACGTTCCCGGCTGGCCGTACTTCCACTAAACGGTCACGTTCACGGTCACAAACAAGACCGTGTATTGTTTATACGGTCACGATGACGGTTGGCCGTCAAGCCGCCAAATTGTAATACGGCTAACGGTCAACACTCGCTAGTTATTAAAACCCTCAACATAAATTACGAATTTAATAGTTATAACAGTTGAACGTGCACAAAATCAAAACCTAATTATTTAAAACCTTTGTTGCAACGCAAAAACAACACTGATTCAAGCCTATCAGGATCCATCCGCCATCTTTTTCTTTCCACAATTATTTTCATCTGGGAGAAGACTCTCTCTGAAGGAGCACTGGACGCAGGTATAGCCAGATATTTGCGAGCCAGTTTAGCAATGTTAGGAAATTTTTCTTCATTATCACTCCACCATTCCATTACGTTGTTCACCCTCCAATTAGTCATAGGCAATGACATGTACTCCCTGAATTCGTCCATCAACCTTTCCCTCAAACTTTTGGCCATCACTGCCCCTCCATCTTCTATGACGTCATGCTGCTGTGTAAAAATAAAAACAACCCAGATTGATGTGAACTACTGTAAATGCATGTCTTACTACAAACCTCAAAGTCAAAGAATGAATCCAGAGCGATTGTATGCACAGTGTTTTCCCCTGAAGATTCCCTTATGTTTGCTGTATCTGCATCAGCCACATTCATAAGCTCATCCACAAATTGCTCTATAGCTTCTTGCTTGTCTCGAGCAGGCAACCAACTGAGGTTCTTGTATCCAGGATGCACAAGTGCAGCATCAGTTAGGAGGGCTAACGACAGGTTAAAACGTTTTTTAAAACCATCTTTGATACTGGCGTAGCAATCGAAGACCTCCTTCGGTAAATCCTTCCATAACACAACATCTAAATGCGGTAAGAAGGGATTTAAAATTTCATATAATGGTGTTAAATTCCTAAAATAATGCACATGCATCATTCATACCTACATATTTATATGCGTTTTATGCATATATAAGTATACCTAAATTCCATGAGGTTGGTGGACCTCGCATTTCAAGTGCAACATTAAGAGTAGTCACCAATCTGGATATACTGCACAGAGTAGGGTACTTCTCCCCCTCAAAAAATACTGACATCTCTCTTAATGGCTTCAAAAGCTGGCACTATATAACATAATCATCCTACTTAGAGAGACACACACTTGACATAATTCCTGACCAGTTGCTTTGCTGATGCCCATTGTCGTTCACTAAGAGTGGGAGAGATGTTGAACTCCCTGCACACTTCCGTTATAAATGGCTTTAACCCTAAGCACCGCTCCAACATGTAATATGTTGAATTCCAACGGGTTGTTACATCTTTGATTAGAGTAAGAGCCACAGAATGAGGAAACAAATCGACACCATCTCTTTCATCTATGAAAAAAAAACATAAATTCACTGTAGCCAATGAAACTCCCCAACACACCATCTGTCAAAAGGTCCAACATATCTTTGTCAGCTTTGATCTTCATCTTTTGTAATCGCTTGAGATGTTCTAAACGTTGAGAACTATTCCTTATTGAGTTTGTCACGTCACGGAACAGTTGGATAAAGTCACGTGTATGATGATTTGGAACCTGCAAAATAGATAAATTATATTGTGCCAGTGAACTGATATTTAATACTTGCCTGTGCTTTGGATGGATCAATAGCATGTTTGACAATAAGATTGAAAGTGTGACATGCACAAGCAGGATTCTCTTCAACCACATCCTCATCAAGAAGCTGCTGTACAGCAGCTTTGAAATTTGCACCGTTATCCGTTGTGATGCTATCCAGCCTGGTACCCATCTGGTAAGTCATCTCAGAGCATTCCTTCAAGAGACTAGCTATGTTCTCAGCAGTGTGAGAATCTGAAAAAAAGGGATGAACATAAAACTGTGCAGAAAGAGAAAAATCTATTACCATTATCAACCAACAGAGCAAGTACAGCAGACTTCAGTTTCCAGTTGGATTTACCAGCATTCTCTGATGGCACCCTATCGATCCAGTGACCAGTTACTGCTACAAATGATTCACCTGTAGGCAGTGTCGCACTGTCTGTTGTTAGAGATATAGACGTCGCCCTCTTAACAGAGCTAACAACCTGCATGAGAAATAGGAGGAAAAAACAAATCATATGAATTGCTCACTAGAATACACACAATTACAATTACCAGGTCTCTTTTTTCCAAAAATGCTTCATCTTCCAGGGCAGTTGTTTTGGTACGATGTGGCAGAGTGTATCTACCCTTAGAAATAAAGTTAATGTACTCACGAAACTCAGGAACATCATTAAGTGTGGGTGGAAGGAGGCCTGCAGAGTGTGCTACGACCATAAGTGCTAATGTAAATTGTGGTACAAGATAAGCATCAAGACCTTGTTCCCTTTTTGAACACACTGTGGAAGCTGTATTAACATTTGCAGGCTCATCCCTAGATGAGTATATACATGTAGGATAACAATAAAACAGCAATAAAAATTCCACAACCAGGTGAACCATCCTCACATTTTGTGTTCTTCAACCAAATGCTTCTTCATTTTACTAGTAAAACCATCAACGCGGGGTACCCACATGATTCTTTGGGTCTTCTCACAAATGGCGCTCAGAGCCCATTTCTCATGGCGACGAGACAGCTTAAAATGACTCCATAGCCATGCGTTTACGAACTTTGGGCCAGTCGGGTGGAAGGCAAACTTCGCTACCGCATCCTCTGGCTTAACCTCCGCGGTCTTCCTTCTTTTTACTGATGACTCAACTACTGCTTTATCAACTGCTTCATCTACTGCTTCATCTACACGATCTACTGTTTCCAGAATTTCAGGTTCCTGTTGCACGCAACAATTGGAAGACATCTTTGACACCAACACGTGGCCGTCCGTGAAAATCCTTGACGGCCCCGGCCAATTTTTGTAAACAAATTTGACGGCCAGAGATTTTAACGGTCACGTCACGTGATCATTAAGATTGACGGCCACGGTCACGGCCGGGCTGTCTGGGCCGTCAAATGAAGACGGTCCCGGACGGTCACGACTGGCCGCGGCATCACTGCTTGCCATTCGATCGATCGCGCGATTAAATACCAATTAACCACACATGCGAAATTAAATTTCGTTAATAGGAGGATTTGGTTACATCGATCTAGATCCCGCTTGACTAGAACAATGTGCAAACTTGCAAATCCAAGGATGGTAACATGCAGAACGCTGCATAGATTACAGTATGCATTACGTCATTCTTATGCATTATGTCATTCTTCATATAGAAAAGGGGGGGTCCGGACCCCCCCCCCCCCCCCCCTTAAATCCGCCCCTGATATCGTGCACTGTGCAGTGGCGTTGAATCGGCCGACAGCAACCCCCCTGCACACACACACACCACATGGGCTTCCCGCAGTCCTATTCATCGATCCCCCAGCCTATTATCTCGCTACGGGCTTTATCGATGTTATCTTCCCTTTCTGTAGCTATCCATCTGTGATGAGGCAAGATCAGAGTAAGTCTTGCATTGGGGCTTTAGTCCTTTGTATACATCCTAGGTGATGTAATGGAATTTGTGTTTAATTTTATGTGTGAGCAGGAGTGGATTTAATAGGGTATGACTCCTAGGTGCAAGAAGGCACCTCTGATGAGTGGGCCTTCTGGACCAATGTGTTATCTGATTGGTCCATCTTCCATTTTAGACAGGTGGAGAAGAGGAAGAAGCCAGAATGTGATGGCTGCAAAGACGATAGCAACAATAGCAAGTGCTGTGCTTGCTCTGTGTGTGGGGGGAAGCAAGACCCAGACAAGCAGATTTTGTGTGATGAGTGTGACATGGCCTTTCACATCTGGTGTCTGGACCCACCACTCATTGATGTTCCTGATGAGGATGACTGGTGTGTGTTTTTTTTATATAGGAATGAGTGTGGACTTGACCTGGTGACATTTAGGTACTGTCCCCAGTGCAAGACAGATGTGTCGGAGGTGATCAAGGCAGGGGAGAAGCCGCGGCTGTCCAAGAAGAAGGCTAATATGGTGTCAAAGAAGCAGGAAACCAAAAGACACTGGGGAAAGGTTGGCTTGAGTTTGGGTAGAGTGCATCGCTGGATGGGTAAGGGCTGCTGCATGCTTGAGCTGGTCTTTCACCCACCCAGGGGATGGCATGTGTCGGACGTACGAAGGTATGCACCCTTGTTCCCTCTAATCACTTTGGCCCCATCCCCGGGGTACCAGTCGGATCTTTGTGGAAGTTCCGTGTTCAAGTAAGTAAGATTACAGCTACCAAGGCTAATGGTGCCTATGATTGCATGGCAAGCCTGTATTAAGTTATAAACTTGTTTAATGTTTCATTGTACACACGTTAGTGCTATCAAATGATAAATATTGGTGGGGGTAAATCTAGTTCTGTCAACATCATGTAATTAATGGCCTTGGATATTATCTTACCTCTTTTCCTATTCACCAGGTGAGTGAAGCTGGGGTACACAGGCCTCAAGTCGCTGGCATCCATGGAAGAGAGAACGAAGGAGCGTACTCAATTGTCCTGTCTGGCGGATATGAAGATGATAAGGTGTTTGAGGGGACCACCTGTGTGTGGATATTCTGTGTGTCGCAAATGATGTGTGTGTGTGTGTGTGTGTGTGTGTGTGTGTGTGTGTGTGTCTGTGATTCAGGATGAAGGGGAGGAGTTTACTTATTCTGGAAGTGGAGGGAGGGACTTTTCAGGTAACAAAAGGAGGGCTAAACAGTCTATGGACCAGAAGCTAACGGCCATGAATAAGTAAAGTATGGGAGGGAGGAAAAGTGTGGGCAGAGAAGCCTTAGGAGATTGTTCACTTCCTCTTCAGAGCTTTGGCCAAGAACTGTTACAGTTACACTGAGCTAAGTGATGAAAGTGGAGCCACTGCCACCCACTGGTGGTGTGGGAAACCAGTGAGAGTGGTAAGCCCCCTCCACCCTCCTGTGGTTGCTTGTGGTTGCTTGGGGGGGGGGGGTATTGTCACCTGGCCTGAGGCATTGGGCCCTTGTCAATGACCTCAGATTTCTTATCACTGAAGGTTAGAAATTACAAGGGCAGGGAGTTCTCTGATTATGCACCAGTTGAGGGGAACAGATATGATGGTATTTATAAGGTATTTTGAACAGTGCTGCAGGGGTGGCTTGTCATGCCCAAATAAGTGCTGTTATTATAGCTAAAATGGTTTTTGCAGGTGGTAAAGTACTGGCCAGCCAAGAACAGTGCAGGCTTAGTTGTCTGGAAGTACCTGCTGAGAAGGGATGACCCTGTATGGCTGCATAGTCATAAGATGACATGAAGGAGTTCTATTCTCTCTCTCCCCTCCCCCATTCTCTCTAATGCATGTAGGCACCTCCCCCATGGACGGAACAAGGAAAGATGAAGCTGGGTCTTACGATGCAGGTGTGTGTGGCTTCCATGTCTACTACATGTGCTTATGCCACTCCCCCTTCCTGGTCAGTACCCCGATGGGTTTCTGGAGTCTCAGGCTTCTTCATCACAGAGTCATTCTGATCATGAAGACAAGACAAACAAAGGAAAGAAAAGAAAGGCGTCTGGTATGGCGATTATTGGTCAAGCACACTTGTATTTAATTCCTTCAACTCCTTTCCTACCTCCTTCCCAGACTCCACCCATTTTTTGTCACCTTCAGCGAAGCACCCACACTACGAGCTCACCAAGCTGCAGAAAGCATTAATAAAGGCAGACACAAAAAACAAGAAGGTTTGGGATACCCTCTTGGAAACAGCACAAGTGGTGTGTAGACGCAGAGCACCAGTGTTGGATGGTTTAAGTTGGCTTACTCCCTATCTCTTGTAAGGCTGGCCTGCTCAGTCGAATACAAGAAGCTTTCAGTTGTATTGTATGTCAAGAGTTGATTTACAAACCGGTCATCACAGAATGTGGCCACAGCATATGTCAGGTATTGTGCAGGTGGCACATCGTGTTCTGACATATAACACACACACACACACACACACACACACACTTGCACACACAGGCATGTCTTCAACACTCATTTTCATCTAAGGTCTACACATGCCCAAACTGTCGCTACATGCTTGGAAAGGATTTTTCTATTCAAGAGAATAAGGAACTTCAGACAGTGCTTTTGGACATGTTTCCAGGTTATGGCTCAGGCCGGTAAAAAATAGATGATTATGCATCATTTCATTCATATTTACACTGCCCCTCTTTTGTTTCTGGACTTTTTTTGTTTGTGTCATTCATTTAACCAGCCATCACTAACATTGTTATGGATATCTCTAGCACCTTGATAACACCTTGGCTGTTAGAAGCTAGGTTCTGTGTGTGTGTGTGCAGGGAAGAGCAGGAGAGGATGCTACAGAAGCACTATGCTAATCTGATCCATCTCTACACTCCTGCCTAAGTGCCCCTTCCCCTGGGCTCACCTCACCATGTTCTCCTCCACTGGGTGGCAATGGTCTCATCCTTCCCCAGCCCCGTTGGTTTTATAGGCCGAAAGCGAACAGCAACCCTCTGCTATATCATCCTCTCCCCATGTACACTCCTGGTTCTGTGTGTACACATGCACACATATACATCTATCATTATATATGCCAGAGATCTATTATCTCTGATTATGCTCATTGTTGCATCTGCCTCCTCATTGCACTGTCCAGGATTATAGATCCATTGTGTGTGTGTGTTGTTTTGATGGTTGTTTGCCACTGGTAACGGAAATAAAAATACATGTAGCGATAATTGCATGCGGTTTGCACACGTGTGCAGATTAACGAGATAAATGGACATGAAAAAATGGCAGGAGAGTCTATCCGCTTCACAGCCAACAGAACTACAGCCGGCGTTTTACAATCTTCTCAAAGAAGGTGTGGAGGGGGCCTTCCTCTGAACAGCAGGGGACCATCCTCTGAGCACAGGCGAGTGAGTATAGCGCGCGAAGCGCGCAGTACGGCGCCGAAGGCGCCTCGTCCGCGAAGCGGACTCGGGACGAGGCGGTGTTATATCTCAATGAAGAGTGTCTGGACAGCACCGCGGGTGCAATTTGACCCCGGATTCGGAGTCGGCATCGTCGGCGCTTCGCGCCTCGCAACCCTAACCCTAAAACCCTAACGATTTCCTGATGTAAACATGCCTTCATGTTATTATAGGGTGTATCACATACCCGCCCCTGTATCACGTATGAAGCCAGGGGAGTCGGTCTGGTACCCAGCCAAACCCTTGCTACGTATGATTTGGGATAGTTGAATGTGCCAGCAAGCATGTACACTATTACAAGACATGATTTATAGCCACTCTACCCCCCAAGACATGATTTATACACACACCCTAGGACGGTGATGTAGTCACTCTACCCCCCCAAGACATTTTTTATAGACACCCCCTAGGACAGTGACATAGCCACTCAACCCCCCCAAGACACTTTTTGTAGACACCCCCTAGGACAGTGACATAGCCACTCAACCCCCCCAAGTCACTTTTTGTAGACACCCCCTAGGACAGAGACATAGCCACTCAACCCCCCCAAGACACTGTTTGTAGACACCCCCTAGGACAGTGACATAGCCACCCTACCCCCCCCATGTAGGCACAGTACATATTCATTCATGACGCCATCTTGGAGTCAGTGATGTGTGGGGACACCTCCATAGCTGCCTCTGAGCTGAAGGACCGTATGGCTACCATGAGGGAGATAGACCCTGAGTCCCAGAAGATGAAGATCGAGGTTCAGTTTGAGGTAAGGTCTGGGGACTACAAATGAGGGTTTAGACAACAAGAGGAGGACCCCTATTGGCTATGGGGACTATTCGGTATAGTTGCGATTATTAATTAGTAGGCTTACGTAGTGTGACAGGCCTAACATCAAAAGATCTTTTGATGTTAGGCCTGTCACACTAACTGAATGATCCTGTTATTGAGTGTGTGTGTGTGTGTGTGTGTGTTTGTGTGTGTGTTTGTGTGTACGTTTGTGTGTGTGTGTGTTTGTTTGTGTGTGTTTGTGTGTGTTTGTTTGTGTGTGTGTGTGTTTGTTTGTGTGTGTTTGTGTGTGTGTTTGTATGTGTGTGTATTTGTTTGTGTGTGTTTGTGTGTTTATGTGTGTGTGTATGTTTCAGTGTTTATTATATTTTAACTTGGCATGCATCGCACCTTTTGGGTTTACAACAAAGATAGCTGGCCAGTCTGTGTAGGCCAAACACTAAATATATATCACATACACCCTCCTACCATCTCCAGGTCACAGTTTAAGTTAACTGTAATTACCTCCTCCCCAGACTCTTAACATAGCCTCCCTCACTGATAAGGACTTTGACTGCTCCATAGCTGAGATTCCTGACAACCAGAAAAAAAACCGCTTCGATACTCATCTCCCGTGTGAGTCTGGGACCCAGTGTTATGATGTCATGTGACCTTGCTTTCTTTGTGCAGCCAACAACTTGAGGGTCACTCTGTCTGGAGATAGGAATCAGTCTGATTATATCTGTGCCAGCTTCTTGGATGTAAGGGCCCTTGTCTCCCTCCCCCACACACATGCACCTCTCTCCCTTTGCCCTCAGGGTTACAGGCTGAGGAGTGCCTTCATCATCACCCAGGCCCCCATGAAGGACACAGTGGGAGATATCTGGAGGATGATCTGGGAGCACAAGTCTGCTGCCATAGTGATGTTGGCACAGCTGGTGGAGGATGGCAAGGTACAGGTAGAAGGTTGGAGGGAAGGTGTGCAGTGATGGGGAAGAGGGAGGTGTGTCAAATGGGAGGGGAAAGAAGGAGGGTCTGCCAAATTGGAGGGGTAGGAGGTAGGGTGTGCCAAATTGGGAGGGGAAGGAGGCTTCCAAAGTACATGTACAATGTATGCACAGTGGTGGACGCCTGCATGTTTCTAATGAATGCCCATCTCACCTTATCTACCGGAAGCCTAATGACTCTCCTCTTCCCCATCCCCTTCACAGGAGGTCTGTGTGCGTTACTGGCCTGAGGAGATGGGACGCGCAGAGGTGTTTGGTAAGTACCAGGTGGAGAAGAGTACAGAGGACCGCACCGAGGGTACTTACGTCATCAGGAAGTTCAAGATATGCTCGCTTGATAATGTAAGGTGGCCCCACCCCTCTGCCCTCCTCATCCTGCCTCCTCCCCAGCCCCAAGACAACAGGATCATCACCCAGTTCCACTACCTCATGTGGCCCAATCACGCAGCCCCAGAGAACACCAAGTCTATAGTGGAGCTGATCGACGAACTGCAACGTGTGCAAAGAAAGTCCAGAAATGGACCAATCACAGTTCATTGCCAGTGAGTGACGATTGATGTGGGAGCATATTCATGATGGGGTGGTAAGGTGATGATGTGGGGAGTAGTGATGAGGGTAATGTGAGGCATTACATCACACGAGGATGGTGTTAATGGAACGCTGGCTCATACTGTCTCTGCCAAAAACTTAACATTTGTCCGTTTGAAGCATTCCATTGATTGTGAAGTCGAAAAATTTGTTAACAGTGGTGATTCTGGACAGATGTCACATGATCTGGAAGCTGTGTTGAACAAACTCAAGGTTAGTGTTACCATGGTGATGGGTGGTGCATGGATGTGTGGGTGGGGTATGGGAGGTGTGTGGGTGGTGTGTGAGTACCACACACATTATGATGAACATGTACACAGAACAGAGGGGCAGAGACGAGATTGGTATGAGTACGTAATTCATGACCGAATGGAATGTAAGATGGGATAGGGCCAGTAAGATGGAATAGGGCCAGGAAGATGGAATAGGGCCAGTAAGATGGAATGGGGCCAGTAAGATGGAATGGGGCCAGGAAGATGGAATGGGGCCAGTAAGATGAAATAGGGCCAGTAAGATGGAATGGGGCCAGTAAGATGGAATGGGGCCAGTAAGATGGAATGGGGCCAGTAAGATGGAATAGGGCCAGTAAGATGGAATAGAGAGTGAATGGTTAAGTATTAATATCATGCACGCATACTCTCTTGTCCATACCGTACCAGGAGGCTTTTGAAGAGCTTGGGGAGAAGTCCAATCGCTCCAAGGCCACCATTGCCAATGTCTTCCACCACATGAGCCGCGCTTTGAAGGATGAGAAAGAACGCACCCAGCTTAGGAAGCGGCTGGAGTCCCTCACCGAGGCCCTGGACCCCCTGAGGGAGAGGGTGACCCACCGCATAGCGCAGCTCAAGTTTGAGAAGATGGATACACGAGCAAACGCCACCGATCTATCTGTTCAAATTATGAAATGGGGGATTGATGTACATGTATGTAAGTGAGTATGGTGTCTTTGTGTGGCTGGATCCAAGATTGTCCTCAGAAGAGGGAGGGAGAGGTCTGACCTCCTCACGTGTGAGGACTGACCCCCTCACGTGTGAGGACTGACCCCCTTACGTGTGAGGACTGACCCCCCTCATGTGTGAGGACTGACCCCCCTCTCGTGTGAGGTCTGACCCCCTCATGTGTGAGGACTGACCCCCCTCATGTGTGAGGACTGACCCCCTCACGTGTGAGGACTGACCCCCCTCTCGTGTGAGGTCTGACCCCCCTCATGTGTGAGGACTGACCCCCCTCACAGGACTGACCCCCTCACGTGTGAGGACTGACCCTCCTCACGTGTGAGGTCTGACCCCCACACCCTCAGGGGGTGTGGTCAACACCTTCCAGGTGTACCTGGACTTGGCCCGCAAGATCCAGGAGGCCTCAGCAATGGTGAACGATGCAGCCCAATGCTTTGGAAGCAGCCATGAGCTGGAGTCTAAGAGGGTTGCCTTGCAGGTGATGATGTGGGTGTGGAGGTGATGGTGTGGGTGTAGAGGTGATGGTGTGGGTCCATCCATCCATCCATCCATCCATCCAGGCTCTAAGGCACCCACTGTTGAGAGCAGAGTTACTTTGGTCAAGGAGAAGTGGAACCAAGTCCAGAGCCTCCTTGCAAAGAGGAGGGACCAGCTGGAGATGGTTACCGGGGATACTGCCTCCTTCCAGGAGACCTTGGAAGGCCTGCTCAGCTGGCTGGGAGAGAGCCTGAGGAGTGATGAGGTCATGACCACACCTACTACAATGTAGTTCAGATCAACTGAGAAGGTTTATTGATGTGATTCAGGTATACATTGTATATGGTGCTGTGTGTGTGTGTGTGTGTGTGCGGTGTGGTGTGTGCATGAGCGTCAGAGTAAGGGCATCTCCAATAATTTGACCCAGAAATTGATGTCAAAAACAAATAATCAAAGATACACGTGTAGATGGGAGAAGGTGTGTCCATAAGGCCCCGAGACTACATGTAGCTGTCCCTGACAGCATTTGCTGCATGGCATGTCTGATGGCCAGCAGCAAACGACCACCTGTGTGACGCTCGTACACACACTGGGAGATAGAGTGCGAACATGTTGCCCAATAATGAGTACTAGGCTACAGTTGTGATGTTGAGGTTCAGCCCGGTGAAGAGGTGGTGAACTATTTAGTTAATACATGTAAAAATAAAAATTGTTATGTACGTACATGTACATGTACATGTATTTACATAACAATATCAAAAGATTAAATTAATTTTGTGACTTGTTAGTTTTTTTTAGCACCCAGCTGTCTGTTTACATGTACATTACTGTTGCCATACTCTGACTTATAGCTACCTCAATGACCAGTTACAGTACAAGAAGGACAGGTCCTTCAGCGACCTGGAGGACTTAGAGAGCTGGCTACGTGGGGTCTACACTCTGCTGTGCCTGGAGCCCAGCAAGCTGTGGACCTCTGCCAGTGCCCTGTCGCCATGGCACCAACCCCGGCACAAATCCACCGACGCCCCCCAGGGGGGGTCTTTGTACGAGCCCCCCTCGGCCCTCAGCCAGCCGTCAGACGACAGCCTGTTTGAGGACACAGACGTGTCCCCCGCAGTGGGTGCGGTTTTGGACAGGTCGGTGAACCCATCTCTGGATGACTCCCAGTACATGATGGAGGTGGACCACATGAGTCCCAGTGATGATGGGGATGGGGAGGAGGAGAGGGCCTCCAATGTGGATAACCGCAGCACTGTGTGTGGATCAGAGGGACAGGTCGTGCCTCCGCTACCCCTCGCTGATGAATTCAGGGATGTGGGGTTTGAGTTGTCTCCTCCACCTCATTCGGAGGAGGGAGGTGGCTTCGATGCCTCGCCAATTGATCTGGTGGAGTTGTCACCTGATGTGCAGGTAGAATCACATGATGTTGAGGGAATGTCACAAGAAGAATCACCTGACTTGTCACAAGAAGCATCATCCGACTTGACAGGTCTGTCACAGGGGACGTCACCTGACCTCATGGGAGGGTCACTGAAAGCATCACCTGCCAGTGCATCGTATGGGGCATCACCTGACTTAAAGAGTGCTCCTGGGGTTAAAAGAGAATTCCATTAGGCTTTGCTTTCAGCTAGCCGATTGCATTTTTATCCCGTGGCAAATTAGCCACCTTCGGAGCGCTGCCGTACTACAGATCTCTAGTGGCTCCTCGAGAAATGCACCTGGGATGTCTGCCTCTGTGAGTGCTGTTGTGACAGAGGCTTGGTCGGTCGAATATTATCAACAACCTGGTACAGTGTTAGTACTCGCGCACAGGATGAACTCCGGAAGTGACGCAATTAAGAATAATTGCATTCCTTACGCCGTTAAAGGGAAGGGTCTATTACCTAGGTAACGTCGAATAAATTATTAACGGGGGAACCAGTAGTCACCAATACACAGGATCTAGCAACCTCCAGGCTTAACAGACCAGTAGTCGTCAGGGAAGCACTGCCACATTTTTCACACCACCCCTTATCTTGCAACAGGCCTTTCTACTGGGCACGCACGTGTAGCGAGTTCGGTCTGCAACTTGTGCTCCCACAGGCTCACTTGCACTGGTCCCAATAATTACACCCACGCATCACTCCTCATGTACCCACATCACTCACACCCAGGGAAGCACTGCCACATTTTTCACACCACCCCTTATCTTGCAACAGGCCTTTCTACTGGGCACGCACGTGTAGCGAGTTCGGTCTGCTTTCGGGGGCAACTTGTGCCTCCAATCATTTGAAAAGTGATAATGAGGGGGGGGGGGGGGGGGGGGAAACATGGCAAAGTGTTCATACACATGCACACCTCAGCATTCCTTGACCTTGGGGGGAAGTTTGAATGTGTATATTGACCCCTTTGGTACTGGAGATGGGGAATGATTACAGGAAGAATTACACTGATGGAAGTTTGAATGTGTATATTGACCCCTTTGGTACTGGAGATGGGGAATGATTACAGGAAGAATTACACTGATAGACATATCAATGCCTTGCCTACCTGTGGGTGTGACGAAGATGGCATTACTAGAGACCACAGTCCAATGATCGTAAAAGGCGACCCAGTAGAATCCTTGAGTGGTGAGGTTAACAGTGGAGATGGTGAGAGAGGCATTGTAGGTGATGGGATAAGTTGAGGCATCAGAGACAGAGATGTTGGAGATGACGTATAAATTACTGGCCTTCACCAATGAGCTATTCAAGTACCACTCGACATGGTAAGGAGGAGAATATGACATTACTTGTACCATCAGGGTAGTACTACGTCCTTCACACACCACCACTATGGACTTGTTGATGGGTACAAGGACCATACCTGCATGAGTTTTGAATTAATAAAAAATCAACCAAAGTAATATTAATAATTCCAAATAACAACATACCATTTTAGAAGCTTTCTCTGAATTAATTAATAAATTCCAACTAGATGCAATGGCCCCCAAATTCATAGGGGTCTTGGGACGATTATTATATCACCAGCTTTTGCTGTTAGAACTTTTAACAACTAATTAATTGCTTGTGGTAAATTTAAAATTCTCCTTGATTGTGAAACACCCTGTATACAAGATGCTTGGATTTTGCTCTCCATTTGATCAAAATACAGTACTGTGTAGCAAGTTTGCATGCTCTTGTTTACATAATGATGGTAATTAAAAAATAAAATAAAATGTCAATCATTACACTTCAACTGTAAGTCTAATAAAAAATAATCAGACTGTACATGTTTGTTACTAATGATTGTGGAACACACTGTCTTAGTAGTATCAACTAAGGTCACATGTATCATAGTATGAATATGTGTGACCTCAAAACTATATGTACCAGCGACATGTTGACCAATGAGGTGGGTGTTAGTCCTATATAGACTGTCAAAATGACGTCTGCATGTAAACTGTAAAAACTTCATTTCACTCTGACCTATTTTTGAATTTTGCATGCTAATGAATACCAAATTCTAGTCATTACACCATGATTCAATTATGTTACTTTGTAGAGCAGTGTCCAAACACAATGCTTTAAAATCAAAGCCACTTGAGTTATTAAACCTATGTTATAAAAATACTTAACAAACCAATTAGTACAAAGCCATGGTTAAGTAATAATATCATAAATATTTAAAACCTACTAAAGTTTGAAGTTATATTTAATAACCATTAATAAGTAACGGAAGATCTGAATATGCAAGCACTGATTTCAAGTTACTGAGTTATTATCATTTGAGTTATTATCATTTGAGACCATAGTTTAAGCTGCTTATGTATAACACCACCACTTTAAGTCAATTCCTCATTCATGGAGTATTTCTCTTTATGATTTTACTTAAGTATCAATCACAAGAGTTCATTTGTTATTAAATAAAGTAGGAAACACCATTTTAACGGTGAGTTCAAAGTTAAATTAATTGTAGTGGTCTTTTTATTATTACAGCTTTCATCAAGGTTTATCTTATCTGCGCCTATAAAGCAATTGATTGAAGTTGTCATACATTAATGTGTATCAAACTAATTAATTCCTACAATCTATCTTTGGAACTTTCTAAATGATGTGGTTCTTATTTGCTACTTGGTCATTGATAATCTCACCAAGGAATTATATTGTGTTGATTAATATTGGTTAATGAATGCCATATTATTGGAACTAAGAGACATCTACACCACACCTTTTCAGGACCCAAAATGTAGGAGGAAATGGTTTAGATTTAACCCTAAGCATATCACTGACCGTAAATGAAGGTAGCACTGTTCTCAGGACCCACAGCTACATCTCCATTTTTGGATGCCACAAAGACAGTGACAAAGACAGTCTGTGGTGCGGTTAACCAGATGTCTAACCTGATACTCATTCACACTGACACCCTGTGTTGTGTGATGGAACACTAACATTACCTTGTGGGCAACCTCTGCATGGGGTAACCCCTTTCCTTTTTTTTTAACCCCTTTCGTCCCTCTATTTGGAGCTTGTGCACTTAGCAGTATTTTCAATGTCCCACTTTGTATATACCCTTTATTTTGCATGTGATTATCTCTGTATTAGAACATCATGGTGAGCTTGCCCCTTGGTGTTTGCCTTTTGGGTGACCTCTGCATGGGGTTTGCCCTTTACTTTTATTTTTATCCCCCTTCGTCCCTCTGTTTGGAGCGTGTACACTTAGCAATATTTTCAAAGTCCTACTTTGTATGTACCCTTTATTTTGCAAGTGATTATCTCCGTGTAAGAGCATAATGTGAGCTTGTCCCTTGGTGTCTACCTTGTGGGTGACCTCTGCATGGGGTAACCCTTTTCCTTTTTTTAACCCCTTTCGTCCCTCTTTTTTGGAGCGTAATATTTTCAAAGTCCTACTTTGTATGTACCCTTCATTTTGCATGTGATTATCTCTGTGTACGAACATCATGTGAGCTTGCCCCTTGGTGTCTACCTTGTGGGCAACCTCTGCATGGGGTAACCCCTTTCCTTTTTTTAAAACCCCTTTCCTCCCTCTGTTTGGAGCGTGTACACTTAGCAAGATTTTCAAAGTCCCACTTTGTATGTACCCTTTATTTTGCAAGTGATTATCTCCGTGTAAGAACATCATGTGAGCTTTTCCCTTGGTGTCTGCCTTGTGGGTGACCTCTGCATGGGGTAACCCCTTTCATTTTTTTTTAACCCTGTTCGTCCCTCTTTTTGGAGCGTGTACACTTAGTAATATTTTCAAAGTCCTACTTTGTATGTACCCTTTATTTTGCATGTGATTATCTCTGTGTAAGAACATCATGTGAGCTTGCCCCTTGGTGTCTGCCTTGTGGGTGACCTCTGCATGGGGTAACCCCTTTCCTTTTTTTTAACCCCTTTCGTCCCTCTTTTTGGAGCGTAATCTTCCACAAGTGTTATGTCGACACATACGTATGTAAGATCTTAAAGTCGGCAGTACCGTGTTCCCTCGGGAATCACATTTCTGGACATGGCCCGAAGGGTGTTTGAGACCCCAGTGGCGGATGTAATATTTAAACTGTTACATGAATATAGTAAATGCACATAAAGAATTATATCGAATATATACACCTACAGATAAAATAAAATAGATTGAGTTCATATACATATCTATATATACTACAAGTTGTTATTTCTATAGGGGTTCACTAGAAACACAATAAATTCTGTGACACCACCTTCAGCTTCTTTGAAACACTGGGTTCTGTGAGAAAGAAGGAAGAAAGCATTTTGGTCAGTTTTTAATACATACATTTAATGTCCCAAGTCCTGTCCCATGTGTGTTCCCGTTCCGAATTCATTTTCTAGGCCAGGGACAAATACATATACTTGCAATAGTTAATAGCTGTGTAGTCCAGGTGTATGACTACACAGCTATTAATTAACCTCTACAACACCACAACTCCACAATTGAGTGCTTAAACAAATGTCATCATCAGTCAACCTTTTCTGGTAGGCCTATCTAGGATTACTTGAGCAACATCTAAAATCACATATGCACCTCCCATAGCCACACCCCTCCACCAAGCCACTCCCACTTCCTCTGCTACAGGATCAGTACATATTTTCTCTATGATACCATTCTGGAGTCTGTGATGTGTGGGGACACACAAGTGCAGGTCTCCAACATCCTAACATCACTAAAACCGGTCTGACAGTTACAGGTTAGTCACACATACCAAAAGTGGTGAATTGGTTGTCTGTACATCTTTACAGGTCCTGGTACAAGTATCCCAAAACTGTCTGCAGAGATGTTGCCATGGAGGAAGCAGGGAAGAACAGAAGTATGGACTACCTCCCACGTAGATGTGAGGGTGATAGGCAGTGATGTGTGAGGGTGTGATAAAACAGGCACCATGGTAAATCGACCAAGGTGTAAAATAAAACTGAGCAACAAGGGATAATAGATATATATTGATTGTGGTGAGGTTACTCACGTGAGTTCCAAACACGATGTGCATGCAAACCTTTTTGAATATAATTCAAAGAGGCAGCTCTGGTCCCACAACACAAGCTCCTCCACAGAGGTTCTTATACAGAGATAATCACTTGCAAAATAAGGGGTACATACAAAGTGGGACTTTGAAAATATTGCTAAGTGTACACGCTCCAAACAGAGGGAGGAAAGGGGTTTAAAAAAAAAGGAAAGGGGTTACACCATGCAGAGGTTGCCCACAAGGTAGACACCAAGGGGCAAGCTCACATGATGTGTTTACACAGAGATAATCACATGCAAAATAAGGGGTACATACAAAGTAGGACTTCGAAAATATTACTCTCCAAAAAGAGGGACGAAAGGGGTTAAATAAAAAGGAAAGGGGTTACCCCATGCAGAGGTCACCCACAAGGCAGACACCAAGGGGCAAGCTCACATGATGTTCTTACACAGAGATAATTACATGCAAAATAAAGGGTATATACAAAGTGGGACATTGAAAATACTGCTAAGTGTACACGCTCCAAAAAGAGGGACGAAAGGGGTTAAAAGGGTAACCCCATGCAGAGGTCAAGGCAGGCACCAAGGGGCAAGCTCGCATGATGTTCTTACACAGAGATAATCACATGCAGAATAAAGAGTACATACAAAGTGGGACTTTGAAAATCATCATGAGAGCTTGCCCCTTGGTGCCTGCCTTGACCTCTGCATGGGGTTACCCTTTTAACCCCTTTCGTCTCTCTTTTTGGAGCGTGTACACTTAGCAATATGATGTTCTTACACAGAGATAATCATTTGTAAAATAAAGGGTAAATATAAAGTGGGACTTTGAAAATATTGGTAAGTGTACACGCTCCAAAAAGAGGGACGAAAGGGGTTTAAAAAAAGGAAAGGAGTTACCCCATGCAGAGGTTGCCCACAAGGTAGACACCAAGGGGCAAGCTCATATGATGTTCTTACACAGAGATAATCACATGCAAAATAAAGGGTACAAACAAAGTAGGACTTTGAAAATATTACGCTCCAAAAAGAGGGACGAAAGGGGTTAAAAAAAAGGAAAGGGGTTACCCCATGCAGAGGTCACCCACAAGGCAGACACCAAGGGGCAAGCTCACATGATGTTCTTACACGGAGATAATCACTTGCAAAATAAAGGGTACATACAAAGTGGGACTTTGAAACTCAACATTGCTAAGTGTACACGCTCCAAACAGAGGGAGGAAAGGGGTTTAAAAAGAAGGAAAGGGGTAACCCCATGCAGAGGTCACCCTCAAGGCAGACACCAAGGGGCAAGCTCACATGATGTTCATACACAGAGATAATCACATGCAAAATAAAGGGTACAGACAAAGTAGGACTTTGAAAATATTGCTAAGTGTACACGCTCCAAACAGAGGGACGAAGGGGGATAAAAATAAAAGTAAACGGCAAACCCCATGCAGAGGTCACCCAAAAGGAAAACACCAAGGGGCAAGCTCACCATGATGTTCTTATACAGAGATAATCACATGCAAAATAAAGGGTATATACAAAGTGGGACATTGAAAATACTGCTAAGTGTACACGCTCCAAATAGAGGGACGAAAGGGGTTAAAAAAAAAGGAAAGGGGTAACCCCATGCAGAGGTTGCCCACAAGGTAGACACCAAGGGGCAAGCTCACATGATGTTCTTACACAGAGATAATCACATGCAAAATAAAGGGTACATCAAAGTAGGACTTTGAAAATATTACGCTCCAAAATGAGGGACGAAAGGGGTTAAAAAAAGGAAAGGGGTTACCCCATGCAGAGGTCACCCACAAGGCAGACACCAAGGGGCAAGCTCACATGATGTTCTTACACAGAGATAATCACAAGCAAAATAAAGGGTACATACAAAGTAAGACATTGAAAATACTGCTAAGTGTACACGCTCCAAAAAGAGGGACGAAAGGGGTTAAAAGGGGTAATCCCATGCAGAGGTCATAGCAGGCACAAGGGGCAAGCTCGCATGATGTTCTTACACAGAGATAATCACATGCAAAATAAAGGGTACATACAAAGTAGGACTTTGAAAATATTACGCTCCAAAAAGAGGGACGAAAGGGGTAAAAAAAAGGAAAGGGGTTACCCCATGCAGAGGTCACCCACAAGGCAGACACCAAGGGGCAAGCTCACCATGATGTTCTTATACAGAGATAATCACATGCAAAATAAAGGGTGTATACAAAGTGGGACATTGAAAATACTGCTAAGTGTACACGCTCCAAAAAGAGGGACGAAAGGGGTTAAAAAAAAGGAAAGGGGTTACCCCATGCAGAGGTTGCCCACAAGGTAGACACCATGGGGCAAGCTCACATGATGTTCTTACACAGAGATAATCACATGCAAAATAAGGGGTACATACAAAGTAGGACTTTGAAAATATTACGCTCCAAAATGAGGCATGAAAGGGGTTAAAAAAAGGAAAGGGGTTACCCCATGCAGAGGTCACCCACAAGGCAGACACCAAGGGGCAAGCTCACATGATGTTTTTACACAGAGATAATCACATGCAAAATAAAGGGTACATACAAAGTAGGACTTTGAAAATATTGCTAAGTGTACACGCTCCAAACAGAGGGACGAAGGGAAGTAAAGGGCAAACCCCATGCAGAGGTCACCCAAAAGGCAAACACCAAGGGGCAAGCTCACCATGATGTTCTTATACAGAGATAATCACATGCAAAATAAAGGGTATATACCAAGTGGGACTTTGAAAATACTGCTAAGTGTACACGCTCCAAAAAGAGGGACAAAAGGGGTTAAAAAAAAAGGAAAGGGGTTACCCCATGCAGAGGTTGCCCACAAGGTAGACACCAAGGGGCAAGCTCACATGATTTTCTTCCACAGAGATAATCACATGCAAAATAAAGGGTACATACAAAGTAGGACTTTGAAAATATTACTCTCCAAAAAGAGGGACGAAAGGGGTTAAAAAAAAGGAAAGGGGTTACCCCATGCAGAGGTCACCCACACAGAGATAATCACATGCAAAATAAAGGGTACATACAAAGTAGGACTTTGAAAATATTACGCTACAAAAAGAGGGAGGGACGAAAGGGGTTAAAAAAAAAGGAAAGGGGTTACCCCATGCAGAGGTCACCCACATGGCAGACACCAAGGGGCAAGCTCACATGATGCTCTTACATGGAGATAATCACTTGCAAAAAGGGTACATACAAAGTAGGACTTTGAAAATATTGCTAAGTGTACACGCTCCAAACAGAGGGAGGAAAGGGGTTTAAAAAAAAGTAAAGGGCAAACCCCATGCAGAGGTCACCCAAAAGGCAGACACCAAGGGGCAAGCTCACCATGATGTTCTTATACAGAGATAATCACATGCAAAATAAAGGGTATATACAAAGTGGGACATTGAAAATACTGCTATGTGTACACGCTCCAAAATTAGGGACGAAAGAGGTTTAAAAAAAAGGAAATGGGTAACCCCATGCAGAGGTTGCCCACAAGGTAGACACCAAGGGGCAAGCTCACATGATGTTCTTACACAGAGATAATCACATGCAAAATAAAGGGTACATACAAAGTAGGACTTTGAAAATATTACTAAGTGTACACGCTCCAAAAAGAGGGACGAAAGGGGTTAAAAAAAGGAAAGGGGTTACCCCATGCAGAGGTCACCCACAAGGCCGACACCAAGGGGCAAGCTCACATGATGTTCTTACACGGAGATAATCACTTGCATAATAAAGGTACATACAAAGTGGGACTTTGAAAATATTTCTAAGTGTACACGCTCCAAACAGAGGTAGGAAAGGGGTTTAAAAAAAAAGGAAAGGGGTTACTCCATGCAGAGGTTGCCCACAAGGTAGACACCAAGGGGCAAGCTCACATGATGTACTTACACAGAGATAATCACATGCAAAATAAAGGGTACATACAAAGTAGGACTTTGAAAAAATTTAGCTCCAGATAGAGGAACGAAAGGGGTTAAAAAAAAAAAAGGAAAGGGGTTACCACATGCAGAGGTCACCCACAAGGCAGACACCAAGGGGCAAGCTCACATGATGTTCTTACACTGAGATAATCACATGCAAAATAAAGGGTATATACAAAGTAGGACTTTGATAATATTGCTAAGTGTACACGCTCCAAACAGAGGGACGAAGGGGGATTAAAATAAAAGTAAAGTGCAAACCCCATGCAGAGGTCACCCAAAAGGCAAACACCAAGGGGCAAGCTCACCATGATGTTTTTATACAGAGATAATCTTTCTTCAGTCCACGTAAACACATTACAATATTTCATGATAATTATTTAGACAATTGAATACGGCAAATTAAAGGAACATAGCAAGTCAACGTATTATCTCTGGTCTAAGGTGGGTACATGTAATAGAGCTGAACATGTTTCCAGGGAAATTAATTTAGTTGCTCAGTAATATTATTGTAAATACAGAATCAAAACAACTACACTTGAATGATGGAATGGTTAAAATGTTCTCTTCAATTATAGATGTTGGGGAATATTCATGTCCTCCACAGAGGGAGGGGGAGGAGGGAGAGGTGGGGAAAAGTCCTGTGAGGGGAATAAGGGAAAGTTATTAGATCATTTAGGATTGAAACTCCTGCTTTCTCCTCCCCAGGTTACTGTGTGTACTGTGTGTAATTTATACTCTGCAAGGTGCTGCCAGATTGGATATTGTGTGGGATACATATATTGCAGGCAGCTTGAAAGAGTGTACTCGTGAGAAACGAGGAAAGGGTGTCCGTAGAAAGGTGTCAGGGCAAACAAAGATTCCAGGTAACTGGATGGACTTTCTTCGTGACACAAAGAACAAGAAAGAATTGTTTGCTTTCCTGACCTCTAAAGTTGCAGGGATCATATGGCCACCAGATAAATCTGTCTATATTACATCAGGTGAATATGTGGAATCCATAAATTCTAACAGACCCATGTTGGCCTGCAATCATGAGGAAGCAGACACTCGCATTGTGGTCCATGTAATGCATGCACTTGAACAGGGGATGAAGTCAGTTCTTGTTCGTACTGTGGACACAGATGTCATTGTAATCTTAGTAGGTGTGTGTGCTAAGTTGGCTACCATTCAACCTTCAGCAGACATCTGGGTTGCATTTGGCACAGCCAAAAACTATGCTCTTTACAGCATTGCTCACATTTGTGCCAGTCTTGGGCACCATAAGTCACAAGCATTGCCTGTGTTCCATGCATTCACAGGTTGTGATACTCCTTCATCATTCAGGGGTAAAGGCAAGAAGTCAGCCGGGAATGCATGGCAGGCCTGTGACGAAGTTACAGAAACATTCGTACATCTGGCTTGTAATCCATTTGAGGTTTTCAACGTTGATTCTCACCATTTCCAAATGCTAGAGAGATTTACAGTTTTGATGTATGACAAAACCAGCCAGCATATTTCTGTAAATGAAGTTAGAAGCCATTTACCAAGCAGGAACTATTTCTACGCAGGCGCATGCAGCTATTCCCTCTCCACAAGAAATTGCATGGATCAAGGAGTCTGAATCATGGGTTCCAGTTTGGATTACACTTCCAGAGGTATCAAAAGCATGCAGAGAACTGATAAAATGCACATGCAAAGGAGAGTGTTTGAGATGCAAATGTATCAAATCAAATCTACCATGTTCACCACTTTGCAAGTGCAGGTGTATTTACATGTAATTAACAACATACTTTTAAGCTTACTATTAAGTGAATGATACACAATGCATTTGCATTTGCACACTTCTATATTATATTTTGATCCACCCAGCACAATTATTTTCATTTGGTTTTGATATTTCTTGGAGTTAGGGCAAAATTTTTGGAGGGCTCCTGGCTAGTTTTGATCAGTCAGTGCTAATGAATCGTTGTGCAAAATTTGATGCTTTTATCCGCTCCGTAACAGTTATATCAATAAGCTACCCTACTACCATAGGTACAGGTCCTCTTAGTTCCCTTATCTGTCATCTCTTCCTTGTCCCCAGATATCCGGCCAACCATGTGTGAAGTTTGCCAGCTCTGTGTGGCCGAACGAAGTTTCCAATTGACCACAATAATAATAAAACACAAAAAAATGAACTCGCACACTACAAACAGCCATTATGAATCATTGATCACCATATACACGAATGAGTAAATATCTACCAGTACGCGTTCAAAGTTATCACTTGGATAGAAGCCGTCACAGCCAATGGAAGGAGTCTTGTATTTATAAATTCCATCATTTTTGGATGCCAAAAAAGTCCACTCAGAATAGTTGGAGACTATACCATACACTTTGGCCTTAGCTTCCATATCAGAAACAGCTTCACAGCCAATAAGGCATTGTGCTTCACCCTGATCCATATCATCTTTCTTAGCTTCAGCAAGACAAATTGTGCTTCCATTTTCCCTGTCGCTCATTATGAGTTCGAATTTACCGCTAGCAATAATGTATGACCCTGAGACGTCACCCTCATACGTGAATACAAGATTGTTTTTGATGGCAAAGGTAACATAGAACTGCATTAATGAAGACAAACACTTGCGACTCTGTCTTCTTATAGAAACTACTCTTGGTGAGATCATCGTAAACCTTGATAACGCCCAACAGTTGGTCTGTGATGCCGTTTGGAAGATCTTGCTTGTTGAATTCTAATTGATGAAAATGGCCAAAAATAGGATGCACATCATTCCAGCTAACATATGAGAAGCCACAAGTTTCTGCCTTCCTTTTTTTATTCAGCACTACATTCAGGTCATCCCAACGACCTTTTCTTGCTATAAGGTTTAATAGTGAAATTCATTGATACACATGTATGCACTTATATTACACATAGGCCTACAAACTTCCTCCCCTTTTATAATCTCCACACTTGCCCCCAAATGGTTAAGTGGTTGCCATGACAATTGTGGTTTTTGTTTCATAAGCCCCATTTAATTGGCCACCAATACCAACAATAATATGCAAGTCACTTGAGTCCAAAATTCAACATACCTTTATAAGCTTCATCTACTCGTTGTACATCTCTCTTCCTCTTCCTGGAAGCTGGAAATTAAAAGTTGCAAGTAAATAATCACAATCTAAACACAAGACTCATTATGTACCAGAACAGGAGAAGACAGTTACGAATTATTATTTTGCTGTAGTGAGTTATGTTCTTCCATAAAACTGCAACTTATGAACTTACATGGACATACTTCTTCTAGCAACTTCTGAGTAGTGGTTACATGTTGTTGGCATTCGTTTACATATGCTCTGCATTCCTTTACATATGCTCTGCATTGCTTTATTTCCTGTTTGCATTCCTTTATATAGCCTTCGTCCCTTTCCTCTTGAGCTTCAGCATCTGCTAAATCATTTCTAGCATCTGCTAATCTCTTATCAGCAGCTGCTAAATCACTTCTAGCAGCTGCTAAATCACTTCTAGCAGCTGCTACTCTCTTATCAGCAGCTGCTAAATCACTTCTAGCAGCTGCTAAATCACTTCTAGCAGCTGCTACTCTCTTATCAGCAGCTGCTAAATCACTTCTAGCATCTGCTTCAGCAGCCTTTACTATAGTATCATCATCATCCACTATATCCTGCTAAAGAAATACAAATAACAAATACAAAGGGACAAGTGTGTAATCCCTAAATTTACCCCAGCCACCTGTTTCTTAAAAGAAACAATGTCCAGTCCCTTACCATTTTATTTTTTATGAGTACACATCTACACACACATGTACATATACAGACCAATATGTTAGCACAGATGTATATACACAAAGCACTATCTAACCTTGTGGGTATTTGATGATTATGGGCATGACCACTTGTGTTACAGGTAAGGCCTAAGCTTACTACTAGTTAAGATATCAGGACCCATGTCAAGCATAAAAATGATGCATTTCCACAGGCCCCAAACATAGTATGTTGCCTTCATGTAGTCAGGCCCCTCCCTTAAATAACGGGACCCATACCAAGCATAAATGTCATCCATGCAACGGCACAGCTTAAGCTCTCAACATAGTTAGCTGCCCTCCCCAAGCCCAACCCAACCTCCTATATGATATGTAGTCTGACACACACATGGACATGGATGGATGAAGCATTACCTGGACATCTTCCTGGTCTTCATCCATCATTTTCAACCACCTACAACTGAGCAGGACGCAATTTGACCAAAGAAATTGGCACGAATCAAGCTGTCCCAAATCCTCCTTACCATGATTCTGATTATAGTTGTATTATACTTAAAAATAACTAAATAAGATTAAAAATTAATTCCCCTGGAAACAGGGGGGGTTGGTTCCAGGAGGCAAAATAGTTCCTGAACCAGATATAGATATGCAAATCATGAAGCTATATACAGTAATGGACAACAATGTCCTATATAAAACGATATATGTAGTAATTTACACCTATTTGTCATATTGTCATGGGTGCTAATGGAGATTTGTTATTAAAGGAAATTCATGCATGTTTGTGTGCAATAAGGTGTGGTCACCTGACGTTCATGTATATGTATATTTGGGTCTGGGAACAAGACTATGGTGGTCACTTGACCAGACATACCCTGGTTCCAATCCAATTCCAAGCAAGTTTTCAAAGAAGAAACAAGATCAAGAAAGATGATAACTGTTATTTAATAACATGTTGAGAACCATCATGCCAGCCCCCTTACCATGGGACTATACCCTCATCATGCCAGTCCCTGCTATAAATAGCTGAAATTCAAATCTTATTTTAACTACCCAGCTTCCAACCTGTCCCTCCAAACACCATCACCTATTTTAATGAAATATTAGAAAAAGGGTTGCTACATGGTCCGTGTATATTTAGGCCAATTCCTAAATTTTTGATTCGGTATTATCCGCAATCACCAAAGCAAGGTTTATGACGCAATTGAGCTCGCGTCCTCAATTTTATGGAATCAAAAAATAACGAGAAGCAGATGGGAACGTGACCTCCATAGAACGCGACCCCGAACCGGAGCTAGAACGGACAGTACTGGTAGTACAGCTGGCCCCGCCCCCTGTGTATCATTTTATTCTTGCAACTGTACTATAGAGACGCGATAGTTAACGTTGCCCTTGCCCTTACTACGTTGCCCACCATGGACTGAATATGTGCACGTGTTCTAGAACAGACGGTAGTAAAGCTGGTCTAATATAGAGACGCAATAGTTAACCTAAACGCTACCCTTACTACATTGCTCGCCACGGACTGAACCTGTGTACGTGTGCTCCCTCCCCCCCCCCCCCCCACCATTTGTGATACATGCACATTACTTAATACCCCATGCATGCTTTAATGATGTACATGTGCCGCTTTCCTGTTACATTAAACGAGTTCAATCATTGAGTCCATGTTCATGTTATTACACATAATTGCTGTGTGTGTATGTCGGCCTGTGCAGATGTTAGTAAATTAGTGCAGTTGCACTCAACATGTATGTAGATATGTATTCCTCCCTAGCTCCCTCCCTGCCTTACTTTTCATATATATGAAGTGTGGCACTGACATATCTAAGTCAGAGTATAATAATAAGAACAATATGAGGGCCAATGTATACATCCGAGGTGACACCCTAACATATGCATGGTGCAAAGGATGATCTGTCTCTGGGCTTAAAATGGGTTGTCAACTGCTACCAATGTCATGTATCTGTATTGCTTACTATGTAGTTTCTTGCATTCTTGTAAATCTAGGATCTCTAATGAAACTATATAATAAGAATAGAAAGCTTACAATATATTTTCTTTCAAGGCACACAAATATATTATATTTAAGTGCAAGAAGGCATGCATGCTCCATGCAATGCATGTGATGAATGTGTGGTGTGTATGTGTGTATGTTTGTATGTGTGTCTGTGTATGTATGTGTGTATGAATGTATGTATGTATGTATGTGTGTGTATATATGTATGTATGTATGTGTGTATGTATATATGAATGTATGTGTCTGTATGTATGTATGTATGTATGTATGTATGTATGTATGTATGTATGTATGTATGTATGTACGGTCATACATACCATACATACATACATACATACATACATGCATACAGACACATACATACATACATACATACATACAGACACATACATTCATATATACATACACACATACATACATACATACATACACACACATACATACATACATACATTCATACACACATACATACACAGACACACATACAAACATACACACATACACACCACACATTCATCACATGCATTGCATGGAGCATGCATGCCTTCTTGCACTTAAATATAATATATTTGTGTGTCTTAAAAATATCTATATTGTAAGCTTTCTATTCTTATTATATAGTTTCATTAGAGATCCTAGACTTACAAGAATGCAAGAAACTACATAGTAAGCAATACAGATACATGACATTGGTAGCAGTTGACAACCCATTTTAAGCCCAGAGACAGATCATCCTTTGCACCATGCATATGTTAGGATGTCACCTCGGATGTATACATTGTCACAGCTTCCTACAGATAAGACCTGCCTCATATTGTTCTTATTTGTTACCATGGCAACTAGATACAGCAGTACTCAGACTTAAGTCACTTTGTACAGCCGCCTTAGATATGTCAGTGCCACACTTCATAGGAAGGCAGGGGTAGAGAAGAGGGAGTCAGGAAGGAATACATATCTACATACATGTTGAGTACTTTATTAGGCAATGCAACTGCACTAATTCACACACACACACACATACACAGCAATTTAACAGCTGCACAGACACACACACAGCAATTAATATGAACATGGACTAAATGATTCAACTCGTTTAATGTAACAGGAAAGCGGTACATGTACATCATCATACATGTAGCATGCATAGTAATGTTTCACAAAGGGGGGGGGGGGGGGGGGGGGGGAGGGGTCCACGGGCAACCGACCGATCCCGACCAACAAGTAGACAATGGTGCGCATCAAATAGAATAACTAGCAGCCGTACCTAATGCGAACACACGTACACAGGTTTAGTCCGTGGCGGGCAACGTAGGTCTCTCTATACATGTATTAGTACAGTTGCAAGAATAAAATAATACACAGGGGGAGGGGCCAGCTGTACTACCAGTACCGTCCGTTCTAGCTCCGGTTCGGGGTCGCGTTCTATGATGGTCACGTCACGTTCCCATCTACTTCTCGTCGATTCCATAAAACTCGCCATAAGATACAAAAAAATTGAGGACGCGAGCCCAATTGCGTCATAAACCTTGCTTTTGGTGATTGTTGGAAATACCGAATCACGAAATGGCCTAAATATACAAGTATATTACCTTGCTTTGGTGATTTCAAATAATACCGAATCACCTACATGTACACCAGGAAACTATCTCTTGAGAAAATCTTAGGATCCAAACAGCAGGTTGACACAGTCAAGGTTTGTTGAGTATACTTTGGTCACAACGTGAACTCATTAGTCCCCTCCGCGGGGCATCTCGTGTAAACTAACAGTTTACTTGAGGTTGAAATGAATGTGCTTTAGAGTCGCATTTTGTGAGCCGCTACAGTACCTCGAATCTGATTGGTTCCCCAACATTCTGGTGACCGTGGACAGAATTTGAGTACAGTGCCGGCTCGGAACAACGAACTTTTGACACCTCGGAACAACGAACTATTAAAGCAATTCACAGTTTATCTTTGAGCCCTATAATTGCATTAGCGGGTAAACTTAGCGGCACGACTGCGTAAACTTTCTCAGGTCGATTGCAGTTGATAGAAGTTTCCCCCCCGCTTACCTTTAATTCGATTACGTAGTGACGTCAGCCGTGAGCTTGGAATCGAGGCGCAGCTGAAGGAGTGGCATGCCGAAGCGATGTTTTTTTTTTTCGTGGCACTCTGTACAACGTGTAAATGTACAAACAACACAGTGAAACAGTGCATAAGGTGTGGTTTGTCCAGTCAAAGAAAGGCTGCATCAGCCTAGGATAGAGGACCATTAGCATACATAGCCTGAGCACCCTTCCACAAAAACAAAACTATATATACTGCTGCCCAAACATGCACTGCACGCTTAGTACACACCTGCACATAGCTGGATAAGAGTGCATTGCTGTCACCTTCTTTGGTGACAATATAACTCACTTTCACACTAATTTACTCCAAGCTACACATGGAAAGGGGTTGTGGAGTGATGGCTTTCTTTATGCTCACACCATCATGCTTTTGCAACAGGTCAATGGATACGTATACAATGACAAATGTGTATGGCACCATACATTGTAGCTGGAGCATTACATGTCAAAAATGGGACATCAGAAACCGCTTTTTATTTAGGACAGCTTTGCCAACCATTCATACGGAGAACACAGATCAATTGCGTTCAGGTCACTGGCTCATTGAGGCAGATGGACGTTGCGGACAAATGTCTGTGGAGTACGATCAGGTCAGGCTGGCTGCCACGGGGATCTAAGCTACATGTAATGCTGTTTCTTTGTATGTGTAGGAGCCATACACATTTGTACATAGCTCTACGTGTACATCGACTAATCTAAAGCAGTTTAGCCATATTGTACGCATGCATGCATGACATTCAAATGTACGATCATAAATCGATCGCGAGGACTGTTGCTTACTTACCCCCATACTGGCTGTAACGAGGCCCTTACCCTCTCGGCTTCATAGTGTCTCATCTAGGCAAAGCCACGAACACGTTGCTGTGCATGTACGTAGCTCCGAGATCATATTGGCCTAAGGCGACCACGTGCACTACAGTGTAAAAACAATCATTCACTTACCTCATAGTTTCACACGTATGATTCCAAAGTGAGGCTACTGTACGCTGTGCGATGTAGATGACAGACTGCCGTGTACTGTCGGCCGCTATAAAGGTGCTCATTCATTAGAATGTGCTTCCACGATTCTAATGAATGAGCACTTCAATTGGAATTTATAGCGGCCGAAAGTACACAGGCAGTCTGTGTCTGTCATCTACATCGCACAGCGTACAGTAGCTTCACTTTGGAATCATACGTGTGAAACTATGAGGTAAGTGAATGATTGTTTTTACACTGTAGTGCACGTGGTCGCCTTAGGCCAATATGATCTCGGAGCTACGTACATGCACAGCAACGTGTTCGTGGCTTTGCCTAGATGAGACACTATGAAGCCGAGAGGGTAAGGGCCTCGTTACAGCCAGTATGGGGGTAAGTAAGCAACAGTCCTCGCGATCGATTTATGATCGTACATTTGAATGTCATGCATGCATGCGTACAATATGGCTAAACTGCTTTAGATTAGTCGATGTACACGTAGAGCTATGTACAAGTGTGTATGGCTCCTACACATACAAAGAAACAGCATTACATGTAGCTTAGATCCCCGTGGCAGCCAGCCTGACCTGATCGTACTCCACAGACATTTGTCCGCAACGTCCATCTGCCTCAATGAGCCAGTGACCTGAACGCAATTGATCTGTGTTCTCCGTATGAATGGTTGGCAAAGCTGTCCTAAATAAAAAGCGGTTTCTGATGTCCCATTTTTGACATGTAATGCTCCAGCTACAATGTATGGTGCCATACACATTTGTCATTGTATACGTATCCATTGACCTGTTGCAAAAGCATGATGGTGTGAGCATAAAGAAAGCCATCACTCCACAACCCCTTTCCATGTGTAGCTTGGAGTAAATTAGTGTGAAAGTGAGTTATATTGTCACCAAAGAAGGTGACAGCAATGCACTCTTATCCAGCTATGTGCAGGTGTGTACTAAGCGTGCAGTGCATGTTTGGGCAGCAGTATATATAGTTTTGTTTTTGTGGAAGGGTGCTCAGGCTATGTATGCTAATGGTCCTCTATCCTAGGCTGATGCAGCCTTTCTTTGACTGGACAAACCACACCTTATGCACTGTTTCACTGTGTTGTTTGTACATTTACACGTTGTACAGAGTGCCACGAAAAAAAAAAACATCGCTTCGGCATGCCACTCCTTCAGCTGCGCCTCGATTCCAAGCTCACGGCTGACGTCACTACGTAATCGAATTAAAGGTAAGCGGGGGAAACTTCTATCAACCGCAATCGACCTGAGAAAGTTTACGCAGTCGTGCCGCTAAGTTTACCCGCTAATGCAATTATAGGGCTCAAAGATAAACTGTGAATTGTTTTAATAGTTCGTTGTTCCGAGGTGTCAAAAGTTCGTTGTTCCGAGCCGGCACTGTACAGCAGTTCCTCTTTCCACGTAGCGGGGCAGCTGTGGGAATCAGGGTCTGGGCACGAGACTATAGTTAAACGTCAATAGCGCAGTGTTGTCAGGTTGTTTAAGAACCCTTGTTGCTTCACCCAGCCGCATCCTAGTCCTCTTGTGAAGCAAAGTTCACGCTTAACGAGAACCGAAACACGCCATTTTTAGCTACTTCTCCTCACGTGTGAATCAACTAGACAGCTGGCTATGAAATTGTGTGAACAAGCTGTATGCCTTTATTACATGGCACTGTTGACTAATGGATAGATGCTGCTTGCTTACCCCAGTACATGTACGCCAAAATATGGCCGGTTTTACGGCCACAATTGATCCGATGTTCTTCTGTACACGGCCAACTTTTGAAAAACGAATCACAACCGTTACGTTTTTTATCGGTTGTGAATAGGCATTGTTATTCACGTACTTCGGGTAGTGTGTTTTGAAAAGTGTATAACGCACGTGAAACGGATGCTTTTCAGATCTACCTCAGAGGCGAATGCGGTGTAAATCAGTCACGAGCGTAATGAATAATTATATGTATGAATTTCAACATGCTATGAAAACATGGGTTTTATAAAAAATTTATTCTTCAGCATTACATCTCGTTACAGTACATGTACACAAAGTATTAGTCCAAACAAAAGTCTGTTCATGGATGTAGCTGCTGCAATCATCTAATGCGCTGCGCAGACAGTGCAGTGATGAGGAGGGAGTCCACCATTGTCAGCAATGGGCAATCAAACTCGTCAAGTACACAGCCTTGTGTTCTTTATCCACAAGTTAGTAGGAACTTTCATGGTTCGGAAACCTCCCCCAATTTCTTGATGGATGGACCTACATCCACATAAACACATTGTAACACACATAATCACAAACACATAGTAACACACATACACACAAACACATAGTAACACTCAAATATGTGCACACACGCATGTACATGTACAATGTACACACACATGTACTATGTATACACACGTGTAAACATACATGCACACACATAGTCTGTATAAGACAACATCGGTACCTAGTGTTGATAATTATACAAAAGTACATGTAGGATAACTTAATAGATGCCTGGCCAAGAAGGATGGTGCCATGTCCTGAGGTGATCACCAATGCTGCCGTTGATGCATATAACTGCATAAAACAAAGCAATACTGAATATTATTTTAACACTGCAGAGTCGCATACACACCTTGCACAGCGTTCCTGGTTTAGCGGACATGTCTGATTCCACACCTTTACAAACACAACATCAGACTTGTACAGCTCCATAAGACCATTGAACCTTGTTTACAGAATAATATAATATACACATACTTGTCTGAACAGATGCTGCACGTACCTCAATAGCAAAACGAGTGGGTACCTGGAAAAGATGTTCCTTGCACGATTGAAGCTTTGCACCTTACTTTTGCTTTTGAATAGAATGTGATTAAAATGCTTGTCTATAATAATTTATTAGTGCTAACCATTCAGTATTATAAGCTGAGGTTGCAGCATACAGTACAAGCAGGTGAGTTTTTAACTTTCTTTTCAGATTTGGAAAGCGAGCGTCTACAGACAATTGACTTGTAACAAAGAGCCATCTCTAGGTCAACAACTCTCAATCCTAAAAACCTGCATGTATAGAGAGATACTTGTATACACATTACAAGTGTTACCAGCACTGACCTTCGATAGCTTACACAATGCTCCCTTTTCACCTTAAGTTACTGCCAAGTCCCAGTTGGTAGCTTCTTCATTTGGAGCCTGAAATGGGACTTGTTCAGTCCCATTAGTTGCCCGAGGTTATTTAACAAATTGAAATTGAAAATAGCTTTTACTTACATCATAATTCCGGTTGAGTTTATGTGTACTTGAGACAAGATGACTACAGAAAAACATATCAAACATACACATTTGCTCACACACTTACATCATCATGCTAGTACTGGTAGAACAGCAGTTTGGATTTGCTCTACAACCTCCATATATTAACAAAAACACCTGCTTTCTCTGAACTGAAAACATGCAAGCGCATAATTAATAATTGGGGGAAAATAACATAACCTACCTGTTTCTGCCTCGTCTTCGACATATTTCACGGGTGTACACAATGAGGGTGGATCATGGACGAAGAACCTGCATACTTCTCCCTGTCAGAAAGAGCCACCTGCATATTATAACAAATCAAATACTGCACTATAGCATTTATTCGATACAGAGCTACTACTCCTCGTGTACACTAGTTAGTACATACCAAATGCGCGGCGGATGATGTGCTTTACTGAAGTCTTGCAGAATATCTCCCGCTTTCCAGTTGCCTGGTGTAGTTCACAAACGTCGCACTTTTTCCGCCATGTTGCTAAAAGATCACGTGACACTAGTCCGCCCCGCCCAACTACACGACTCTTTTCGTCAAGTGCTAGTGACATGAAGCCAAATCCACCATGCCGTTGAATTTTACATGCACGTTTGTAATTGTTGTCCTGAAACTTGTAACGTGGGTGCACAGCAAAAACAGCTCAACCCGTCGTTTGGGACTTTATACATGTAGTTACCGTACAAGTCTTTTTATATTACGATTGGGTGTAATAAAAATTATAAAACAAGCACTAATCGATACATTCACATAATTTATATAAATCGCTGACTTTTTAATATGGTCTGAATCGGTTGTTTATATAAGTGCCGTAACGGTGGCGATTCTTTTCGGTCCGAATCAGAACAATTTATCACAACCGAGACACTTTGAAATCTTACGGCTCTACTTCATTTTGGGCGTGGTCTTGATGGAGCGATTCACACACGAGACATTAGGACGACTCAGATCCGTTATTTATCGCTTCAATTACGCCTCCGATATCACCCGCTAATCACTGGCGAACTTATTACGCACGTGATTAGGAGGTGAAAAATGTTGGCTGTGTAATCTACTTCACATATTCTTGGAAAGGAATGTCTTTTTTGATGCTTAACCAGTTATAAGAACCAGTAGATCTATCTATCCATCTACGAGGCTTCAGCTAAGCTGTAGAGTCTTCGTAGTGGGCACACTAGGGTGTGTCTTGAAACTTATTATTTACAGTCAGCGAAGTTTCCAATCAACCTCCTGCGGTCGTAAAACAAAACTGTTGAACCACATAGGGATTGGCAACACCAGGCTCTCAATGGTAATAGGCTCGTTTCGGATGTAACCCCGTAACGGGGGAATAGCAGTAAATGAATAAAATTGAGCAGTAAATGAATACAATTGAGCATGGCGTTGTTGACTGAGATTCCAGACCAAGACTTAAAGTTTGTGTTTTAAGCCCTATACGTAGCGTTATGGACAAATACAGTGTACCGATCTGTTCTATCCGAGTTTCAGAAGGCATGCGAAGGGACTGGGAAGCAGGGTTATTTGTTAATTTTGTCACAAATTCATTCGAAGCATGCGTACAAAAAGCTATATATCTCCATAAGGGTATATCATAAGTCTGTGGAACAAACACAAAGGCACAGTTTAATCACTTCATCGTATTTAGGACAATTCAGGTTTGGAGCAAGTGTGTAAACTACGTTCAAAACAGGTACAACAGTCAACAGATATGTAACGGGTACGAGTACCCATCAGTATCTTGTGTTAGGTACAAAGAGTTCCAGATCAGCTTGGATGAGGGCATGCAGGGACAAAATTAGAACGCAACGAGGGCTCGTGCTTTCATATATGTACGGATACAGGATACAACTAGTTGGGTCGCGCAATAATTGGGCCAATATAGTGATAAATCTTGCTCGTATCGCTTTTCTTTTGTATCTATAAATATCTCTTTGAACACATATCCTCCTTTTACCTCGCAACAACATTTATCTGTCCAAGGGAAAGCTACTGTGGCGCTGACAGTACTGGCAGGTTTTGTTTCTACACGCGAAACGAGCCTGTAACGCGGTCACGCCATACATTTAGATAGGCCGTTTCCAATCCCTATGTGTTGTATCTATGGTTGAACAGAGAGGCAGCTGATACGCGTACAAAACACCCCCACTTTCGTATCGAGCTCCCCTAAGATTGTTATCTTTCATCGTTATCGTAAGCTAATCTAATTTGTGGTTGTGGTACTATCATAACAGTCATGTACAATCTGGACCACACAAGAACCGACTTACGTGTATTTCCTTTCTCTAGAGCTCTTCAGATTAAAACGCATGCGCATTGCAATCATGGGGCGTGGCCAACACATTGTATGAATGACCCACACTTGTTTCTGGGTGCTTGCAAAATTGTTGAGGGGAATTTGTGGTGGACAAAAAGTGATCATGAACTGAGCAACCACTGTTTGTTGAGGATTACTTCTCCTGGATGACTTTTTATAAAATAAGTATACTCTGCACTTACAATAATATATTTTATTATAAAATAGCATTTACCCTGGTTCCAAAGTTCATCTGTTGCAGTTCTCCATATGTTCAGTCTAAAGCCAATCCTACATAGGACCCACTACCGTGGGTCCTGATATATATGTACAGTGTGTAAGTCCATTTTATGAAGAACTCAATGTATGTGCACACAATTCACACACCTGTGAGTCTAGACTCTTGTGTGAGAAGGTGAGCCTCCTGTAGTCCAGTAGCGATGGTGGGCGTGTCCCTTCCTCCTCGTCCTCTTCAACCTCGTCCAAATACAGTTGGGAGCTTGTCCAACACCTCGATCATGGCGGCAAGATAGATCAGAAGCCGTCGCCTGCACCCTGCAAGCGATGCACACATGTAGGTATATACAGGTCCTGGTACACAGTATACACAGGGGCACAAAGAGGGACATGTTATGTGACAGCTCACTTCTGAAGGTAGCTCTTCCGAATGTCACCACTGCCATTAGCAACCAGCTTCCGAGTTATATAGTCAATGGTATACTAAGATAGATGTGTAGCACAGAGCAATGCTTCAGCCTCAATGTCATTAGCGGACCAGCTGTTCACAATAGGCCATCCTTAATGTTGTTATCTCCAGACTGCTGGGACAGCTGAAGACTCCTCATGTGATCGACTGCTGACTGCATTCATATTTGTTGATGCAACAGTTCTGAAAACAGAAGAAGTTATTTCAATAGAAAACAAAAAACACCACAAGAGAGTCCCCTCACAGCTCTGCTCAGCTCCTCCACAAAACTGCTCATGTACACCTCTCTACACCAGCCGCCTGTTGGTGTAGATACATGTCTGCCCCCCATGGGGACATCATGACATCATCAAAGATGACTCAATGCCACGCCCACCTACCTGTCCCGCATTCCTGTACTTAGTGAACAGTGCATGTTTGACTGCCAGGGGTATGTCTGCTGAGTTGAAAACAATGAAGGGGGCGTTGCCTCATAGCTCCAGTGAGAGGCGCTTTAGTGTGTCTGCACACTGGGACATTAGGAGCTGAAGAAGTGAGGAGGAGGAGGGGGAGGGGGAGGAGAGGGAGGGAGAGGAGAGAGGGAGGGGAGGAGAGGGGGAAGAGAGGGAGAGGGAGAAGAGAAGGAGGGGGAGGAGAGGGAGGAGAGGGAGAGGGAGAAAAGAGGGAGGAGAAGAGAGGGAGGGGAGGGAGGGGAGAGGTAAAGATAGGAACACAAAGTATGCCACATATCCACTGTGCTGCCTAGTGCCTAACCATCCACCCTCCTCCCCATCCACCCCCCCCCCCCCCCCCCCCCCCCCCTACCTTGCCAACATAAGTTGATACAGTGAATGCAACCTCTGATACAAGCTGACTCTTACATAGGGACTCCCCCACATTGGGTACAGCCTGTCTGCTGCACTTGACCACATTGAACACACCTGGGGGAACCCCCACCTGGTAAGCCAGCTGTTTATACAAGAGAGAAGTGATGGGGAGGGGAGAGGAGGGAGGGAAGGGGAGGAGAGGGGAGGAGAGAGGAGAAGAGGGGAGAGGAGGGAGGGGAGAGGAGAGGAGAGGAGAGGAGAGGAGGGGAGGGGAGGGGAGGGGAGGGGAGGGGAGGGGAGGGGAGGGGAGGGGAGGGGAGGGGAGGGGAGGGGAGGGGAGGGGAGGGGAGGGGAGGGGAGAGGAGAGGAGGGGAGAGGAGGGAGGGGAGGAGAGAGGAGGGAGGGGAGAGGAGGGAGGGGAGGGGAGAGGAGGGAGGGGAGGGGAGAGGAGGGAGGGAAGGGGAGGGGAGGGAGGGGAGAGGAGGGAGGGAAGGGGAGGGGAGAGGAGGGAGGGGAGAGGAGGGAGGGGAGGGGAGGGGAGAGGAGGGAGGGGAGGGGAGGGGAGAGGAGGGAGGGGAGAGGTGGGAGGGGAGGGAAGGCTTGCCTCAGCCAATGCTAGGGTGGAGGATGGTGTCTCCTCTGAAGGCTTCACCACTGTGGTGCAGCCTGCAGCCAATGCAGGGGCAGCAGCCTTTCTGGTAACCATGGCACTCGGAAAGTTCCAAGGAGCAATTAGTGCTGTCACGCCCACCGGTTGTTTAATAACCAGAAGTCGCCTGTCTTTGGCGGTAGTGGGAACATATGCACGCTTTGCCTCTTCAGCAAACCACTCCACAAAGGACGCGCCATACATGATCTCTAGTACGGCTTCTGCCAAAGGCTGAAGGGGGGCGGGTACGCACTTGCGCACTCCAGCTACACGATTTTAGCCAGGTCGTCTGTGTTCTGCATAATAAAGTTGTACCATCTTCTAAGCACCCCTGAACGTTCCTGACTCGATGACGCAGCCGTGAATGAGTACACATTGCGCAGTGCAAGAGTCACCTTGGCCATAGATTAATAACCTTAGGTTATTAATCTAGGGTAGCGTCAGGTATGTTCGCCAGGCAGGAGTGTTCGCCACCCTTCACTTCAAACGCGGCGCCAAGGCTTACCTAATGTCTTTATCCCTCGGCACAAAATGGAAATAATACTACTTGGAGTCTGTGTTTACGGCACACTGTTAAAATTATATCTACTCTTTCAGTTGTTCCAAAATAATGACGTAAAGTTAGCTACCTCAATTATCGGTAGAAATGGCGCGGTAAACACCGCACAATTGCTAGCGAGTCTATTTGGTGCAAGTCAGTGTCTGTAAGGTATGTAATGCAAATTCGCTTAAAATCTTGTTATTACAGAAGAGCAGTTCTTTCTGAACAATGTACATTGTTTCATGTTTGATGAAACGTACTGGCTTTGGAACCAGGGAGGGTGGCGAACACTCCAACCGTAATTTACGCTGGTAGGTAGTA
The DNA here is from genome assembly GCA_949361645.1 of Spongilla lacustris. Classification (NCBI taxonomy): domain Eukaryota; kingdom Metazoa; phylum Porifera; class Demospongiae; order Spongillida; family Spongillidae; genus Spongilla; species Spongilla lacustris. Next base: position 2,603,936 of record OX442421.1, read on the forward strand.
GTCGCCAGGGGTGGCGACTACTCCTACCTCATCAAATGAAGTGATAGTGCTTAAATTAGCAACCATTAGGCTCCAAAATGTATCTAATTGATTATGTGTAAGTATTATAAGTTGTGCATGTTTCGGAGGAGTGTTCGCCAGGGGGGGGGGGGGGGGGGGGGGGGGATGTTACCTTTCATTCGAATGCGGTCTTTTCAATAGAAGGCCTAATCATATGAGTGCATTTGTTTTTCTGATCTGCTGTTTTTATTCAGTCAGAGGTTGTACTATTTCGGCTAATGCAGAGATAATTACTATGGGCCTAGGCCTGCTACTTAATAGCTTACATAGGATATGTATGCATGAATGGATTTTTTTTTTGTTCTTTTTAAAATGTGCAAATCATGAAAGAATACAATTTATCATATTGTAGTGTTCAGTAATGGAGTGACAGTATTTGAAGTATTTAACTGAGAGCATGGACTCAGCTTTCAAGGAAGCTTAAGTTATAGGGAGGGTCGTTTGACTTGCAATGCAGTGTCAAAGACATATATCACATAGTGTACCCCGTGCATGTGGGTACAAATCACAAACTGCAAATGTACTTCACATGCTGAATGCATTGACCAGCCTCACCAGGATTTATTTTCCTTTGAATCAGACAATGACGAGGTTTATTTCTGCCCAGAATGTTATTACAAGGAGCCAGATGATAACTATAAGACACCATGCCATTGCTGATGATTCTGCTAATATGATTTCCATTTATCTTTATATATATTTTACATAGTGAATGAGAAATTGACCTAGTTGAAATTTCCTAGAACAATAAATATACATGTATATACATGTATATACAGCTATCAATTTAGTGTGCAGTTTGACCTTAACTATATCAAACGTTGTATGTTACGTAATAATTCATTCACACCTCATCCTGAGACTGCTTACTTGAGAATTTTTGTTGTTGTTGTTGCTCTAGTCTACCCAAGCTCAAATCACATGCTTCATCCTTCCGTGCACCAGTTCCCTCTTAACTACAACGATAATGGTCTTTCGCCTCGTCAATTTGGAGTGTTCGCCACCACCCTGTATACTATTGGGGGGGGGGGGGGGGGGGGGGGGGGGGGGGGGGCGAACACTCCAACCTCGACGTGGCGAAAGACCACTTGCAAAGGCAATTAATATTGGTACGTGGCACTATCTGATAACGAAAAACAGGTACATATATGCTTCAATCCTTATGTACATACAATTTTGGTGGTAAACGAAGCGTTTATGTATGAATGAATGGTCGCCTTCCTATAACAAATGCTACAATCACATAGTGAAGCTTTCCAGGGGTGGTTAAAAAGGCTGCTCCATACCTGATAACTTGGTTAAGCAATGTTCTGTTAAAATCCACCTTCCTTACGCTACGTAACAACGAAATACAGGGGGGTGGCGAACACTCCAACCAGACGTGGCGAAAATACCAACCGCACTGGCGACTATACCAGAAATTCGCGTAATTGGATAAAACAGTTGTTTTCCTTCGCACGGAGCACGTTTTTGAATAAACGAAGAGGTAGTAGTATAGAGTGAAGGCTGACGATCTCTTGGAATCAGGTATGTTTATATAATCATCCCTCCTGTTTGCTGTATATTCAAGACAACCAACATCGGTACTCGCGGGTGGCGAACACTACCTACGCTACCCTATGCCTTGGCGGTGTGGGCGGCCCATCCCTTCTGCGCTGTGTACGCTTCTTGAACGGCCATCGTCACATCCTCCTCGCCCATATCTGGTACCTTTGGGGCGGATAGTGTAGCGATTAGCGACACGGACATACCAGACACTACACACTTCGGCAATGAGTTGCTGATTGGATGGATTGTATACAGGGTAGAATTTTCATGAAACTGCATCGCTATCCACGTCTTGTTCTTCAGAAGCTGGGTGCGGGCAATAGCAGGAACACCGCGTCCTAGGAAGTTAAGCGCTTATTTTGCATTGTAATGGTTCACAATATGGTCACGTGATGATTGGCGGCAAATTAATTTTAAACAGCGCGACAGAATGGAAGGTATTACATGTAACTGTCTAGTCAGGGGCGGATGCAGGATTTTGGTGAGGGGGGGGGTTCTACATGAATTATTGATGAAGGGGAGGGGCGCGCGCTTCGCGCGCGAAAATTTTTGTGGTGCGCATTCTAATCTTTCCACAGATTTTATTGGACACTAAGGCAATCAACACCAACAAATGTGTGCCACTCGGTTACGTTCTGGTTTTACGGATTTAAATGGCTGTGTTGGAACATGTATGCGCGCTTTTCTTTGCTATTCAGTTGAGCCACTTAAAATTTACCATCACACTGATTCCGGCAGATGACCTACTTCAAGCAGTGAACAGTGTGACATTGGCGCGCGAAAACATTTTTTGTACACATTCCACAGATTGTACATGTATAGGGGGATTAGAAACGGAAAACGGAGGCAATATGTCATAACCAATAAATGCGTGCCACTCCGTTACGTTCTGGCTTCCAGGCTATTGTGGTTTTAAAGGGCTGCATGTGCTTCATCATATCGCAGATTTGCATTCGCCATTGTACGTTTACAAAATTACATGCGCCGGCTTAGTTTCTTTGCTATGTTAAAATTTACCATCATCTCTAAAAGCATGCAGCAAGGTGCATTCAACTTTGATGGGTACTAATACTAGCGCACCAATCAAAATAACTGCGGAAAGAATCGCTCTATTACGTCCGCGGGTTAGCATTTTGGAATACATTTAGATTTACGTATAAATACCAGCCTACTACATATCTCGCAGTTTACAGAATATAGTACTAACCAAGGAATAAGCAATAAGAATAAGCTGCTTAGCAACTTCACGGAGTGCACGCTGAACTCTCCGTAGAAATGTATAGCTCACGTGCGCCGATTATACATTAATTATTTCATATTTAGTTTCGAGGGGGGGGTTCCAACCCCCCCCCTGTATCCGCCACTGCTAGTTATGTACAACTTTAAACATCTTTATCTCTTTAGACGACGCTATGCATGGGTTTTCCAGCGACGACGAAGGGGTGGACCTACTGGCGTCCATCCTAGATGGAGAGAAACAAAGTCTCAGTGGCCAGGAAGTGAAAAAACCACTCGAACGTTATACGGGAGAAGAGCCATGTTGGTCCTTCTAGTGTGACGATGAGATGGCATTGATGGAAGGTGAGGATAGCTATACTGTTCTTCTCCTATGCCAGCTGTACGTGCATGTCACGTGCAGCCAAGCTTAAGACCATGGAAAACGAACTCCTGCAATTGAGGCAGATGGTAGCGAATGAGCGGCCGCCTCCAGTGAGCCCGAGAGCGGCTACGAAGGAGCACCAAGATAGGATAGGCGAGTGATGTGATCACGTGGTGCAACTAGTTATCGCTCGTGCCTGTAGCTGTAAGACCAGCAAGTACCCCGGTGTGTGCACCAACTGGTGGACCACCTCAGGAGCGGGAGGTGAGCCTGGCAATAGCTAGGTAGAGGATGGAAGATGCAGAGGAAGGTATCGTCACTGAGAAACTTCAAATAAAGTTAGTAATGTGATGATGTGTGGTGAAGAGCTAGAGGATTATTGGGTCAGGATCACATTCCCACTAACATCCTGGTAGCTTGTTTTAATAAGCTGTTAATTTAGAGAGGAGTATATTACATGTATTTCACATTAATCAAAGAACACATTCACGCACAAGATCCCACTACACCCTGTAAGGTACAACATCATTACATTGAATTTGAACCTTGCAGAGAATGAGCTAAAACATATGCCCATAAGACCGCCTATAGATTACAAGCCATAGCAAGCACCACTTTACATGTACTTTTACATGTCCTTTCTGGGTATGAGAGGGGGAGGAGTGTGGGTATGGGAGGGGGATTTGTTAATTTTCTGGGTCAGAGTCATCGAATTCCTGCATATATAGACTCATCTTCAGTTTAGCCATCTCTGCTGCATTCCTCCTTGACCTCCACCTTCTCAGCATTTTCAGTTTCCATGGTGCCAAGATCATTCAGTTCTAAAGGGTACAGCAACTGCACAGGTGTTGTGGTCCCTGAAACAACACGCACAACCTTCTTGAGACACCTCTTGACAGGCCCAACTAACCTTTTGTAGAAGCAACTCTAAGCTTGGTCGTCAATTTATCCTCCCTGGCAACACCAAGGTGGTGTTAACAGTGTATTTGGTTGGACTCTCCACAAAGCTTAGGCTTATCTGATCTTGAATGAGGTGGTCATCTCTGATAAAAATAAATTGACATGGCTCTAAAGCCCTAACATTGAATCATTGATGGACGTCAACTCTTTGATGTTAGTACAGAGTCCCAGTTAGTCTCGGCCCCAGACCCAACGGACGCAGCTGCGGATAGATTACATCACCGCTACGCGTCAGTAGGGTCTGGGGCCGAGACTAAGTCCCATTCTGTCTGGATGAACATGGTAGTTAGCACACACACACACACTCCTTCATGGATACTAGATGCTAGCCCTTTGCCTTTCTTTGGTTGGCTGCCCACACACATTGCAATCAACACTCTCATCTTTTGGTCATATTTCTTTATTAGTTCGATCTTTTTCCAGTTCCAAGGTCCATATAGCAGCCTTTAATGCCCCCTCATCACGTTTGGCCACATGACCCTTGGCTTCTGTTTATGCACTTCTATGGCAAATACATGATGATGTAATACTAGAGCTTTAGCAAGGGATGTATCTAACACTGCAATTGTACAGTTAGGTCAATTCTAGTTAAAGGTCTAGTAAACCGTAATAATATGATGCAACAACATGCTTCCTTCTTCTCTGATGGACATGGGAAGGTTACTCCACTTCCTATTGAGCTCACCACCATGGTATATAACACTCACCATTCTCTTCATCTCCATCAGGTGGAACTGCCATTGGTGATGCTGGCACTAGTGGTTACATTGAAAGAAAATAGTTTCTATCTCAGCGATTAATTCATTCTCGTCCGCTATTAAATCCAGAATTTTGAGCCCAGGTTCCATAGAATCTCTAGTTTCTTCTGACACTGTTGTTGTAGCTTGAAAGCATCGCAGTTCAGATAGGCCTGACCAATGACCTTCGATACGGGTGCCTTATGACCTGCGCGTATTCTTTTCTTTCATGCATTTCAAAAGACACACTTTTTAAATCCCTGGATCAATTCTCAGGCTCGATAGGACCATGTAGAAACTCTCAATCGCTCGGATATGAACACGTTGGTGGTATTCACACGAAGTCGTGATATATATTTATAATAATTCACATTAATAGTAAGGGTTCAACATGGTATGGGAGGGGAGGGAGAGGAGTGTAAATATTGTAACAGTACCTCTAAGTTCATTGTTCAGTGAAACTTTTATCTATATGAGGTATGTGTGAAGGTTATGTAATTACACCACTTACATTGGGACTCCTTTGTATTCAAACTGCTCTGAATGGTATGATGTAATCTGATGATGTACCAATAGACATTGGATTACGTGATGTCACATCTGTACCTCACCCTCAAGGTTGTCTATTGTGTAGATCTCTAAAATGCATTGTAATGATGCAGACATTTCCTTGCCCCGTGTTATGGGATTCCACTCCCTTCCCTTCCAGGAACCCTCTCATCTCCAGTGACCAGATGAAACAGTGTATGGATGTGCGCAGGATGATTCGTCTACCAAACATTGGATCCCACCTCAAAGGCTCAGATATAGGTGTGGTAGTGGACAAATTGCCTCCCCAAAGACTCCGCTAAGGGAGATAAATTCAGTGTGTGGAAACTTTCAGACCTTAGCAGCCAGGAAATCGCTTGTCTCTGTTTGGCAAGGCCTTCCAGGAGCATTGGAAGACTCCTGCTGGCTATGTGGTGGCACTACTGAACCAACCATCATGCCTCATAAGGAGGTGGGCGGTGCTCCAGCCCCTGGCCTCCCTTAATGCGGTACCTCCTCAGTCAGGGGAGGTGGACAGGTCCAATGTGGACCTTAGCAGCCATGGCTATGTGGTGGCACTACTGAACCAACCATCATGCCTCATAAGGAGGTGGGCGGTACTTCCTCAGTCAGGGGAGGTGGACAGGTCCAATGTGGCCCTCTCCCTGGACCACCCACAGAAGCTGATGCAGGTGGGCGTGTCCCAAGACTTCACTCTTCTGCAAGGCCACCACTATGAGAAGAAGTGTTTTAACTTTGCCAATAAATCGGACGGGGGTTTGGCGTATAACAAGATGAGGTCACAGAGAATGGAGTGCCATAGAGGGTGGGTTGTGTCCCTCCCCCTCACCTCCTCACACCTTCCTCCCTCCCCTCCTACCCTTCACCTCCCTCCTCCCCCTCCTCACACCTCCCTCCTCCCCAGATATGATAAAAAATTTTCAGAAGTCCAAGACAGAAGTGTTCTTCTATGGAGGACAGTCCTTTAGTGCAGGAGGAGGAGGGGGTACCAGGGAATGGCACTCAACAGATAAGTGTCAAGCTATTTGCCCCAGGGGCCAGGGAGTCCGTAGCCAAGGTTACCGCAGAGATAGTAAACACAAGACTCTCAAGTGGTGTCCATCGTGGCAAGATGGGTGTGGTCACACACGAGTCCTCAGACCTTATGTGAGCTGCATGGTGTGTGCATGTGACTGTCATGAGTGTGCTCTATTTAGGAAGCAGGTGGCCAGAGGCCATAGCATTGGAGCACAGTACCTCAACGTGCAGCAGATGAAAGAAGAGGCATCCAAAGATGGTTAGTTAACTAATGTAGGTAGATTTGAGGTTAACATTTTTCTAAGTAGTTTTGGTCACGTGTCATTGCCCTCCTACATGTAGGTGTGACTAAGACCACCTCCCAGCTGCTACAGGAACATTCACTCAAGTCCCCAGATCGCACAATTAGGTTTTGCTTCTACACACACACGCACACACACCACACACGCACGCACACACCACACATGCACACACACCACACGCACACACACCACACGCACACACACCACACGCACACACACACCACACACACACACACACACACACACACACACACACATAGCACCTGTGATGAGCTGTGATTGGCTGCCCAATGCACAGTAGCTGGTCACAGCCTCCTGGGATCGCTCTGCACGTCTGTGGGACTCTGAGAAGGGACAGATGATCCACTCCCTGGAGGGTAAGCTGAGACCACACCCACCTGTGTAGTGACTATCCCTCTTCCCCAGGCCATGACCAGGAGCTCACTCACGTTTGTGCACACCCCTCCCAGCAGCTACTGATGACATCATCGCTGGATACCACCTTCAGGCTATGGGTCTTCAGGACTCTGCCCATCCACTCAGTGAATGTGTTTCAAGGTCACTCCAAGGCTGTCAATGCAGCTGTGTTCAGTCAGAAGGACAATGTCATCAGTGGATCAGATGACCATACTGTGAAGGTGGGTGTGGTCATGGTGTGTTTTGTGTGGGGCTGGTCACCTACATGTACATGTAATTAAAAGCATAAATTTATAGGCATCCAGAATGAAAACAACCTCGATCACTAATAAATAAATAAAAACCCAATTGATATTATTTATACCCACACAGTTCATTATTAAATAATTTAAAAAGCAGCAAACATTCATTTAGGAGTTGTTCAAAATTGAAATCTTGATTTTTAATAAAGGAATGATAATCATTTAATCATTTCATTTCATTGTGCTAGTGGTTAAAATTTCCTTTTTTGCAAGTGCAGTATGCTGAACTTGGATTAGGAGGAGGAGTTAATCAAAATTCATTAAAAGCAAATTACAGTTAATTACCTCCCTTACCTTAGTCCAACTGTCCCCTTGGTCATGCAGATATGGAACCTCAGAAAGATGAGGTCACCTACAGACTCCATATGTCTGGACTGCGGGGTTAACAGGTGGGTACATCCTGGGAGAGGGTGGGGCATGTGTGTGATTGCCATAGACGACAATGGCCACATTAGATTGTTCGATCTCGCTGGGAACAGGCTGGCTCAGTTACCAAGACGAGTCAGACAGGTGTGTGTGTGTGTGTGTGTGTGTGTGTGTGTGTGTGTGTTCAATCGGCTACAGGTAACAGCTACAAGCGGACATGTGTTTGGAAGGTATGTGATGGTTTGCATGTGATTGCTGGGTCCACCACTTAGGAGCGTCAAGGGCCAAAGTTGCCTACTGAGAATTTACTTTTGCGTGGAGAGGAAATTAAATTTTTGAACAGTCTATCGTGATTCTATGTTATCAATTTCTTTGCATTTGTAATCGATAAGATATTGTGCTGAAGGCAGGCCCTCGTGTTGTGTGGTCACTCAGACTGGTTGCCATGCACTACATAATGTCTAGTATTGAAGGCTTGTTCTTATAGCGATACGCCAATTGTTAGCTCAATTAAAATTGCATTTTTGGAACCCCAAGTGTTCAGAGCTGGGTTGGCTGTGTATCCCTCTTGCGGTGGAGACCTATGGAAACTGGGGAAGAGAAGCCCAAACCACCTTCTCCCGCCTGGTCTCTCACTTGGCCATCACCACTTTCTCCCACAAAGGTAAGGTGCTCACGGAAATGTACAGCAGGCTGAACTTCACCCTGGTCAGGCCGGTGGCTAGGGCATTACTGGCAAGGTGTTCACCCTCCCTTGGCCCCATGGACATCCTTTGAACATTCCTATGTATTGTATATGTTTAATTACAAAATGGAACACTAAAGATTAATAATTTATTAGCGCGCTATGCCTTTAAACTGCTCCGCCGCTGCGCGTTACAAAAAGAGAGGTACAGACGTAGAGCGACAGTTCTTGTGTGAGGAGGTCATGGTGGTGGCGCGACCTGCTACATTACTGCTGCTGTGTGGTGCGGTCATCTTGAGTGCGCAGGTGAAAGCTGACACCACTGTGGTATGTACTAGAGTAGCTCTCCTGGTAGGTGGTACGTGTGTGCCACCTAAGTGTCCTCTCATCACTCGATACGTGCAGTGCAATAGCTACCGTGTACACGTTCAGTGCGCGCAAGCAGTTGAGCTACTAGCGCGACGTAATGACGTTATGGTACCTACACGTGCACGTATCCCGAGGACTATTGGTTAAAAATCTGCCGCTGTATACGTATTACGCAGCAAATGTGCGTGCGCGTGCGAACACCACACCTGCACACCTGCGATTGGATAATCGCTGAACTCATTGCCGATAAGATCTGTCTGGTCATGTTATTAATACCCCCATGTCCCCATGTGCCCATGCTATTAATACCCCCATGTGCCCATGTTATTAATACCCATGTGCCCATGCTATTAATACCCATGTGCCCATGCTATTAATACCCCCATGTCCCCATGTGCCCATGCTATTAATACCCCCATGTCCCCATGTGCCCATGTTATTAATACCCATGTGCCCATGCTATTAATACCCATGTGCCCATGCTATTAATACCCCCATGTTCCCATGTGCCCATGCTATTAATACCCCCATGTCCCCATGTGCCCATGCTATTAATACCCATGTGCCCATGCTATTAATACCCATGTGCCCATGCTATTAATACCCCCATGTCCCCATGTGCCCATGCTATTAATACCCCCATGTTCCCATGTGCCCATGCTATTAATACCCCCATGTCCCCATGTGCCCATGCTATTAATACCCCCATGTCCCCATGTGCCCATGCTATTAATACTCCCATGTCCCCATGTGCCCATGCTATTAATACCCCCATGTTGCCATGTGTTCCCATGCAGTGGGCACCAATTCGCATCACGCCAGTGTACAATTCGTCAGTATCAAGGTACTGTGTGTATACATGTGTGTGTGTTACCAACTGACCTGCATGGCTTATTTACAGATACCCTTCAGACATTCAGAAGTTAATAAAGGTATGTCCGAGGCGGATTCAGGGGGGGACCCCCCCTTGGCTCCAATCATGAATAATTAATTAGATTGAGACGCACGCGTGGTTAATTGAGATTACCGCGAAATGAAGCGATCGAAAGGTGCGAGCTGTGCTACAGGATGTAAGCGTGTCAATGCAATGGATCTCAGGTCCTTTTTCTCAGGAAACAGGTAGATATAAGCAAACTAAAGTACTGTCTGACAAGTATATAATATTAAACACTCGACTTATATACATGTGCATGTGTATTTCATTTCTATTGATGTTGTTCATGCCTACCGCGATATATCAATGGTTAAGGCTGCACTTACGGAAGCTCGATGTGGTAGTGAAAAGTTTCACGAAATTGTTTATTCAAATGCAGTTGCACTGGCTCACAGTGTTGGAATTGAAGAGTCTTATCCTCGAATTGCAAGCTTCCAACTCCATCGGTCAAATACACCTGCGGCTAATGCTAGCCAGTATTACCAACGAACATTAACTATTCCAATGCTGGACCATTTAATTACTGGACTGGACAATCGTTTTGAAGAAGGAACAGCAGGCATTATTGTAGAATTAGTACAAATTCTGCCTTCTGAATTGGTCAGCTCCTCTGTTCAGCTTAAGGCAAGTCATTTCAAAGATGTTTTACAGCTATATAAAGATGACCTTCCATCAGCTAAGGCATTACATACTGAGCTGGATTTATGGCGAATGAAATGGAAAAGTGAATCCATCAAAGCAAAAGAGCTAGATACGACTACAAAGACTCTTATTTTTGTTGACAAGGATTACATTTACGTACTCCTTGTCATATCGGCTACTCTGCCAGTAACTAGTTGTGAGTGTGAGAGGTCAATCAGCATGCTAAAACTTCTGAAGACGTCACTTCGAAGCACGATGGGTAATGAAAGATTAAACGGTTTGGCATTGATGCTTATTCATAGATATATAGAGCTGAATCCAGATGCGGTGGTTGAAGAGTTTTCTCGTCGTCATCCACGCAGGCTTTCCTTTTTCAGAATAGCGTATTGTGTGCTTTTAAATTAGGTTGCACTTGATGCTATCAAATTAAGTTGTTTTGGTACCGTATCATTATGAAAAGTGCTTTAATTTTCATGCTAAATAAATGGAAAATTAAAAAAGCGGCTGGGGCTCTGCCCCAGACCCCGCCACCGGAGGGGGCGCGCCCCCTTCTGTACCCTCCCCCTTCATGAATTTCATCTTAGACCCCCCCTTCCGGAATTCCTGGATCCGCCCCTGTATGTATATGTGTGTGTGTGTGTGTGCCTGTCCTTTCCTAATCTCATATACATCACTTCAGAATGTTCTTCTTCCGGCTGTGATCTCATGGTTCTCTGCGGTTGTGAGGGTGAGGAAGTGGGCGGAGTCCAACATGCTGCTCGTGAGGTGAGTGGGGTGTGTGGTGACCCTGGTTGCTATGGATTATGTTACATGGTTGCTATGGAGTATGTTATATATATGTATGGCTACTTGTGGCTGGGGGGGGCATTTTAGGTAAATTTGAAGGACCACCTCAGGTTAAACAGAACCCATCCCCTAAATACCTTATTCCAAATGGCTACATTCCAGCTATGTGCTTATATGCCAGCTATATGCTTAGATACCACCATTGCCATGGTGACCACCATTGCCACAGGGACTGCTCCTCTGGTGTACAGTTCATTAAAGAGCAGCGGACGTACTGCCAGGGGTCTTGTGCCCAGGCCACTATGTGTGGTCCGGTTCTCATTCCAGACAGTCACCTTCAGGTAAGCAGGCCATGCCACGCCCCCTTACTACTAACAACTTTCCCGCCACCAGCCCTGCAGTAGCTGTGATTGGTCAGGTTTGAATTGTGTAACAGACAGAACCCAACGTCCTGGGGTCAACAATACAGATTTTATCCTGTATGTGAGTGCATTGGACGACCAGTGCAATGACCTATATGCAGGTTAGTGATAACTGCTGACTGGTGATGGGCGTGGCTAACAGATGCCCCGCCCCCTTTAGTTCAAGTTGCCTATGGAGGTCACTGCCAGCAGGAGTCAGTATACAACAGGTATGGCCTGGGCACCCCCAGATCAATCCTTCCACATTCTCACTCCTCCCCAGGCCCATTGCTGGATACCTTAACTTTTGCCCCGCCCTCTTGGTCGATGGTTCCTCATTTGACCAAAAGATTGGCTTAACTTTACATGAGCTCGTACACACTTTGGTAGCTGCATGACATGTTGTCGGTGGCAACCATTTTACCTCACGAATTAATAGGTCTTTTCAAAACTACTCTTGTCATATTATCGTGATGAGCAGGGACTTCCCCGTACACAGCGTTCTTGGACTGGGGACCCGTTGACTGTAAATGGGTAAGCTATAAGTACAGCCTCCTGCCCTGTAGCCATTACCCTCCTCCTCCTCCCCCTCCCCCCAGTAATTACATCACTGGCACCTCCACCCTCACCTACATCAAAGGTCCCTTTTGGTCACCTTTGAACTCTGATTTTGTAGGGGTTATTGTAACCCCCAAAGTTGTGGTATGTAACATGATATTATGTAATGTTATGTAACATGATATTATGTAATGTTATGTAACATGATATTATGTAATGTCATGTAACATGATATTATGTAATGTAAATGTAATGGGATGTTATAGTTTATCAAATCTGAACTGGTGCATTTCTATTTAGAGAGCAGCTATTGAGCACTTCAACTGCTCCACTCTAATTGGAGCACAGCTGCAGGACGTGCAGGGCGAAGACCTCCATTGGGACAAGAGGCTGTTTGGTGTATAGGTCATTTGTTGCCATAGCAACATCACCTACATTGTTTACATCCATACACAGGATGAGGTGATGACAGGATCTCTGTATGATTACTACATTGTGTCAAAGATCACACTAGCTCTGTTTGAGGACTCAGGGTATGAGCTACTGCACTGTGTGTGACATCACATTACATCACATGACATCACAGCTGGTATCAGGTGGACTACCGATATGCCCAGCCACTGGACTGGGGGAGGAGCAGGGGGTGTGGCTTTGTGAACAGCAGCTGCGCTGGTTGGCTTAGTTATGCACCGTAGGTACTCTGAGGACAAGGGTATGGCCTGGGGATTAGTCCACCCCTCCTACCCCCAGAGACCCATACCCATTCTGCACGGTCAGTGACTGGTCTGGAGGCCATCACAGGTGTGTTAACTCTCTGAAGGCTGTGGGGGACTGTGCCATACTGAACTACAGTGTGCCTCTAAACCAGTACCAGGTGAGGTGACACACCCCCTCCCCCTCCTCCCCATCCCTAGCTAACACACTACCAATATAATGTACTAACATTAAAGGGCAAGTCCCCAGACCACACAATTAAGTTTTGCCTCTACACACACACTTCACACATACCACACACACACACACTTCACACACACTCCACACACGCATACCACACACACTGACACACCACACACACACACACACACACACGCACACGCACACACACACTTCACACTTCACACACACCCCACAGGTCCTACCTCCAAACCTAGGGGGAACTGACAGCCTTGCTGATTTCTGTCCAATGTACCAAGTAAGCTTATCTGGGAGTATACTGGAGTATACTGGAGTACTGGAGTATACTGGAGTATACTGGAGTATCTCATCTCGTGTACCATAATCATGCATGCTAGCTAATCAACACGTAGACATGAGCTATTGGTAGTGCCCAGTCCTAGATGAGATGACATGCAAGGGGCGGGGCTTGGTGCTCTTTGTTTAGACATGTCACAGTCACATGACAGTCATGTGATGTCTTTAAAACAGGCTTATGACAAAGCTGGGAAAAAATGCAACATATTGTTTTCGAAAACTCAAGGTAAGCAGTTTGATGATATGGTTGTAAAAGAATCCCTCCCTTCCCTCTCACTAGCTTCCAATCCAGGCCTGGAGGCTTATGGTCCCAGCTCAATGTGCTTGACCCTCTCCAAGCCATGGACCACTGTGAACAGCCGAGGAGCCATGGCAACGCAAGCAGACTGGGGCGCAGGCTGCTACCAGGTGGGGATGGGGAGGAGGGTACAGGTGGGGGTGGGGAGGAGGGTAACTATAGACTGCCACATTTAGCACCCTTCTAATCCCTCCTCCCATACTGGGGGGACTAGGGCAACATTTGGTAGTCTGGGGACTAGGACGGTTGTAGAATGGGGACTAGGGCAGTGGTGGTCTGGGGACTAGGGCAGTGGTGGTCTGGAGACTAGGACGATGATCTCTTTATCACACAGATCACCTGCACCCCCTCACAAGTGATGGTACTTATTGGAAGCCAAACACTGCAGTGTGAGCCTGGAGTGACCGTAAGTGACCACGCCCCTGCCCCGCCCATCAGCATACACATCACACCTTCCCTGTAGAAAGAAGTGAGTGTGATGGTAGCAGGTGTTCGACACATAGGAGGCGTGGTCTGCCCCGCCTACAATGATGTCTGTGGGGTAAGATCACATGTGTGTATATGAGTCACCATGATAACCACTTCCCTCTTCCAAGGGATACAACTGCTACAAGAAGTGCTCTGGTGCAGGTGAGTGCTCTAATGGCTACTGTCTCAGTCACCCGGGGTACTTTGGTTATGACTGCAGGTGAACACTGAGCATGTGTACAAATGGTATCCAATAAACCCCTCCCCATCCCCCTCCCCCTCCCTTAGCCGCAGATATCTTGAAGGACTCTCGTCATGTTCTGTTCTCACCTGTCGCCATGGCGCTCAGTGCCAGGACACGCCCCTAGGGGGCAGGTGTGCATGTCCACCTGGCTTCACTGGTGCCTTGTGTGAGGATGTGATGGTGGACCCATGTGCTGTACAGCCATGTGGTGGGCGTGGCCTCTGCTACCGTAGCAACGGGGGGCTGGCCGCTGTGTGCCACTGCTACCTTGGGTACTCTGGGGCACAGTGCCAAGACCTTGTGGACTTCTGCAAAGGCCGGTGTGTGCATGGTCAGTGTACCAACGACTCCATCTCCCCTAGCTGCTCATGTCTCCCTGGATACTCCGGGCCTAACTGCAGCCAGCTGACCAATCCATGCGCTCTGAAGCCATGCAAAAATGGCGGCCTTTGTACAAACATCAACTCCTCACAGTACCTGTGCCGCTGTCCAATAGGATTCAAAGGAAAGATATGTGGATACTCCCTGCCCCCCTATTGCCTGCCCCCATGGTAGCAGCTGCCACATTGCAGGCACCAACCACTCTGTGTGCTCCTGTATGGAGGGATCATGTGACCAGATGTGGGCGGGGCTGTGTCCCTCCTCCCTGTGCCAAAATGGAAGGAGGTGTGTGTGGAACGGTGTGTCCACTCAGTGCCTGTGTCCCCCTGGTGCCAGCGGGGACTGTACGAACAACACTACTGCCATCCCTTCGTTTCTGGGGAATGGTCACATGATAGTCTCCATGGCGATGGACAATACCACAAATGGCTACTTCACCATCACCATATCCCTGAGGCCTGCTGGTACTGGTGGTCTTGTGTTCTACTGGGAGGGGCTTACCACAGTCGTGTCGCTAGGGTTACAGGGGCTTTCCCTAGTGTACCGTATTGGAAGCAAAGATGGAGGTGGTCAGGTGGAGGTGAGGGACACCTTCTCCCTGCTCCCAGGCAGCTGGCACTCTGTTACCATGGAGTGGACAGCTGCCTCATGTGCCCTGTATGTAACTGGGGAGGAGGCACGAACACGAACCATCCCGTGTCCTGGGAGTAGGGCAGCCACGCCCCTCACATTAGGGTACCACGCCTTCCTTGGTGGCTATGGCAACATCAGTGCCCTGTCCATGGTGGAGGGATATGGTGCAGGGTTCGTTGGGTGCATCTCCCACATGGAGGTCAATGGGTCCCCTGTGGACATGGCTGGTGGAGGGGTGTGGCATGTGTTCCAATGCGAGGCAGCTGGTCCATGTGCGAGGTGTGGAGGTGTGTGCAGGAGCTCCCCTGTGGAGGGGTACTGGTGTGAGTGTGGACCTTCTCGTGGAGGTGTGCTGTGTGACCGAGGTAGGTGATAGTGCAATGAAACACACACCTCACACACACACACACGTATACACATGCATGTACACACCTCTCACACATGTACGCATCTCTCACACACAGCTCTTCCTTCAACCACTCCTACCTCCTAGTCCCCATGGCCACACAGCCTCTCACCAACATCTCCATCACCTTCACTCCACACACCTCATCCGGACTCCTCCTCCTCTTCACGACCACACCCACAGCAGCAGACAGCTACATGGCCATCAGCCTTAACACCACCAATATCGTCGTGGAAACACACCTGGTGTCAGGTGTGGGTTGGCAGGTGGCTGTCCCCTACACCCTGGGGGCACCTCAGGGCGTGGTCATGGTGTTCAAGAAAGGTGCTCTCAGGAGTATCAACAGCTATACTGTGGGAGGGGTCCCACTTCTGCAGGGGAGTTCCCTTCTGGTGTATGTGGGCGGAATACCTCCATGGCAACAGACCCAGTGGGGTTGGTGGAGTGGGTGTGTCCAGAATGTGGCAGTGAATGGACAACAGCTCAGCCTCACCTCAACCATCACAAGTTCCAATGTACTACCATGCTCCCCATAGAGGAACATGATGACCTCATAATGACCTCATTATTGATGACCTCATTATAGCAACATTTGATGGTCTCATTATAATATGTACTACACATTGTGCCCTATGACATGTGATGGCAATTGTTCACCCAGTTCCCATAGTGACGGACCAGTAGTTCTAATAAATGCACCCCCAAGGCACTCAGCACCTACATAAAATGCTGCACACTGCAACATAACACATGTATATCACACATGTTGCTTTTATCAATTGATATTGAATGTATCATGTGACGCTCACCTGACCCGGGCTAACAGCTCTAAGTGGCCCCTCTGACCTCACCACTAGCTCTCTACAAGAGGGTGTGGTCATTAACGCCCACGTGCAGGCATGGCCCCTCCCCCTCCTTACCCTGACTGTTGCTGGGAAATGGCACACTCCACTGCAATAGATGATGTCATTGGATGATGGCATCACTATTATGTCATTTGATGATGACATCATCACAAGGCCACTGTTGGTGCCTGTACCTCATGGTACACACAAGGGTATTCCCCCTGGCAAGTGCCTCAGGGGTGACCCCACTGATCCAGTGTGGCCTCTCTGTTGTAAAGGAGTGGCAGTACAGGGCTGGGTGGGAGGTGCCCTCAGCCTACGCCCACACGCTTGACGTCATAACCGGTCACATTCCCTCCCACCCCAACATACCACCAGCACAGCATTTTTACTTGTGTCCTTGCCCACCACGAACCATGCCACAGGCTGTCCTCCTATCCTGGCCCTCTGACCAATAGTGAAGAAATGGTGACCTGCATCATGTGACATCATGTGACATCATGTGATGCGCCATAGCTGACTTGCCATCATGTTCTCCTAGCACCCTGCCTTTCAAATCCACGAAGGTCCCACCAGGTAGTGTGTCAAGGTACTGCAATGTGACCATCAGACTACCATATTATAAGGAACATGGCTAGCAGTCTTTACCTGTGATATGAACTTGGAGAAAGATCTCTTCCCAACAAAACACAGTCCCATGCTCTAATTATACGTACTAATGCCTGCAAGGGGTTAAAGATTGCCGATGTTCCACTTTACCTCCTTCTTATGTGCCAGGAAGCCAAGCCCCGCCTCCCGAGCCAGCGCACGTACTTGTGCCTTTGTGAGGTGGCCGATGGGAAACTGTGTGTTCTGAAAGGCTGCCTGAAAAACGATATGAATGACAATGTAAGGTTACCATGGTAACAATGAGCATCACCTGAGGCACTTGACAGAGGAAATACGATTGGTCTTTGAATGTGTCAGCGCTCTGAAGTAACTTCACCACTTAGAACCATATGGTAGCCATGGTAACAATATGGATCAGGTGACATACCTCCTGTGTCACTTCTAGTTAGTTGGGTGTAGTGGCCCGTTGCTATGGCAGTGGCCTTCAGTGATGTAATTATAGAATGATGCATACTTAATCTTCAGATTGCATAAGATGTCAGGGTTGGGGGTGTGGCCACTTTGGTACTGATGAAGAAATGAACTATGGAGAGGAACATACATGTCATGAGGTGCTCACATGAGGTCATGGTGCTCACATGAGGTCATGAGGTGCTCACATGAGGTCATGGTGCTCACATGAGGTGCTCACATGAGGCATGAGGTTTACATACACATGTATGCTCAATGGCTCAATACTACAGGCTTATGTAAACCTCATGCATCCGCTGAACTGATTAATAAAATAACATCACTATACACGTATAACCATATATAACCATACCTAAAAACTTCGTTCCAATATTCCTTAAAAAACTCTACTTGCTGACACGGAAGGGCGAGGCGCTCACACACCCTCTGTACGTCCATGAAGTCTTGCGTGGCACCACACGCTCCTGTTTCATCTCGTTCGTCCCAGTTTCTCATGAACACTTCCGTGACTTGAAGTCCTGGGCAGGCAGGAGCTGGTAATCACCTCACCAAAGCTTCTCCTTCGCACCTTTCCTCTTCAGCAAGTAGGCAGTCACGCTGGAGTCGATGCCGCCAGACATAGCTACGACCACTTTCTGCATAATTGGAATTCGTAAACGAATTATTAAAGGTGTTTTATAAATAAGGCGGATAAACGCTGCTTTCCCATCGTTGCATAATGGCAGATCAAGGAAACGAGTCGCCTTACAGACAAGGTACCTGGAATCTGTACTACTGGCCAGGCTTCCGAGGCAGAGGTGACTTTGCGAGGTGAGCGGAGCGATTCGGATAGGCCTACCATAACCATAGCTACCCTGTTGATTAACCCATAGGCCTACATGTAACTTGCTAGTACAGCGAAGAAAGCAATCGTAGCAATAGTAGGCCCTTGAATTAGTCTCAAATTATGCGCTGCAGATATTACAATCATACTGAGTAGATATACTATGAAATTCAAATGAGGTAAACAGGACTGTGGGAGCCGTCGAAGTTCGATCGCTGACCATGGCAAGTGTTGCAAACGCTCGGGCACTTTTGTAAAATGTGTGTAACGGTACGCCGTACCACCTTTTGAGGCTTTTTTTTTGTCACACACACACACACACACACACACACACACACACACACACACACACACACATACACACACACACATACACACACACACATACACACACACATACACACACACACACACACACACACCAGCCACAAGGTCCGCTTATTTGGTCCAATGAATATAATTACACTAGACTTGTACATACATGTAGTTATTGATTTTGATTTTCTTGTGTTCTGCTAATCTAAATACTTTTTTTAATGCCACAATGAAAATATAATACAACTGTGTTTGTTAAACACATAATAACACACTGTCTGCCCTTGTATGGGCATGCACTAAAGTAAACAACATTGTATATTCAAGTTGTCAATTGAAGTTAACCCTGTATGTAACTTTTCAGACCCCATCAGGATCTGTCACCAAAAGCAAAGCTACTGATTCCACTAGATCTGTCCCCAAAAACGACATAACGGTTTACCGGCTAATTTAATTATCAATTATAGCTACGTAACCGCGGAATTTAATTATTGATATTTGCTATTTTTAGATACAGTGTCATTAGCACCAAATAACTTTTGAACCGAACGAGTCTTCTTAGTGCAACTTTTGAAATTCAGTTAGAGAAGTGATTTCTCTACACGCTGGTATGAGCTGATTGTTGGTAGCACACTGGTAAAGTATCCGTAACCTACCATGAGCAAATGAGTCGGTTACCTACAGAGACGCTGCCGTTGCCATAGACGCTATGAACTTGAAATCCGACTACTATCGTCGCTAGACTGTTAGGCAAGTATTTAAGGATGAAGGGATGTATTTTATATACGATTTGTGCGTGAAAACAAGCAGAACAGTGCAAGCGTACGTACGAGCGCCATACATTGAATTGTCCCAACATTATTTATGATGGAGCGTACTTTGAACTCCTGCCGTTTTCTTTCTTTAGTAAAGCTGAACACTACTAACTCAGAACATGTTTTCTTGACCCTGAGTCATCTTTATAACATTTCAAGACACCAATAAAATACCTCTCGATACGACCGTACCAGCTGTCCTCACATGATGCTCGGACACACCCAAATATTCTACCGTATGGGCGTTATAGAAATGTATATTTGTGAGCGTAACGTTGCTCAAACTATGTTGATTCTTGTTCGCATACCTGTCTACTAGCTATGTCTAAGGTTTGGTGTTTATGTGTACGATGGGCGAAAAGTTACACTTGTGTAACTATCAACATGTTTTTTTGTCGCTTATAAGCGACGTCCGCGGTGACCGTACAGTGCATAACATGCTAGTTGATGATAAATTTTTTTGCATCACTTTTACATTTGAGTGGACTTTTTAACAACATGGTTTGGGATATCCAAAATCTAATTACAGAATATTGTTTATGCATCATCTGGCATTAAAAGTACAAAACCACAACTGCTCACGTGACTTCCTCATTGCATAGCGTTTCATTTTCAGTAACTACCCTAAATAAGTAGTTTTTAAGGGATTTCTCCACCGTTACATGCTGGATTGCGCTGAAATTTGGTGTGTAAGTGTAGCATGGTCCCTTATAAAAAACTGCCGTGTTCGATTTCGAATGCGGGAAACAGTTTCGGTATTGGCATCCTTTAAGGACAGATTTTAGAGGGAATTGTGCTTAGTATGGAGTTTCGTTGCGTGCGCGATCTGAGGTCCCAGGATCAGCTAGTAGATAGTAAAATGATGGTTGAATCCAAGGCAGTTGCATTCGTGACTTTACTGATGGTTTGGCAGCGAATAGAAAGCCTCTAAGTCGGAGGATGAAAAAAAGTCGGCCATATACAATGAATAACATTATAAAGATGACGTCATTGTATGTTGTGGGAGTGGTGATCAAGTCGACAACGGTTCTTTTGCACTTCAGAGGTGCCTAAATAGGTGATGATGCATTCCTACATCTGATTTATCGTTCGCTTGTGGTCTCCAGCAGGGTTTGGTTCTGAAAAGAACGCTACCACTCCCACTTTTCAGCCAATGACGTCAACTCTATAATGTTATTCATTGTATATGGCCGACTTTTTTTTATCCTCTGACTTAGAGGCTTTCT
The DNA here is from genome assembly GCA_949361645.1 of Spongilla lacustris. Classification (NCBI taxonomy): domain Eukaryota; kingdom Metazoa; phylum Porifera; class Demospongiae; order Spongillida; family Spongillidae; genus Spongilla; species Spongilla lacustris. Next base: position 2,624,954 of record OX442421.1, read on the forward strand.
ATTCGCTGCCAAACCATCAGTAAAGTCACGAGTGCAACTGCCTTGGATTCAACCATCATTTTACTATCTACTAGCTGATCCTGGGACCTCAGATCGCGCACGCAACGAAACTCCATACTAAGCACAATTCTCTCTAAAATCTGTCCTTAAAGGATGCCAATACCGAAACTGTTTCCCGCATTCAAAATCGGACACGGCAGTTTTCGATAAGGGGCCATGCTACACTTACACACCGAATTTCAGCGCAATCCAGCATGTAACGGTGGAGAAATCCCTTAAAAACTACTTATTTAAGGTAGTTACTGAAAATGAAACGCTATGCAATGAGGAAGTTACATGAGCAGTTGTGGTTTTGTACTTTTAATGCCAGATGATGCATAAACAATATTCTGTAATTAGATTTTGGATATCCCAAACCATGTTGTTAAAAAGTCCACTCAAATGTAAAAGTGATGCAAAAAATTTTATCATCAACTAGCATGTTATGCACTGTACGTAATAATTGTGTCGCTTATAAGCGACGTTCGCGGGTAAACCGTTAACTGCTGATACCACTGGATCAATCATCAAAGGCCCAGCTTCTGATTCAACTGTGCATGCATCTGCTCCAACAGGCTCAGTTTCTGATTCAACTGTGCATGCATCTGTTCCAACAGGCCCAGCTTCCGATTCCACTACCCTCATAGATTCTGGTACCACACTGTTAAAAAAACTGGCCCGAGGGGTGTTAGGTTTGAGGGGTGTTACAGCCCGAGGAGTGTTATGGCAACACACTAGAGTGTTCAGCTGACATTTATGGGTGTTAGCAGGCTATGCTGGGGTGTTAGCAGCATACCCCACCAACAGTGGGGTGTTGGGTGATTTTAGAGGTGTGTTGTCACAACACTGGTTTACCGCATCTACACCCCAATGTTCAGCCTTGTGTGTAATTACTTTCTGACTGTTGAGGGCGTGGTTTGCGAGATATAGTATGGCAGCATATGAACGATGGCAGCTGTGACTTCATATTTGAGGTGATGTAGATACAGTTACAAATTTACAATACTGGACTTTAAGTGACAGAGTTATATCTTAAAGGTATATGCATGCATGAACGCACACAACATACATGTACCAGTTAAAAATGTCTAACATGGCCCGTGCATTGGTGTGGATTTCTAGACTAGGGCAGCTAGTGCGTATACACGTTGCCTTTTCAACATGCACAGCAATTACCGTATTCATGCGTGCAATCTCGCTGTGCTTATGAAGGCTAGTGTGCAGTGTTCGTCAATGTGCACCGCTGTGCTCATGCTAGCGCTTCGCTATCAGTAGTGTGTTGTAGTACGCATGCATAGGCCCTATACTAAGTTTCATATTTGATGCAAGCTTGTTCATGCCACTTTGTGTTGAGAGTGAAGTCAAGGTTAATAAGTATATATAGCATGGCATAGCCTACTTGGATTCTATTTAGATCACACCCTAGTAAAATGACATGTGAGCATATTTACATCACTACTCACACTGAAGTATTTTGTTACGTGCATATAGCAAGGAAATAGTAATTTCAAAAAATATATATTTCACAGCTTGAATATTGGGTTTATGTTAAAAGTGTTCATGCAGTCATGTGGCTACATGTCTATATCATTATACCACATGCAGGTCCTGATAGCAAGTAGACAATAATGAAATATGCTGGATGAATGCTGCTGAACACTGTTGTGTGGCCTTAATGGCAGGAGTTTGGACACTCTTTGTATTCATCAGTACTGAGGTGTGTTCCATACACACATATAGTGATACACACACATGCACACATACACACATGCACACACATACACACACATGCACACATACACACACATGCGCACATACACACCTACACACATGCACACACACATGCACACATACACACATGCACACATGCACACATACACACATGCACACATACACACATGAACACATACATATACACACATGCATACATACACACACGCACACATACACACATATGACACACACACATGTACACACATATACACAACACACACACAGACATGCATATACATACACATACATGCACACACATACACAACACACACACACATGCACACATACATGTGCTGCTAATGCACACACATACACATATAAACACATACACTTAATTATCAACCTAATAATTCCTACCTGGGTACACCCCCAAATGCAATGCAAGCGTGATGTTCATTGGTTGACTGATTGGCAGCAAATGGGGGCAAGGGGCAGGAGTACCCCACGAGCCTGTGTCCCTGTACCCAAACTCCCCGGCAGTGGTGGCACCAGCTAGTGCCGCTGACCACAACCGGGTGAGCTGTGTACCAAAGCCAGGACGCTGGTCCAGGCTTGGCTATCCAGGATCGTTGGGGAAGTCTGCAGGCACCAGGGTGACACTGGTCACCAACTGGGTGACCTGTTTACCAAGCCAAGACGCTGGTCCAGGCTTGGCTAGCCGGCTTTGTAGGGACAAGCCCGCAGGGCTCCGCCCCCTGCCTTACTGTAATTGAATATGACCAGGAAATGCATCATACAGCAAAGTACAAATACATGTGGAGGGGAGGGTGGGAAAGGTGAAGCTCTCCAGCGCCTGTTGACCAGCAGCATGCGCTGGAGTTGCGCATCATCTTTATATACATGCATACCCAGAGGCTGGCCGTCCAATTATACAACAATAAGCGAACAAAGGGGCCATCGCCCAGCGCCATCTGACAATAGTAAGGCTACTCCATATCACAGAAATAAGGCTTGAGTGTGATGTGGTTATGCGTGTAAACAGGAATTACTAGTGCCCATCAAAACCTGTTTCGCTCCCTAAACAGTACCATGTACACACACACACACAATGCATACATGCACACACATGCACACACACACAATGCATACATGCACATGCACACACATGCACACACATAATGCATACATGCACACGCAGGGTGGAGCGTCGATTAATAGGACTGCAGGACTGTTGGGGAAGGGGGAGGGGGGCCTCACATTTAGCCAAATAAAATACGAAAGCGGGGGGGGGGGGGGGGGGGGGTCCCTCACAATCAGGCATCAAACAAGGAGGATTGACCAGCCCCCCTGGCTACAGGCCTGCATACACACACACATACACACACATGCATATTCACACATACACACACATTCACACACACAATGCACACATTAACAGGCATGCACATGTGTGTATGTGTATAGCTTCATGTGCATACACATACACAGAAATACTGTTGGACAGCAAATACACTCTGAGAGAAGTGCGCTTTTTTTGCAATTGGAACTACTCAAAAGTCCTGTATAGCTTTCCTCAACCTGTATAGCTTTCCTCAACGTGTATTCACAATTGTAATATATAAATATGAAGGTCATGCTAAAAATATATTTTATTGCGCATGCGTGACCTTTAGAAACACGTTCTGTTATTCAGGAACAGGTAAGTTCCGACTTTTGGTAAGCTATTTGTTTTGTTCCAGCGTTGAGCGATGCATCAATTTTGAGTAAGACGAGTTGAGCGCTTTGAAGAGAGTTCATCGAGAACAGCAGTTCGCGATCGGACCGGAATGCCTGTTTTAACGGTCTAGCTAAGGAAAATTCTGCTACTACCGCTCGCTGCGCTGCCTCACTATAATGAGCCACTTCATAAGGCAGGTAAGTACCTTGTAGCGCTAAATAACGCCCTACCTTACCTTACAAAGGTCATATGACACGCTGGCTCTAGCAAGCCTTCCAGGTAAGCTTAACAATCGGTACGATTGACGCTGTTATTGTCACCGATCCGCTTAGCGAACATGACCATCGTCGGACTGAGGGCTGCACCCAAGTTTCAATTAAAAAGGTTAGACATGTCTCATATTGGAACCTGACCATTATATATTGTGTTTTCTCCGTTTGTTTAGTGTCCGAAGGATGCAGAGAAACACTCCAGGACTACTCGATCGTCGCATAGGCCCTAAAGACATGTTTATAGTTTTGTTGTATGATTGTATTTATTGTCAACTTTTTATTAAAATCATCAACTGTTGTTGTATAGTTTATTAAGATCAATTTATGTTGTATCATAAGATTACGGTGCATGCACGAGCTATTGATACCTGTGTCAACACCCATTAGAGTGTACTGGCTACACTTCAGGGGTGTTGGCTCTAACACCCTTGAGCGGTTACCACAACACTCCATAGGGTGTTATTCCTAAACAGGCGTACGAACACCCCTAAGGGTGTTGTGGCAACACCCTTTTTTTAACAGTGCACAGGCACAAAATCTGTCACCAAAGATCTACCTGCTAAAGAGATTCGATCTGTCACAATGAACCAAGCTACTGATTTCACTGATCGTGAATCTGTCACCACTGGATCAATCATACATGTAACTTCAAATTCAACTGAATCTGTTCCGAAAGACATAGCTTCTGATGCCATAGCCACCAAGTGCAACAAAGACCAAACTGGCACAGGACCTGTCACCAAAGAGCTAGTTGCTGACACTGCTGGTATATTATTAAGATCTTAATAGTTTTAGTGACGGAACTGATTAATGTTTTGTTTTTTAGCTCTGGAGATTCTGTCTGTAACATCCCCTGAGGACTTAGATCAGCAGTAGGAAGATGATATAATTGGTAATCATGTACACATGTTATAATTACTGTCAAGTAATACTACTAAACAAACAAGCATGCATGCATGGCTAGAAGTATAATATAGCTTATTTTTGATATTGTATTTTGCAGTGGGTTCCTTCACTCAAGGTATATGTATGGAAGGTATGACATTCATTTTTCAAGATATGCACTAAAATGAATATTTTCTGTCTAGATTTGTCTCAAAAGAGTGCTGAAGTTATCATTTCAGTAGCATTTGGTGTCATGATGATGAAGCAATTGACCAGACAACGACTATTAACAACTTTGAACAACTATATGGCTCAAGGAGATGAAAGACGATCACTTCAGTCTGCACCAAAGGCATCCCTTTTAAGACCCCTGGCTAAACTTCTTCTAGCAAAAAAAGATAGTGGTTCTTTCGGAGGGTGCCACACTCCAAAATGTTAAAAGGCAGGATGTTAAAGTTAATGGAACATTGTAAGTCATTTAGTACTGCACTGTCATTTTGCACTGTCGATACAAACGTTCAGTGTACATGTGATTTTGATTCGTATTACATTTTGATGTGATTGAGGTGGGATTTATGGAGTAATGTAAGTTTTAGATGCATTGTAAAATAATAAGAATGGAATGCATTCCAGGAAGGAATGCAGGGTGGAATGCATTGGAAACCAGGATGGAATGCAGGGTGGAATGCATTGGATTGGAAACCAGGATGGAACGCATTGGAAACCAGGATGGAATGCATTGGAAACCAGGATGGAATGCATTGGAAACCAGGAAGGAATGCATTGGAAACCAGGATGGGATGCATTGGAAACCAGGATGGAATGCATTGGAAACCAGGAAGGAATGCATTGGAAACCAGGATGGAATGCATTGGAAACCAGGATGGAATGCATTGGAAACCAGGATGGAATGCATTGGAAACCAGGATGGAATGCAATGGAAACCAGGAAGGAATGCATTGGAAACCAGGATGGAATGCATTGGAAACCAGGATGAAATGCATTGGAAACCATCGGAAACTAGGATGGAATGTATTCCAAACCGGGGTGGGAATGCATTGAAACCAGGATCCAGATGGTTTTTGAACAGGGGAATGCGTTATTTCCGTATAAAAACCACACCCGTTTTTTTTTTGTTCGGCAGAACCATACGTGCCTGGGAATTAACGGATTCCAGCACTAAAAACGGGTTAAAAACCAAGCGGAATTTGTTCGGGAAACCCATGGATGGATTCTTTGCTGGGAATCCTCTTCACTTTCCATGGTAAGACCCAGTACGGATATCGCATTATCCCAAGATCGAAAGCGATGCAATACCCAGTCCGGAAAAATGACCTTTCCCAGGGTGGGAAAAAAATGAAGAAATATTTGTTCGGCAAACCCATCGTCGGGTTTTTAGCATGGGAATCGATCGATTCCCATATTATTTCCCAAGGTTGGGTCGGCGAAAGTTTTCCCTGTGCTTTGTGGCATCCATAAATGGAGATGGAGCTGAACAGCACTACCATATATGGTCAGTTGTATATACTAAGTCTAGTTTCAGCATCAATTTGTTACTTCCATTCTGTGATTGTGTGCATTTACAACATCCTTTTCTTTATTATAGTCAGACCTCACCCACGGTTGTTTGCGGCTGGAAACTAGGTTTATAATTAGAATATTACGGTACCTGTCCAAATAATTGTGAAGAAACACCTCATTACAGACACCTTATGTTTCAGAGCTCATAACACCTCAGATCAGCAGTAAAAATATATACTTATGTGTAGCATACAACACAACGTTTCAACCACTTTTATTTATAATGAACACGCATTTTTTAAATCGCACATGAAATTTATGCGCAAGCAGTGTTTACATCGCCACGCGGCACTTATTTTGGAAGGGCGTGTACAAGATCGGATATTGTGGACTTCCTGCACAACGGTTGGAGGTAAGACTAGGCTTTTCGTAAGTCAAAGGCATGCCAAAAAAAGAAGTGATGAACCACTTCTGTCGACGAATTTTCTGTCGCCCGAAAAGACCCATGTGTATTTTATGAATAATCGATGCGTGTTGTGGTCATTGCGTACATGAACATAGGTTAAAAGAATGGACTACCACATTAAACAACTGCCGCTGCACTGCAGAGTATGTGGACAAAGGCTGATGACAAGGAAGCATAAAAAGGAGATCCACGAATGACAATACTAATAATGCTCAAGTGTACCCTGAACACTTCTGCCATTGCTGTTACCATACAATGCAGAGGATCATCAGTGCCCTGACACCATTTGTATGGGAAGCACATACCAATGAAGGGTGTAAGGTACATACTACATGTATATGCTTTTATGCAACATCATCAGTATAAATCATACCACAGGTGTGTGAGCATTTCAGTTTCAATGCAAAAGGTCCAGTTAGGAAGCATACAGTTGGCAGAGGTCATCAACCTGGCCTCACACCAAACATGTTAATTGCCCATCTTTGGAAGATTGCCCCTCCTCCAATCTTCTCAAGTGAGCCATACCCACCACTGGCAGGCCAAAACAGTGCCACTGTCCTGAAGGAGTTGAAGTGTGTGGTGTGTTCAAACATTCTCAAACAGCCCCTTGAACTGCCATGCCGTCAGCTGGCCTGTACCAGCTGTGTTGTGGAGCGAGTAGCAGCATCAACCCCAGTGTGTCCTTGCTGCTTGGAGGATAGCTCCTTGGTACCCACAGAGATAAGACCAGCACCAAATGCTGTATTGCTCTTGTTGAAGGATGTACTGGTACAATGTGTGGAGTGCCACAGGGATATGAAGGCTGGCTGTTACAATGGGCACGAGTGCACACCATATCTCACTGCTGGTGAAGAGAGAGAAGCAGCCGCACTGCTGAAGAGGGCCATCTCCACCAGCCCCGATCAAGCACGCATAATACAACTGCCTACAGGAGGAACAGTTAAGTGTAATCAATCTCACTTACATTGTTATGACACACTAAACCATACCTTGTAGCCAATGACATTCATGCATGTAACCAAAGCCTGCCACCTGACTTCAGCTGCTTGTTCCAAGAGGCGTGCAGAGATGCACACAGCCAGAAGCATCGTCAGTGGAGGAGAGCCATCTGCCCTGATGGAGGGGGTACTCACTCTGAGTGATGAAGAGAGGATGTCTCTATTGCAGAAGGCAGGCATCACAAACATTGCAATCGACTCTGTCCAAGTATTGGCCATAAAAGTCGGCATGGCTATTCCCTGGAACGGTTTGAGACAACTTAGACGGTAAAGCATTACACAAAAACTATAAAAATAACCTACATATGCATTACTTGTCTAGGTGGCCGAAAGCGTCAGGAGTATCTCTAGCTGGGGAGCAGCGGATGCGCAACATTTGCAGGCAAATTGTGGGCGACAACTTAAAAGGAGAGATGGCTCTATTTTCATTTCCTCATCCTTCTGGTGGTGAAGAGCTTAGGGGAGCTCCTCTGGTTTATATTCCAGATCTGGTTCAGAAGGTTGTTGACCTCTTGGAAGAGAATGAAAGGTTAATTAGGAGGTCAAGGCATGAACCTTGCAAAATAATTTTAACCCTATGTAGGACAGGACAGCTTACCTGGCATGATGGGGGTCATCCCTGCCAGTGAGGTGTGGTTAAAAATAGGAGGGGACAAAGGAGGCGGTTCGTTCAAGATGAACTTTCAGATTGTAAATGTTCCAGCGCCTAACTCAGTCCACAACACCTGCGTGTTTTGCTGCTTTGAAGCGGGCGACACTGTTACCAACCTCCACATAGCACTTGACCGCTATAAGGATCAAGTTGCACATCTGCAAGGAATGAAATGGAGGTAAGAACAGTTAAAATCAAATGATTTATTAAACCTACAGGCAATACACACTCAGGCTGTTCATGTGTGGAGACTACGAGTTCATTACTAGAATGTATGGGCTGTTAGGAGCAAGTGGTATGTGACTATTTGCATAGGTGCTAAACAAAGTGTACAAACATTGCACCTTTCTTATAGGATGCTACCCATGTTTGTATTGCTTGGCCCACCATCAGCACTTAGTAACACCTCTCTCAGTCAGAGGACCAGCTCCACCCAAAACATTTGAAACTATCACCATCAGCACTACATTGCTTCAGGGGTTGGCAAGAAACAAGCACAACACTTCTATAACTGCATTTCAGAGCCTATTTTCAACATCCCCATTTCACAAGTATGTATAAATGAATTTGCCAAGAACTGTTTTGTATGATCATGCACATGCACACACACACGCTAGGTATGCCCACCTGGTCTTCACATCACTTTGGGCATCTTTACCAAGATTTATGGGTTGCTTGAAGACGAGTGTCATACCCTTGACCTTGAGCTGGCTCTGCACTCAAGAGACGATGCCCACTTCAGCTTCTCCAATTACAGCCATGAGCTGCAAAGGCTTCAGAAGCTACAAGCAGAGTTGGAGCAAGCTCAGGAGTCATATGATTTGTCGCAGCAAATGGCAACATATGTATCACTAGCTGTTGGGGAGAATGATCCAGTCACTGTGGATTTCTTCAAGCAATGTGAAGACAAGATGAAATCTCTCAAACAACTTGTAAGCCATGCATGCAGTATAAAATGTGTATTGACACACCAATCACACTAGGAAACAGATGTAGCCAACTGCACAGCCACAGTGAAGAAGGGATTTTCGATCAAAGACGGCCCCTTTGTTAAGGAGCTGGACTCTGCATTGCAGTCCATAGGAGTACATCGCCAGCAATATTTTGGAGGTGCCTTTGTGGGCAATCATTTACACAAGACTCTAAAGGTACTAAAAATCTAAGTTTAGAAGTAGTGATCATGCAACTTCTTCACTTTACAGCTATCTAATATCCAGACACTGTGTAAGTCACTGGTTCAAACTGCACAAAACAGATTGCCCTATCGCGTTGTAGAGCTACAACAGCGTACCGACATTCTGGTCAATACATTTTGCATGTTTGCTAGCTGCCACAACATATATGACCAGAATTTCATTGATGAAGCACAAACCTTTGCTCTAGGTGAGTATCATTTTTATGATTTCATTTGAACTCAAGACTATACAATTGATTTCTTCAGAACAAGCCATTGAACAGTTCATGGCGTACTTCCGGAAGTCCTTCCCAGAGGCAACAGTCCCCATTAAGATGCATATCCTGGAGGATCATGCTACTACATGGGCTAATTCTACGCACATTGGATTTGGCCTCCTAGGCAAACAGGGGGCTGAGTCCAACCATGCCAAGTTTACACGACTTGGCTTAGCCTACACAGCAGTTACTGACAAAGTAAAGCATTTGCTGTGCATTGTCAAAGAACACTTAATAAGCATTTCCCCACAAGTTTTAGCTGCCGTCCCCCCTCCACAAAAGAAGGAAAAAAATATTTAATCCTCACTCACATACGTCTTCAAACGGTGCACATCATTTATTGAGGTGTCTTCGTCATCATCCGTTAGCCTGTGTGCAGGTTATGTGCCATGACTTACATGTGTGTAGGCTATGTGCCATGACTTACATGTGTAGGCTATGTGTCATGACTTACATGTGTAGGCTATGTGTCATGACTTACATGTGTGTATGCATAGTCATGGCTTACATGTGTGTAGAAAAAGGTTGGGAAAAATTATCTGTTTGGTGATGTGTTTTTATTTATTTATTTTATTTATCTTTTAGTTTTATAGCAAGCTGGCGCCGATCAATATCTCTGAAAACTTTGAGGAGGAGTTATGGCGGTTGGTTGGTCGTGAGCCTATTCGCTGTGACCTTGATCAGCCCCCACAGGCATGCATTTTGAAAAAGATCTTTTGTCAAGGATGCCAGAGACATATTATTTGGATGTGTGTTTGTGTGTACTACTTTGCTTGAATATTTGGTATTGTGATAATACGAATGTTTCTGGTATGCAAAAACCACAAAAACTGTTATATGTCAATGCCAGAGCTGTAGCTAGGGAGTAGGTATTGTAGTGTGGCGTGCGAAGCGCGCAGTATAGCGCCGTGAAGCGGACTCGGGACAAGGCTGTGTTTTTTCAATGAAGAGTGTCTGGACAGCACTGCAGGTGCAATTTGACCCCAGATTCAGAGTTGGCATCATAGGCGCTTCGCGCCTTGTAGCCCTAAACCCAAAAGCCCTCCTGATGTTTACATGCTTCGGCATGTAACTCTAACATGTTCTACTGTCCAAATCCCACCATTTTTATCCCAATTGCAAAAGACCTCAGGTGCCCTTGGCCATTCGCTCTCAGTTTGCTCACAGATATCAGCAGGCGTCAGCAGAGCATCAAACATGATCACCAGTCCCTCCCATTCCTTCTCCAAAGGGTGTCCATTGCACAACAGCACGGCAATGCTGCCTCTGTATTGGGCACCTCAAGTTGCATGTAGTTTATATAGTTCGTATTGCAGAACAAAACTTCTAACTTGTCTAATGATGAACCGCTCTCCCTTACTAATATTACTTTGAGAGAGACATTCTCTGTACCTTGATTTGTATAGTGATTCACTACCATATGTCACTTCTATATATGGCATGTAGACATGTGTCAAATGCCATCCAGAAATGTTCTCAAGCAATATGGAGATTGTGTTGCACCAAACACACAAATGCATAGACCCACACACACACCATGCACACACACCATGCACAAATCATACGTTCATATTGCAGAACAAAATGAATTTATAAAAATATTTATAATTTACCAAGAAAAATTCTATTTTTCATAGCACCTTATTAACTTGTATGTGGTCAAATCCATCCCACAAGCCATATTTGATGGAAAGTGTAAAGCCAGGCGCTATTACTGTTAACCCACACTAAATATTCATAGCTACCCTAAATCATCAGTCAGGTCCCCAGACTAAGTGTGATCATGTGGTAGAAATGGACTTAGAAAGAGGGAAATTCACTTGCTCAATTTGCCATGGATTTTCTGATCTAAGATCATCTACCGTCGCAAGACACATTGCTGCAGTCCATCAAAATGATCAGTCTGGAACGTTTACTTGCATGCGGCATTGATGGATGTCATGCTGTGTACACCACTGACCAATGTCAGTCGTATCTGACCCACGTCTATAGAAGACACATGCAAGCAGTACACATATTGACAACACATGTACACATGCTGTGATGTGTTGTAGTGCATGTGTGAGCAACGCACAGGGCACTTTTTGCGACTAAGGTGATTAACCCTTTACACTTTATATAGACCACACCCTTTGTTTATCTTCACGCGAATAGACTACTGTAGTGTATGGGTGAGAGTCATCAATGGCAGATATTATAGTACCTTTTATAGCATATTCATACTAGTATATTATCAATTGAAATTACGGTGTTGTCAAAATGGGTTGCTGTGTATCCAAGCAAGGTGATATAGCCGTTATACAATTTGCATATCATTTGTCTTCGTTACTTGTATAAGTATTATTGCATGGTATATCGATATTCGCCTTAAATGTTGTATGCGCCAGCGATACAGTAGGTAGCGTTAGAATGTACGTTGCTATGAACTCTCAAGTCACACTATCAGCCCCGCATTCAGCAATTTGGTATGGAGGGTGGGTTGGCAGTCTGCGTAGAGCCGTATTCGAATAATGAAAAGGTCCTCATGCCATTTAAAAGTTGACCTACTTAATTCATGTGTGACGTCAGTGGCAAAAGTGGTAATTGCTGCCAGGCCATGGGGGGGGGGGGGGGAGGGGGGGGACCGCCCCGCCCCCCTCCCATTGCTCCAAACAGTACCTCCATCAGTTTTTGAATCTGGGGCTGACAACTATATGGTGCATTCAGAGTTTTTGGTAGGATTTTTGTACTGAGTCAAATATTGTTGTGTTCTGACCCTTATGATGTTATTATTAGATAAAACACCTTCTCCTCCTAAAAAGGTAAGCATTAGGTGCCATAAACAGTTTGTTTGATGAGTTGTGTTCACGTCAAGAGGGTACATTTTGCGGATGAAGATGACAATTATGGCTATATCGTGAGTACACTCCATATATACCTATAGTATATGATCAAACAAACTGTTAGTCTTATACTCACGATATCTACTTACTTTAGCTATTTTATTCAATATAGATGCTCATTGAAATATTCCATATCTCCACAGATAAACAAGATCAGTATCTATTCATGAATGTGATTACTTATTTATTCATCATATCAGTTATTTATTTCCATGAAAAGAACATGAGGATGTTGGGCCTCTTTCTCTCTGAGACTCTCATCTCTCTCTCTCTAATAAAGTCCTAAATACCTCCCCCCACTCCCCTCGCAATGTTTTATGAAAGTAATATAATCAGGCTGAATAAATATAATGATTGTGCCCCATGATAACCCAATATAAGACTGATAGTCAAATAACATTGGGGCAATGTGGTCATCAAAAAAAAAGAAAAAGCAGCAAACGTCAAGAGAATGCATTCTTCATCGCATAGGCATAGGCTGCCATAACAGCAGCTCCAATGATCCCTCAGTGCTGCAGTCAGTGGAAAAACAGAGGATGTCCCCATACCAGTCACCTGCCGTACCAACAGGCTCTCTTGGGGGTAGACATGTTTCTTTAAGCGTGTTACTAGGCGATCAGCATACTCATTAAAGCCACCCTAACAGGGAAACAAAATTGAGTTTGAGTTCACACTACACACATCTCACTGACACCTACACCCTGTATCAGCACCCTGGCACTATCACTGCAAGTAGACTATGGTTATAATGTGTAGCCCACTTCAAACATTTCAAATGCTAATTTTTCTCCATCATAGGTTACACTTTCCATCCCTACTACTTTCACTGGACAAGCTGGAAACATTGTGAATGTTTAGCTGCTGCTATATGAAAATTCATTATTTGTGTATGCCCCTGATTTATTGCGGTAATTGTCACCTTTTTTGTGGGAATTTTTCAACGCAACCTTTCAAACAGAACCTTGGAAACTGAAGCCCTAGGTGTGGCGAAGCTTCGTAGCTATCTTAAAAGCTAACCGTTGCGTAAGTCACTTGAGTCCAAAATTCAACATACCTTTATAAGCTTCATCTACTCGTTCTACATCTCTCTTCCTCTTCCTGAAAGCTGGAAATTAAAAGTTGCAAGTAAATAATCACAATCTAAACACAAGACTCATTATGTACCAGAACAGGAGAAGACAGTTACGAATTATTATTTTGCTGTAGTGAGTTATGTTCTTCCATAAAACTGCAACTTATGAACTTACATGGACATACTTCTGAAGCAGCTTCTTCTAGCAACTTCTGAGTAGTGGTTACATGTTGTTCGCATTTGTCTACATACGCTCTGCATTGCTTTATTTCCCATTTGCATTCCTTTATATAGCCTTCGTCCCTTTCCTCTTGAGCTTGAGCAACTGCTAAATCACTTCTAGCATCTGCTAATCTCTTATTAGCAGCTGCTAAAACACTTCTAGCATCTGCTTCAGCAGCCTTTACTATAGTATCATCATCATCCACTATATCCTGCTAAAGAAATACAAATAACAAATACAAAGGGACAAGTGTGTAATCCCTAAATTTACCCCAGTCACCTGTTTCTTAAAAGAAACAATGTCCAGTCCCTTACCATTTTATTTTTTATGAGTACACATCTACACACACATGTACATATACAGACCAATATGTTAGCACAGATGTATATACACAAAGCACTATCTAACCTTGTGGGTATTTGACGATTATGGGCATGACCACTTGTGTTACAGGTAAGGCCTAAGCTTACTACTAGTTAAGATGTCAGGACCCATGTCAAGCATAAAAATGACATCTATCTATGCATTTCCACAGGCCCCAAACATAGTATGTTGCCTTCATGTAGTCAGGCCCCTCCCTTAGATAACGGGACCCATACCAAGCATAAATGTCATCCATGCAACGGTACAGCTTAAGCTCTCAACATAGTTAGCTGCCCTCCCCAAGCCCAACCCAACCTCCTATATGATATGTAGTCTGACACACACATGGACATGGATGGATAAAGCATTACCTGGACATCTTCCTGGTCTTCATCATCCACCACTTCCTGGACATCTTCCTGGTCTTCATCCATCATTTTCAACCACCTACAACTGAGCAGGACGCAATTTGACCAAAGAAATTGGCACAAATCAAGCTGTCCCAAATGCTCCTTACCATGATTCTGATTATAGTTGTATTATACTTAAAAATAACTAAATAAGATTAAAAATTAATTCCCCTGGAAACAGGGGGGGTTGGTTCCAGGAGGCAAAATAGTTCCTGAACCAGATATAGATATGCAAATCATGAAGCTATATACAGTAATGGACAACAATGTCCTATATAAAACGATATATGTAGTAATTTACACCTATTTGTCATATTGTCATGGGTGCTAATGGAGATTTGTTATTAAAGGAAATTCATGCATGTTTGTGTGCAATAAGGTGTGGTCACCTGACGTTCATGTATATGTATATTTGGGTCTGGGAACAAGACTATGGTGGTCACTTGACCAGACATACCCTGGTTCCAATCCAATTCCAAGCAAGTTTTCAAAGAAGAAACAAGATCAAGAAAGATGATAACTGTTATTTAATAACATGTTGAGAACCATCATGCCAGCCCCCTTACCATGGGACTATACCCTCATCATGCCAGTCCCTGCTATAAATAGCTGAAATTCAAATCTTATTTTAACTACCCAGCTTCCAACCTGTCCCTCCAAACACCATCACCTATTTTATGTGGTTCTAAAAAAATAAAATAAAAAGCCTCACCTTTGAAAATGTAGTTATAAATGTTCAATAATAAGCGATCAATCCAAAACTAAGTCTCCAAACAGGAACACAGGATCTAGCAACCTCCAGACTTAACAGACCAGTAGTCACCAAACAGGAACAAATGAACCAGCAACCTCCAAACTGAACGAATCACCAAACAGAGACACAGGAACCGCTGAACTGAACAAATAGTCATCATACGCTGAGCAGGATGCAATTTGCCCACACGAATCAAGCTGTCCCAAATCCTTACCGCAATTCAAAAAAGGTACTCAACAAACTTTAAATGTCCTATGACAATACAAACCCCCCCCCACGCCCACGCCCCCTTTGGGCGCTAGTGAAAATGAGGCACACCCATGCAATTTAAATAGCAACCCCACACACATTTAAAAAAGACCATGAGTGCTCTGCTACAATGGTCACTGAACAGAGTAACCAGGCAGAACAGAGGAAGCAGCTGTCAGTTAGTACAGGCTTTATAAAAACACGCACACACTCCACTGTTATATAGCCTAGCTAGCTGGCGTGGCACACATGCATGTACCCACAAAACAAGCTTCCCGTCCCCAGACATACACAAACCCACACCCCAACATCCTAACCATGATGCAATAATAGCAAATAGCAATAAAGCCTCATCCGAGCTAGCCTCACCAAGCTCTCAATCCACGACCAATTCTTCAAACAGGAACAGAGTAACCAGACAGGCAGTAGTCACTAACATAGTAGCTTTTAAATATTGCACACATCACTTGACCACCCCCCAAACACCCCCACACCCTATCATCACCTATTTTATGGTGGTTCTAAATAAAGCCTCATGGGAGCCTTACCTTAGGTATCACAAGCTGAATGTTCCAAAACCAGGGACAGAATATACCAGTGGCACTAGTGGGAAAAGCACAGCAACCTCTAGAGCTAGAGTGAAAAAGAGAAAGTAGATTAAAAAGTAAAAATTCTTTCCGACATAGAACGAAGATAGCCTAAAGTACGCTCGCTAGGGCAATATAAAATAATACACACACAAGTCAGGGGTGATAAGCAGTGATGTGTGGGGGTGATAAGCATTGATGTGTGGGGGTGATAAGCAGTGATGTGTGGGGGTGATAAGCAGTGATGTGTGGGGGTGATAAGCAGTGATGTGAGGGTGATAGGCAGTGATGTGTGAGGGTGATAAGCAGTGATGTGAGGGTGATAAGCAGTGATGTGAGGGTGATAAGCAGTGATGTGTGGGGGTGATAAGCAGTGAGGGTGATAAGCAGTAATGTGTGGGGGTGATAAGCAGTGATGTGTGGGGGTGATAAGCAGTGATGTGAGGGTGATAGGCAGTGATGTGTGAGGGTGATAAGCAGTGATGTGAGGGTGATAAGCAGTGATGTGTGGGGGTGATAAGCAGTGATGTGTGGGGGTGATAAGCAGTGATGTGAGGGTGATAGGCAGTGATGTGTGAGGGTGATAAGCAGTGATGTGAGGGTGATAAGCAGTGATGTGAGGGTGATAAGCAGTGATATGTGGGGGTGATAAGCAGTGATGTGAGGGTGATAAGCAGTATGTGAGGGTGATAGGCAGTGATGTGTGAGGGTGATAGGCAGTGATATGTGAGGGTGATACATGTAGATGTACAGTTTTACAAGTGAGCAGTGATGTGAGGGTGAAAGTTCAGTACGGCGTTATATGGTTCCACCCCTAATGTATAAAAGGATGGCCCTTATGTAGTAGTACACCCATACAAGGTTGTACTCGTTATACGTGTACATGTACTCGTGTGTGTGCAACTCGGTCGGTGTGATTCTCTTGTTAATTTGAAACATGCGTTCAATTGGTTTAAAATTCATGCAGTAGCTAGTGATGGTCAAGTGAACGACGCTCGTTAGATATTATAGTGTGGGTGGGATGGGTGATACTGTACTCACATCCTCCACATGTGTGTACATGGAGGACGTTCTCTTAACAATCACACGAATGCGTGTCTCTCTCCTCCATCAGGTACCAACCTTAGCCTCTGTAAGCAGGTCATGTGGGGACATGTGGGGAGCTAGGTCACCTTCACTCCTGGCCGCCACCTGCTCCTTTCCCTCCTTGTACCGGGCCCAGTGACCAATCAGACGACGGATCCTCTCGAGGGCTGATGAGACGGCAAAGTTGGTTGCCGTGAGGCCCTCGACAGGAGGAACACCACAGGGTAGGGGACAGTCCCCCAGGAGGGAGCCATATCGCTCCGTGATGCTATCCAAATCCACAACCTCTTGTTCAAGTGTTGAGAAGAGATCTTGAGCTGAGAGAAGGAAGAGCTGGTCAAACCTTACACCAATGCACCCCACCATAACACACCCAGTTCACTTGACTAACACATGCACCCACATCATCACCTCCACACCCAGGTCGTGATCACATGACAGCTCCACCTACCCTTGAACAGATCACATGACAGCTCCACCTACCCTTGAACAGATCACATGACAGCTCCACTTAACCATTTACTCTCTATTCCATCTTACTGGCCCTATTCCATCTTACTGGCCCCATTCCATCTTACTGTACCATCATGGAGAGGCTGGAGGGGTTGAAGACCGGGCAGGAGAAGTGGGTGAAGGGGAAGATGGATGCCATGAAGGAGCTGGCTGGGGAAGAGGATAGGATGTTGTCCAGGGTGACTGCCTTTATTGAGGGGTTTCCCCTCGATGCATGACCTGCTAAGCGAGGTGGAGGAGCTGATGAAGTATGAGGTCAGCTTCCTCTCCTCCCCAGACCTCTCCCTCTTCTGCACTCCTGCACCCCTCCTTCCAATGCTATTTCTCTCCTACCATGCCCACTCCCCATTCTCTCCTCCCCATCCCATCCCATTCTCTCCTCCCCATGCTCTTTTGAGAACTCGCCACATAGATGTGTGGCATTTTAAATTTACAAAGCAGGCGCTTTGTAATCTGCTTTTTTCTCAAGTTACCAAACACACTTAATGTAATATCAATTTTGTTGTTGTGATACTGTGCCTGGGTTTTCTATTGATTGAAGTAACCAAGTTCCCTTCTCATGTCATTGTCATATAGGCCACACATCCATGCTTAATATCTCAGAATATTAGGGTATTGCTGCCAAGGAGATGGAGCAAGTGGCTGCTCGGGGGAAGGAGTGACTGTGCCATACACACTAGTGTGTTGTAGACTTTGTGCACAGGAGAAGTGTCTTGTTTGTGCACAGAGGTGTATGTTGTGTGTGTGCAGGAGTTGTCTTCCAGTTTGAGCTGTGCATGAAATGTGCTTTTGATATCCTACTCAGTACTCCAAACTATGTGCAATACCACAAAAATATGTGATGTCATGTGTTTTTGTTTAGACCTGAGAAATGTGTATGGTTGTATGTATTCACAAAACGGCTGGACAGTATCAGCAAAGCCATTTATGGTAGTCGGATTTAAATAAATGTTAGCTTGAACATGTACATGTACCTTTCAGCAGCTATCATTCTGTCTTATTTGTGCATACCAAGATGCTTACTGACATCACTCTCCCTCTCATCTCACATCTTCACTCTCCCTCCTCCCATCTCATCACAATTTGATCTCAGCAGATTTTAAAAACACCCACACACATGCACACTCACACGTACACTCATAGCACACACTCACATCTACACAAATACACACACCTCACACCAACATCCTCAAAGTGCACACAGTTGTGCTGCCCCCACCCTCGGAAGTAGCACTGTCCAATGTTGCTCTCTGTACCAACGCACGCCACATTGTCCATCCATATTGGCTGGCTGTTGTTACCTGACCCAAAGTATCCGTTGGAAATAGCCTCAGTGGCACCGTCGAACCCCAGATTATGTCATTGTGTTGCAGGAGTTTGTATTCTCTGTTACAGACGTGGAAAAATGGCTCCTCTCTGCCGATCAGAGAGAGGCTGTCGCATGCCAGGCATTGGTCAGTTGTGCTACTCAACTCAAATAACTAGTATAATAATGTGAGTCTACTGTTATTACACCTTGCTCATACACTCACACACTTATTTAATTGCTATCATCAGCTGAACAGGTTATACTGAGCAGTGAAAAACTCCTTGAAGTATCCCACCATGTCTCAGACTGCACCCTTATTAAGAAGAGGCTGCACATTGATGACCCTGAGGTGGACTGCTATAAGGTGCTGGAGAAGTGGTCTGCTAAGGATGATAGTGGGGACAGAGGAAGGCTGGTGGCTGCTCTGTTTGACTGTGGATGTTAGGGTGGCTGAATTCTTACAGATGATGTAATGATTATGATGTCATTGTGTTGTGATTCCATTACATGCCCACCCTTTCAATCTATGCAGGGGGTGTATAATTGAAGTAGCCACACCCACAATATATCTGTCTACATTCATGTGTATACAAATAGATTTATAACAGAATGTTATATAATGTTTTGAACTGTATCTTGCAGCATTTGATATTAGATCAAAATAATCAAAAAGAGCAAATTGAATTACAAGTCAATCAATTCGTCAAGTAATGAGGTGCAGCAGTATAGTCAGATTTTGTACATCTGCTTGATATTTATACACATCCCGTATATGCAAGATCCTACAGGGAATTGAAGGGGTGGGCATGTAATGGAGTCACAACACAATGACATCATTATATTACATCATTTGTAAGAATTCAGCCATCCTAAAAATTCCACACTCCACAGTCAAACAGTGCAGCCACCAAGACTACTTCTCCAGCACTTTATAGCAGTCTGTCCACTTCAGGGTCATCAATGTGCAGCCTATCGCAGGTGAAGGAGACATTGGTGCCAACAGAATTGTCCAAACTGTCCCCAGGACTTGATGTCACCACCAGGTTGGCCCTTGCTGGTCAGAGGAAGCAATACACTTAAAAATAATACCTGCATATTCTCTATCTTACCTAGAATTGTGTGGCGTGGTACACATATGTGTGGCGTGGTACACATGTGTGGCTCGAGCACAATAGCCCACAGCTTACCACTGTGCTACTGATATTCTGTGCACCGGACCAGGTATTTTTAATCCAGTGCTGCTGATGATGGTCGGTAATATTTTATTCAGTGCCCATATTGCAGTACATTGCGTAGTACTGTATTTGGCAATTGTCAAGCAAGTCATTAAATTATTCAGCTAGTTTTGGGTTTGATTTTGTGGGACATATAATTCATGTCATATTCATACAGATGAATGTTGCCCTTTACTGTAGTGTGTCATGGTCCAACCCTCCACCTTCAATAATCTGAGTAAATGACCTCAATCAGACTGTACCCAATGATGGGACCAAATACCTCTACCTCCAGTGTGGACGGTACCTTGCCATCATTGGGGTCGACCTGTGACTGCACAGAGTGTTCCATTGTAGAGTGACCAATTGTCTTTGGAAAGCTAGATTGAACAGAAGACATACATGTTCACCTCAACAACATGTAAGGTATCACTAAACAATCAGCTACTTTAACCTCAGGTAACCCACCTACAGTGCCGTCCACCCACAAGTTCACACTCGCGCGCGCTCGACTCGCACTTGACACGCACTCGACACGCGCTCGACTCGCGCGTGACTCTATCAAGTGCAATAATGACTCGCGCGCCTTAACTCAAAGCAAAACAGCTGGAACAAAAATGTATACTATTAATAGCTTGAAACTAACGTCATCATCTGTAGGTATGTCGTAAATAGGTATTTGAGTGATGCTCGGAACAGCGCGCGTATCGAGTGCTAATTGCACTCGCTAATTGACTCGCGCTCGACTCGCATACACACGCGCGCGAGTGTGAACTTGTGGGTTAACGGCACTGTAAGACTGCCAACAGAAGGACCACATCATCAGCTGTCTCTTATTGTGTATGGTAAACTCACATGCATAGTACTTACATGGCTTCTGATGGTCCCAAATTGATCACTGGTAGCCCTACAGTGGTAGGACCTCCTCTACCACAATGGGTATAAGCAGTGAGCCATTGAGCGCATAGCCGGTTTCAAATATACAGGCTGCTTTTTTCAGCACGCAGGTAGCCCAATACTTATACCTGCACTTAGTGCAGGTGAACATTCTAGCGGTTAATATGCATGCAGCATAAACAATATGCATATGCGGAAGTAATAAGTTACATGGCTTGGTTAAAAAGTACTGATATGCATGTACGCAAGCACAAGTGAGTACCCACAAGAGTGCTGTCTTTTAAAGTTACTCGCAAGTGCTGTCTCGTTCACGTTTAGCAACTTTCGTCCACACACGTAATAACTCAAAGGTGGACCACATGCCCTACACATCAAATTAATTTCAATACTCTTGAGGGAGAATATCACACAATTGCACAAATGATGATACCTCACACATGCATCATATACAATATATCACATAGCTTCCCCACACAGAACACTTACCATCCTCATATCCACAACAGTCCCACACACACAATCACTCAGTGGGCATCAACTTGTGTTGTGTAGCCTGACTTTGATGCACTCTGAAAGTTCACAATGCTGTAGGTGGATCCCATGCCCTACACTGACACAGCATCAAATTCATCTCCTAAGAGGGGGGGGGGGGGGGGGGGGGGGAAGAGATTAGGATGACATCAGACCAGAGATAGCACACAATGATAGTTGCATGTGCTTCTACCATGCAACCCACATTGCTCATCAATGTCATACAGCCTCCCCAAACTGAAATAGAACACCTAACTTCCAAACAACACAGAAATGATGTAATCAACTATGTTGTTGCATTGCATGGGTAATGATCAGCAGAAGCTAAGCTCAGAAACCCTACTGCTACGTGCAGTACACTAATAGTGCAGCACCTTACATAGTGAAATTAATGAAGGGCCAGGGAAATAATGCACGTAAATCAAGGTGATACCACGTGTCTTCCCTCCCGCTCTCTCTAGCTCTCCCCATTTTATCTTTCAGAACAACCACTGTCTCTTACATGCGCTTGACTTACGTCATAGCAAAGCCACATTGATGTTGCATGTGATCAGATCCACAAACAAATCTGAGCCCCTTTCCTCGTCATCTGTTAGTAATATTAAACACGTTAATACCAATTACGTCGCTGTGAGCTCGGGTTTCATCATGTACCGTCTTATTGATGACTCCAAATTTCCACAACGGAGTATTTCTGCAGTGTTCAAGTGCTTTTCGCACCCTGGTCTGCCAGGTCGGACTGCGAGCGTTTGTTGTTGTCGTGACGCCATTTTAATACGCGCACGTGGCTTTGTGGTCTAATTTGATACTGGTAAGTAGTTTCGGATAAAACGTTGAACAGTTCATGTCATGACTGATGTCAAACGTTAAAAACTATGGAGAAAACTTGCTATTTAAAGTTTAGGCAAGTTTCGAAGCAATATAAGAAGATGATTTTTAAAAAGGCCTTGAATGAGCTGGTATCATAGATTCATAGTCAGTACTAGTAGCTAAACGCTGGCCAATAATTCGCGCCAAGATAAATAATATCACAATCTACTTGCTACTTACACAGATTGATAATTAGTGCACATCCATGATGGAGGAACACTTTTTTGCTGAATGCACCTGAAATGGTACTGACCACTGTTGGAATTTGTATTACATTGTATTCTGGTAACCTACTTGTGCATATTAATATATTACATTTATTTCAAAGCTGGGAAACCTTTTATGCAACCCCAATATGATATGGGTATGAAGTGGTGGACTGGTGGTATTTTCGTATCACACACTGTACTCAGCAAGTGGAGCCGGCTCTTGTTCTTTAAATTCTCACCAGTTGAAAGCATTACTTAGCACATACACGAGCATTTCATCAGTTAAAAATATATATAATGCATGGATGAAATCTGATATGAGAGTCTGAAATATATTGAGATAAATAGGATCCATATAGTCTGAGTGTATATAGTAATGTCACATAAACACAAATTCACATTGTTTGTTTTGCCTGGCATACTTCAGGAATAAGGTTATATAATGCAAAGGTTATTCCCAAACTTGGATGTCCTTTTACTACCCAAGCCTGTTCAGTGATACGAAGATAGAAATATTGCAACCTGTACCGCCTAAATCCCCCATGTTGCATGGAGTGTTAATTGGACAAGTTGCGAAGATGAACCTTAAGCTTACATGTAATTACTGATCAGTTACGGAAAGTACACACACGCATTGGAAGTAATTGCCCCTTACTGTTACATCCTCTGACAGTGTTGATTGGTATATAGGTAATTCCCTGATCCATTAATCAGTTTGTTATTTAGCATAATCCATATGATTTATAAATTTAATAATCTATATTGCTTGTAAGCATCAGCTTTCCTTGACCAAAAATGTTGCCAGTATGTCCCATTCAAACGGTACTGAATAATATTATAAGAAACATTCGGATGCAGACATTTCACCGCCTGCCTTTACTTAGCATGATATGTGTCCCAATAATAGATTAATATGCCTTCTGCACTTCACCTTATCGGCTAAAGATTAGCAAATTATAAAAAAGATTGTGAGCTGATTAACTAATAAAGATTTTGTCTGATAGTGCTTTTTTATTATTGAGACACGTACTTCAGTAATGCGCTATCATTATCATCACTGTTCAGCTGTGCAGATGTTATTAGTTTGGAAGACATAATGAGAACGCTGTAGGCAGGAAGAACAGTATAGGAAAACAATCGGGCGAGTCATGAATGTAGTTACATTCTATACGGGGGGGGGGGGGGGGGGGGGGGGGGGGGGGGAGGCAATTTACCCTCATGACCTATACAAGTTTCGTAACGTATAGAAGTCAGTTAAATTCTGAACTAACTCGTAGGCCAAGGAATTAAATGTGTCCCAGGACAGTTTGCTCTTCGCCACGAATTGATGTGCCCTATGATTTCAATATGAACTGCCATAACATAAATTAATACATCAAGGACAGGAATGAGCAGTATCACAATCAATGTTTATGAGCTATATAGGTCAGTATTCATATTCAGTTTCATCACTTACATGAAGTACAAGACCACACACAATCAATCCAACTCATTTGAGGCTCTTTCTAGAATATCCGTCACACAGTCCACAGTGGTACCACTCCTTGCATCCTGAACAGTCAATCATTTTCCTTTTGTCAATAGGCATTCAGAAAATTTCTATACTCAGTTGTTAATTCAGCTAGTTACTGAACACTAACTCTTCTCTTCATTTTTCTCCACTGGAAACTTGCATGGAGAGAACCTGTTCTTCAAGGCCTCTTGATAAATTCTGACTAATTTCACTCTGCTGAAACGTACAATGACCATGTTGCATATATTAGCCGGGTGAGCTATAGCTGTTGCAAAATAAGCCAGGTCATTTCCCCGTCTTGCTGTTAAACTTTTATCATTTTGATGCTAATCACTTTCCCTGGACATGCCAAAACAGCTGCCACCTGTCATGCATGCGAGCACCAGCTAGGCCAGTAAAAACGTTAATTCTGACACCTTATTTATAAGCTAGGTTACCAGCAGTATGATCACTGTGGCAGGACTCCATGATTTGCTTCCTCTGGTGTTTGCTGAATCAGTATCACTTCCACCCACATGCCTTTCTTTGCATGTCTTGTACTGCTTTTTAAAAACTTCCACTCTGACTCTGTAGTATTAAACACAATTATTTCGTAGTAGTCTACTTCACTAAGCATGCATGCATTCAAATATTGCTCAGTTGTAACTCGTGCTACTGAACACTGACGTAAGCGAGTGTATTAACAAGTGGACGATCTATACCTATTTGCTTTTCTTCGAGGGAAGGATTCTCTTTTCATTAGCGGCGCAGGGTACCTGTGGAGTGTGGACATCAGAAAACTCTCGTTCCTCGTTGTCATATGCATCTGTCCTCTCATCCATTTAAGCAGCTGTAGTATAAGTCACATGCAATATCTGAAAAGCCAGCTACGCTCCTTAATCCTTATCGCCTTTATCGGTGTAGTGATTCAAAACTTACACCACCTGGCTGCGGACTATGTATAGTTTGAAATCAAAATTTACGGCACAATGTTGGACCACTTACTCCGTTGGGGGACAATTTACTCTAGAGTAAAATGTCCGGTTAGGACAGTTTACTCCGGAGTAAAACGTCCGGTTAGGACAAGTTACTCCGGAGTAAAACGTCCGGTTAGGACAATTTACTCCGGAGTAAAATGTCCGGTTAGGACAAGTTACTCCGACGGACACTTTCCTCCGTGACAGCACTATATGTCAAAGCATGTGTACATAAAAGAGGTGTATCGAGCCTACATTTCAGCGATTTCAGAATGGAACAATACAAAAATTGAGATTTCTTTGTGAATGAGGAATAATTATTAAACTTGTCACCATGTTTTTGGTCTTATAATGATCGTCCTGGACCAAAAATTTTGGTGCAATTAAATAATTCATTTTAGATACTATCCCCCCCCCCCCCCCCCCCCCCGTCATAGCTATATCCCATGGGCATCACATTTGACTCGACTGGTAGGGATGAGTCTCAATTCATTAAAAAAAACCTTTAGCAAGCATGGAGGTACTTCTATATAGAGTACTAACTTGAGATGTCAAGCATGCACTTCTAGCTGCTAGATTTACTGCACTTCAAGCTGCTATAGGATGGAGTATAAAAGATTGTGAAACAAGGGTCTAACAATAATAAAGCCCTATATTTAGCAAGTTGTAGTTTATCATAAGCTACGTATAGGATAATTTTGAAAACACCAACTTTTTAAAGAATGCTTTTGTACTTACTTGTATATGTTATCAGTTGGGAACAATTCCATGCAAAAAGATCCATCAACAATAAAAATGTAGAATTGATTCTTCTCAATTGAGCTGGGTCCATGCATAGATCCTGTTCAGTTATAATTATGCCAACATGATCTCGAGCCATTGTCCGTTTCTCTTTGTCATGTGCATTGTTTCTAGACGTGTAGTTTACTTATTGCTAAGATTGTGTGTTCAATTTATGTGTGCATTTCCATGGAAATGCACACATAAATTGAACACACATAAAAGGCCTCACAATGACACCATTAGGATACAATGCATTGTATCTTAATGGTGTCATTGTGAGGCCTTTTCATAATCACCCCCAATTATACAATGTATTCACTTGTTTTTTCACCCGGCACAATTGTCTAGTAACAGTTTGCAAAGCTGACATTAATATTTAATCACTGGTTCACTTATCTGTCAACAAATCACTGCAAAGCTGACAAATGCAATGCTATGGTTGTCAAGAGGATGAACGTAAGTCGTGCTGTACACCATCTGCTATGGAAGGTACTGCATGTGTCGAACTGAGTCATAATCATCATTTTATTGTTTGGAAACAGAAAGTGGACCACTTCATATACATATTCAAATCCTCCTGCAATGTATACATGTATAAGATAATACATTATGCACGTATACGATGCAAAGTAATCATACGCATGTAACACGGGATGTAAGATATCTATTTTATTATGCATAATTTAACTTAAACAATGATACTGCATGTTAATATTGCATGCGAAACACGGTCACTGAATATTATATATAGGACTGTATGTTTTTCAGTGTATCATGGCCCTTGCTTTCGCACTGACCAGTGTCAAATTCATCATATACATATGGGAGTCGGACAAAAAAGACCTCACAGCAAATCTGGTGCATGGCCTAAGTTCTAGTCACATTTCAAAAGTTTTACTTTGGTGTTTATTCCACATACAATTAAATATTATGCTGCATGCATTATCAGCTAGCAGCTAGAAGTACAGTTCATCCTAGCAGCTTGAAGTGCAGTGCATCCTAGTAGCTAGACTGAAGTGCATCTCAGAAGTATACCTCCATGCATGCTGCAAGGGACTGATGAAGGTTTTTTGAATTTGAATTTATGAATGAGACTCATACCTCAGAGTATACCAGTCAAGAGAATTAGTCACAATGGGATCTATAGCTATGACATTAAAAGTGCTATTTGGGGGTAGTAACTAAAATGGATCATTTAATTAGAGACCAACAAATTGGCGATTGTGGTCTAGGGTTTGATGATGGAGCAGCAATCAATCCCTGTACACGGACAACAAAGTGACATTTTAATCATGTTTTCAGTAATGATTATTTATTATGATGTATATTGAACTTTGTATACTATTACATGTATTGTGGATTCTAAAAAAAATTTTTTACAAAC
The DNA here is from genome assembly GCA_949361645.1 of Spongilla lacustris. Lineage (NCBI taxonomy): Eukaryota > Metazoa > Porifera > Demospongiae > Spongillida > Spongillidae > Spongilla > Spongilla lacustris. The sequence continues at coordinate 2,652,474 of OX442421.1, forward strand.
CAAGAGACCAAAAAATTAGTGACAAGTTAAGAATAAATCATCATTCACATGCAGAGAAATCTCAGTTTTTGAATTATTCCATTCGACAATCGCTGAAATGTAGGCATGCATGCATGTATTGCCTTGATTACTCCTTCCCATATTTAGCCTCCTCATTCATCAGTGTTTTCAATAGTCCAACCACTGGCACTATAGTGGAGGAAGCTTCAGATATCTTACTGTATTTGTATTCTACAAGAAGCCATTATTTCATACAAGGTAGATAGATTTGGTGTCTCCATTTAATGTTAATATGTTCTTTTACAAGGCCAAGACACAATAAAATGTTTTGTATCCATATATATAATTTCTGGTGATGTTTCGGAAATATTGAGCGATCACTCAAGGGAATTGTATTGTAGCTAGTGCTGCCGCGATATGGTTCTTTGCCGATATCGTCTATATCGCGATATTTCATTGTCGAATTATTTGTCAATAATCACAGTTTTCAAGTTGAAGCTGCGTTGTTGGTGACACAAGAACCAACACATAAACCGTCCTCAGTATCATGCTGTGGGGCTGCATGCAGGGGAGAGGGAGGGAGATACCGTATAGAGTAGTGAATTCTATTTCCCTTATGTTACCAAACTGCATGGTATAGTATCTAGCTATCTTAGCCTTGACTGCATGTGCCTTCAGAACGGGCTTGCTCAACGGCATGGTTATATACACCAGAAAAGAAATAATGGAGCCACTTAATTTTAAAATCCTCTGTAAAATTACTGTGTAATTGCATGAACATGATTCCCAAAATGAATTTACAGTGAATGTAAAGTGGTTTGTATTGTAATTTTGCCCCTATACACATGATGTACAACACCCAGGCCCCCTCCCATGAAAAAAAAGAAAAAGAAAGGCAGTGTTTAACGATAGTATCTCCACAACCATGAACTTTTACGAGACAATATTTCATGCAGGAAATAATACGGTGAAAAAAAAAGGTTTCATTCATGCACATGCATTTTCTTTCTCCACAATCTACTAGTAACAAATTGCACATTTCAACATTCACTTACAATCTACTACTAACAAATTGCAAAGCTGTCATGTACAAGTCAATTCGATTGTTACAACTGTGGTCAAGAAGATGAACAGTTTCCTGCAAGTCATGTAATACACCATCTGGTAAAGGAGCTATAGATTGAATATAAGGTACTGTGACTTCATAATCATCATCGTTTCTCGAAACAGCAAGTGGACCATTCCAGTCGATACCATAAGTATTCAAATCCTCCTGCAAAATAATTCATATAATCATGTGTGTAAGTATATGTACCAAATTTATTTCCCTTCAAGTCATATCTGTATACAGTATAGCTGGGGTAAGCATATTATTGTGCGGGCAAGTCTTAGTAACCAGCTATTAGGCATACAATATATTACCTGTATGGTGTTGTATATGGTGTTGATAGCAACACCATACAGTAAAGTCATATAGTTTCGGCATGCAGCTTCAGAGCTCTGCAGCTGCATGCCGAAACTATATGACTTTAGAGTGTACATTCAAATAAAATTCTACATTCATCAATCAAGGCCATGCTACATGCTGATGAGGGACAGTAGAGAGGACTTCACAGCAAGTCAGGTAGCCTAACGTTGAAATGAAGTATTTCAGTCAAGTCTTGACCACAGGCATTGCCTGCAAGTTATAAGATTGCTGCACATATGCTGAGTTCTGCTAACAAACACACAATTATTAGGTAGGTGTGAAACATCAGACACCTATAAGCTATCTGGTTTATACAGTGTTGTGTGCTTGTGTCTTGTTTTTAGTGATTTAAAAATGTATGCAAATTTTTTCCAATATCAAAAATGCCATACCTCAGGTATGTTTTCTGTATTGGATTCCCCCTGATCCATAACTGGCATGGTGAAAGGTTGCCTTCAGAACTTAGAAGATGCTGATTCCATGCCTCCTTAAATACTTGTAAGCTATTATCGATACGACTTAAAAATACATAATGGAGACAACAGACATGTACTTCATTTTCACAATCTAGCAGCCCCTCCTCTTCCATGGTATAGAACAGATTGTGTGCAAAGTGTAAACACATCTCTCCATAACCTCTCAATACACTGATTGTGGACACTCTGACCAGTAATAAAGTTACCTGGTCCATGTAATGGATGTTGTAGCATTAGTTGAACAACTTCTGTATTTTCTCCACCTCTGTCTGCACGGATTCTGGTTGGTAGCCCAAATTCTCTTACAGATGCAAGAAACAACTGTAGAACTGTGTCTGCTCGATTGTTATTGGAGCAATGTAGGTATATGATTCGACGACTATAGCCATCAATGCCTCCATGAATAACAAACCACCAGCTGAAAATCAATGATATCTACATTATAAATATATAAAACATTTGGACATTCTACTAAATTGTGGCATTACATGTAGGATCACAATAATATATCAATTTTTTATTTTGATGTCCACCAAGTTTAGTTAAACTACCTAAACAATACAGATTGCAATATTGGAAACTTGGACGACCTGGCAAAACTCCAAGTTATAGAATTTTTTAAGAAAGGCGAGAAAGAGAAATGGTACTTTTAAAGATATTTTATTTCAAAAGTGCCACTTTTGCATGTGTGTATAATATTTATATATCACTGCATTTTACCAGGCAAGTGCCATCATAAATCTAATGAGAGCTCTGCTAAGGATGCAATCAAGGTGTTTGTACATGTACAATATGTGTAACTCAGTTAACACCACATGCTATTGTGCAGTTACATGTACATATGTTACTGCACAGTTGTGTACACATGAACATGTAAGGATGGGTGTGACGTCCTAGTCAAAATGTTCCTCCTCCCTCCATGCTAGCAGGCTGACCTCTCCATCCCCCCTGCGCCTCAAGTACAGCAGTGTGCACCAGAACATCACTTATGACTGTGGCAGTGGTGTTGATGGCTTCAGCAAGATGACTCCAGGCAGCTGATAGTACCACCTTCCAGTTTGGAACAGAGGTACATGTACATCCAGTCACGTACATACATGAAGATTAAAACTCCAAATTTTATTATTGTCCTGTTTTCATCCCTCCCCCTCATGACCCCTCCCTCTTGTGGTCCCTTCCCTCCCTCTCTACCATTCTTGACCCCTCCCTACATCTCTCAACCACTCCCTCTGCCAATTTCCCTCCCTCATACTCCCCACCTACCATCAGACGTCTGTAGAGGATTGCTGGCTAGCTCCAGGAAGATGGTTAGATGCCATCAGACGTATTGCTGTGATGGAACTCATTTTGCAGTTGCTTGCATATATACATGCAACTAAAAAAAAATTAATGACACACAAAAATGTTAAGTCACGTAATTGGGGGAAGGAGGCAGTCAACACATTTGCGCTACTGGCCTGCCGAATAGCCATGCATTCAGGGTATGCGAGGAGCAAGGTCACCCATGACCTATACAGCAAGATGAACCTCACCTTGACAAGGTCCATTGCTCGAGCCATCCTAGTTAGGGGTCTTGGTATGTGAACTTTAGCTTGAACATATATCAGTGTATATAATTTAACAGTTAAAGTCACGTAAGTGTTCACAAACCCCTAACATATGTACTGTCACACAAACACATCTGTATCGTCGTCAGGCATTCACCGGGTATAACAGAGAAGTATACTAGAACACGAGAGTACTAGGCCTAGTATTATTGTAGGTGGGGTGTGTCTGGTTATATACATGATCTGCATGGTACCGGTCTTATTGTTAAATTAGAAGATCGATGCAAAGTGAGCAGAGGTCCAAAGGACACGTCACTCTCGGGTTCTCATTGGTGAGCTTAACGACAGTACCCTACGCATGTGTCAGTATGTACTATGGTCAGAACGTACCGTTCTTACGTACTGTCGAATGCACGGAGAGGAGAGGAAGCTGAGCGTACAGCCGGCGCTCATAAGCATGGCTGATTATATACAATTAAGTAAAACAAATTCCCTGGATCCAAACCATAGCCTGGTACGGAACGATGGCAATGGTATTATGCAATCACAAATAAACGGCTAAGAGGTATCATGTCTGTAACGGAGCTGTAACAGAACGTTCTTACCTATTGTACTGTTACGGAGCTGAAACGAGATGGCACCGCCCAAATATGAAATGGCACCACCCAAATACGAGACGGCACGACCCGAATACGAGATGGCACGACCCGAATACGAGACGGCACGACCCGAATACGAGATGGCGCGACCCGAATACGAGAAGCGAGCGCGTGTCGAATTATGGCAGTGATCACCCCCCATAGAATGCTTGCTTACATAGTGCCACTTTGCGGTGGTGCGATGTGCAAAGTCCACATTTGCGGTCGTGCAAAGTCCAATTTTGCGTTCGTGCAAAGTCCAACTTTGAGATTTGCGTTCGTGCAACAATTTGGGTCTGGGTACACGCTGCAAATTTGGGTCTGGGTACGGACTTGTAATTTGAGTCTGGGTACGGACTTTTAATTTGAGTCGAATTGGCTGAATGGCAGGGCGTATGCTGCGTCGTGGTGATCCTGAAGTGGACAGTACGTCGCGTCGCTAACCTGTGTTCTCCTCTTCCTACCTCCTTCCAAATCAGCGGAGGGAGGGAGGGAGGGTCTTAACGTTCATTGCGTTTATGTTCCGAACCAAACTGCAGGGCTGATTGCTGTAGTACTTGCCTACCTGAGGCTGGTCCACCACGTTGCGGTCGGGTACGTATAAAATGAAGCCCGCTGAGGTTTGTGCCGTATCTTTATTCTCAAAGCCGCACACGTGCACACGCGGACAGGCAAACGTGGCTTAAGAGAAGAATGGCTTTACTCGGACTGAGAAGGCGCTCGAATCTTAATGCCCCCCTCGCATTAGTTCATGCAGCTATTCAGATACGGTTTGCTAGCTAGCTGCCATTGAATTTATATCTCCCTGTGGCCTATAGTATGAAGTAAGGACATCTAATGGAAATCTGGGCTATCGTTCTATGTGGCGGCTGATTCAGGACAAGTACGGTTTGCAGGTCAAAAGGTATGGAGTTGTGTAAAGATCGTTGTATTGATGACCAGTGTACCCTTCTTTCATGAAATTAGATCCACTGTTATGATGCTCCTAGCTCTTATTGACCCTGAGGGCACTAGGCGGAGAAAAATGAACAAGCTTATAAGGCGCAACTATCGCAGTAAGGTATACTCAGTAAGGGATTATATTGAAACAACATCGTGCTTTTAGGGTCCTAATTGGTGTTGGCACCTAGATGGGTACGACAAATTGAAACAGTTTGGCTTTCCAATTCATGCCTGCATTGATGGGTTAGGCCGGCTTGATGTTGGACAGCGGTGAGCCGTTTGACTTATTCCTAGGTTCTCAAGAAAGGTTATATGGGTTGAAGTGTGCTCAACCAATAATGACCCTCGTGTCGTTGCTACATTTTTTCTCAAAGCAGTTCTGAAACTGGAAGGTAAGTTTGGGTTCATTTAGACATGCACATACCATACTTTTGTGTTGCCATTGAACATCCACCGTTGCACTTTCATGCAATACTTGTGGGATGTGCATGGCCGAAAGACCCTAGCTTTCAAGAATTGTGTGGGGTATGTCATTGCTGCTGTGGGTGGAAAACCTTACCTCACAAACTGGACCGATCTGTTACCATGGCACTTTGTTTCCTACTGCTCTAATCTCTATGGGTAATACCAGTGTACATGTACCATGTATTGGGAGGTGTGTGTGTGTGTGTCGGCACACACGACTCTTAGTATATGTTATCTTGATCTAGGGTGCCCAACACTGGTCAGAAGTGATCTTGGCAGCGAAAATGTTATTATTGCTGCATGCCAGGCAGCCTTACGTCATAGGCACACCGACCGCTATGCTGGGCTGAATAGTGTCAAGTATGGAAGATCTGTGCACAATTCTGTGGGTTAAGTGTCCAGTTATAACATTTCATTCAAATCGACATATCAACTCCTGGTCTCAGAGGATTGAAAGCTGGTGGGCACAACTGCGCAAGTCAAAGACCGAATGGTGGATACAGCTCTTCAAGGTACACACATTCATTTATAAAGCGATATACCTTTATGTGCCCAAATTTCAAGGCTATGGTTGATGATGGCTTGTACAATCCTGATGATCTACTTCAGCAGTATGAATTGCACAATAAATATAATTGTTACATAACGTGCACATGTTCTAGCCGTGTAGCAGGCTTTGTGTTTGCACCATTGATACAACATGATATAAGCGAGTTCATGATGCGTTGGAACACTCACAGGATCAGATATAATAGACATTCCTTCTGCCCCTGTGATGTTCCTGATGATCTGTATAATCTTGGAGGATGCATAGGTAAGTGCAATGCATGTTACATTCTGTTGCTATACGGTGCATTGGTTTAGGTGGGCCTTTCATGGATTGCTGTGGATGCTCAGGAGCTAGTGCACTGCTTAGTTACACAGACGCGCAGAGATTTACCATTATGCCTCCCTCAACTAGAAAGCTTGTGTTTTTGTCAGATGTGTTGAGGTTATCCAAGGAAGATGTTACACATGTTAACTGTAGGGAAGTGTATTGTTGCTTGTTACGTGCATTGGAAATTATTGTTGATGATCTTTGACCAGTGTTGTATTACTTTATTTGTTTCCCAATCATATCAAATGAAGGCACGCACACACACACACACACACACACACACACACACACACACACACACACACCCCCACACACACACACACACACACACACACACACACGCCATACACACACATCACGTTTTGTTGCATGAAATGAACTAAGTGCTAAAACCATGTGTGTGTGTGTGGTGTGCCCCATGCCCCTAGCTTGCCCTTTGCTGTGGTGTGTAAAAAAATTCATTTCATGTATTAAGATCTGCCCTGATATCGATCGATATCTATGATGAAAGCCGTGCTATGAACACCAACAGTTTTCCCAACCCCACCATGAATGTTTTCCACAACTCTTTTTCCGGGAGGCGCGTTGAACTTTGTTGCGTTTTTTATACATGTACATGTAGAGATCTAGCTGATTCTCCTCGTCGTATGTCAGCTGACGCACGTTTCAAGATGACGTTGGGAGTGCTTGGGATGATTTCCTAGGAGTGGAGAGTCGAACGCGATTAACGTGAGGACATGGATCAATTGCTACAGAAGTATAACAGAAAGTACTGGCAAGGCTTGCTCCTAAAGAAGTACAAGTCATGTTTGGTGTAACTAAGCTTTACTGAGGTTGCATATAAATTGATGATGCTACCAGCATAGTCTATGCTACCAAAAACTTAAAGGTTGACATCTGTGTTATGATACAGCGTAAAATTGGGTGGCTGCAAGCTATGTGATGTTTTAACAATCTCTTGTTTTGATCATTGTACTCATAAAATTTCAAGCACAGCAGATGAGAACATTGGATGCAAGTGATAAATAAGAACATTGGATGCAAGTGATAAATAAGAACATTGGATGCAAGTGATAAATAAGAACATTGAATGCAAAGGATAAATAAGAACATTGGATGCAAGTGATAAATAAGAACATTGGATGCAAGTGATAAATAAGAACATTGGATGCAAGTGATAAATAAGAACATTGGATGCAAGTGATAAATAAGAACATTGGATGCAAGTGATAAATAAGAACATTGAATGCAAGTGATAAATAAGAACATTGGATGCAAGTGATAAATAAGAACATTGGATGCAAGTGATAAATAAGAACATTGAATGCAAGTGATAAATAAGAACATTGGATGCAAGTGATAAATAAGAACATTGGATGCAAGTGATAAATAAGAACATTGAATGCAAGTGATAAATAAGAACATTGGATGCAAGTGATAAATAAGAACATTGAATTGGATGCAAGTGATAAATAAGAACATTGAATGCAAAGGATAAATAAGAACATTGGATGCAAGTGATAAAGAAGAACATTGGATGCAAGTGATAAATAAGAACATTGAATTGGATGCAAGTGATAAATAAGAACATTGAATGCAAAGGATAAATAAGAACATTGAATGCAAGTGATAAATAAGAACATTGGATGCAAGTGATAAAGAAGAACATTGGATGCAAGTGATAAATAAGAACATTGGATGCAAGTGATAAATAAGAACATTGGATGCAAGTGATAAATAAGAACATTGAATGCAAAGGATAAATAAGAACATTGGATGCAAGTGATAAATAAGAACATTGGATGCAAGTGATAAATAAGAACATTGGATGCAAGTGATAAATAAGAACGTGATAAATGCACAGCAGACATTGGATGCATATGGAGCATATTGAGCTTGTGTTATGTTATGATATGCTTAAGTTCTTTCACCACCATAGTGGCTGCTGGTCTGTCTTTAAGGTTGTACCTTGTGCACTTTGCACATATGGAGTTGTATGCATTTGGGGGTTAGGTCCACACATAACTGCCAGAATTTCAGACATTGACATTCCCTCTCTCACTCTTTTTCTACTGTACAGCTCAATTAGTAGACATCCATATGAGAATATGTCTACTGGAGTAGATCGTTTTGTGGCAATGAACATTTCTGGTGCCTTGTATGACAATGTTCCTGCCCTTGACCCCTAGATGTAGCAACAGTGGCCAGTTGCTCTTGAAGCTTTGCTACACCCATGTCACATATGTATACTTCATCTGTTTCTAATATCACCTATACAAAAACGTTATGCAGTGAACTGCAATAAATGTATTTTTACCATAACATTTGCAGGCTTAATGTCTTGGTGCAGTGCTATGGGATTTTGGGTATGCAAATACGCTATAGCCTCTGCTGTCTTCATTGCAATAGTGAATTTGGTTTTGTCACAGAGCTAGGAATGTACATATATATCAATGTAAATCAGTATAGGAGAAAATAAATCTTACCAACTCATCACTTCTGAATAGTAGTTTGTCTAAGTTTGATCCTGCAATGTGCTTCATGATTAACAATATCTTACCTAATTCAATTGAAGCCCCTAGCAGTGGAACAATGTTGGGGTGATGCACAGTTTCCTGGAGTTTGAATAAGTAATTATAATTAGGACATACAAAAAGGGACCTAAAACAATTATTCCAAAAAATTGATGTGTGCAATGCAAAATATTTAAGCACAAGCTCACCGGCATGTCTGATGGCTAGACCTAGGGCATTGTCAAGCCATCTTATTATAAGATACAGGCTGGGTGCTATTGTTTGAGGTTTCTATATTTATTGTAACAAACAGTACTAGCTAGTTAAATATGCTCACTTATTGTTCATGTTAAATATGTGACTCACCTGTGTATGCACACCTCTCGCAATGTTGCCTCTTTGATGCTGTCATCTGGTATGGCAACTACCTTTACAGCTACCACCTTTCCTGCCCAGTTGGCCTTGTATACCACACCAAATGTTCCTGTTCCTATGTTATCCCCCATTGCTATATCATGTCTCGGTACAACAAATTTGTCTGTATACAAGATACTTTTGAGTGGAGTACACCATACACGTACTAAGTGACATACCAAATTCACCTGATAAATGATATCATACTATAAAAGAATAGCCGGATATTTATGGTTGCTTACTTGAAGTGATATCATTGTGCACATCTTCATTGGTGGTCTTCGTGCCTAGAAATGTTGATATTGTGTTGATATGTATATGGTAACTGAAATACTCATAGCCATGCTTACATGATAAATCACGCACAGTAATATCATGTGCATTGCTCTTGGCTTCATGATCATGTACATGTAGGTAATGTTTCACATGCTATACCCAATTTAATGGCATTGTTACTTGATAAAGTTGAACTTCTTTGTGATGTACCTGGAATATTGTTATATATCCATAACCATGCACTTATAATGATTGCACAAATACAACCTTACCTTCAAATTCTGTACCAAGAACATTTTTTTGTGTGGCATGGTATGTGTATTATTATTATTATTTTTCGTATCAGTCCTTTTCACATATACATGTGGCTCACCTTGTCTTCCAGCACTCACTGAAACCTCATCTAAAAAAGATAGTAGAATAATAACCAGATATACATGTTAGCTTACTTGCTGTGAGATCAATGTGTACATTTTCATTGGTGGCCTTCTTGCCTAAAAGTTGATATTGTGTTGATGTGTATATATGTTAAAATACCCATTGCCATGCTTACATGATGGGGTAGCTAAAGCATGCACAGTAGCCTTGCCCTTGGCTTCATGATCATGTAACTGAGTAATTTTTCACATGCACCACACTTATATCGGCATCATTACTTGACACAGTACCTAATGCACCAAGACAAATTTATTTTTCATGTGGCATGGTTTTTTATATATTTAGAATGTCCATATACATGCACCTGTATGCTCACCTTGTGTTCCAGCACGCACTGTAATTCCATCCGCTAAATAAGTAAAGAAGCAACATTAACATGTTTTCACAATGCTCAACTTGTTAAATGCATCATATGTGTAATTTTTTCCTTTTCACATATACATGTGGCTCACCTTGTGTTCCAGCACTCACTGAAACCTCATCTAAAAAAGATAGTAGAATAATAACCAGATATACATGTTCGCTTACTTGCTGTGAGATCAATGTGTACATCTTCATTGGTGGCCTTCTTGCCTAAAAATGTTGATATTGTGTTGATGTGTATATATGTTAAAATACCCATTGCCATGCTTACATGATGGGGTAGCTAAAGCATGCACAGTAGCCTTGCCCTTGGCTTCATGATCATGTAAGTATTTTTGACATGCACCACACTTATATTGGCATCATTACTTGATACAGTTGTCAATGGACTTCTTTGTGTTGTACGTAATGCACCAAGACTAATTTATTTTTTGTGTGGCATGGTTTTTTTAATATATTTAGAATGTCCATATACATGTACCTGTATGCTCACCTTGTGTTCTAGCACCGGCGCACTGTAATTCCATCCGTTAAATAAGTAAAGAAGCAACATTATCATGTTTTCACAATGCTCAACTTGTTAAATGCATCATAATTTAGCTAGAAGACTTCACAAAACCATACCTTTTCTACTAGGCTGTGTCTGCTGTCCACTGCAAGGGGACTTGCCAACAGCAGTGCGACAGACATCATCTGCAAATAGGTCTTGAAATAGATTTTTCTATCACCTTGGAAATTTATCATACTGTCTGCACTTTGATGTTGGTCACTTGCAGTACCTTAAAGCATAATAAGTATAATTATTGCAATAATTTTTGCATCCACATACAGTTCTCTTCATTGCCTCAGTAGATGATTCCTATAAATTACATAAAATTATTAAAATATAGCAAGGACCTAGTTTTACTTACAGTGCTTTCAGGAACATATATTCCAAGAACAGTTCTCATCATCTTGTTCCCCCCTCCCATTCCTTTAAAAAACCGTCCAAGTGTCCATGGTTTACCATCAATAGGTTTGTCCAGTACTCGGCCGTTCCCAAGCACAACGGTAGCTATATACGACGAGTATGACTCTTCAACGGGTCACAACAGAAATCTCGGACGTATGTTGACATACATTGCTTTACAAAACGCAACACTACCGTTAAAAACGTAAGGGGGAGTGTCCTGATATGTGCTGAGTCATGCCAACCACAGTTTTACATATGTTCACCAAATATTACATAATACCACTTGTGACTTCTGTAAACAACACTCACTTCTAAAAAGCAAATAAAAATAACGTCCTGACATTTAACTGAATGTGGTTCTCAGAGGTATCTGATACTCAGACTTTTTATTTCGAAAAAACATCAAGTCAAAGAGTGGCTTTGAAAAAATGGTAGTTTCAATCTGCAAGTAACCTGAATTCTGTAATGCGTGTTATAAATGCATTTTGTTTTTAACCCTTTAATCTCTATGACAAATAAACACTATACTTTGATTGTGCATAGAAAGAGCATCGATGTGATACCAAATATAACCCTGCAACTTCTGACAGCTGTACTAAACCCCTTGAATATGGCATTTTCCAAGATGGTGGTTACAGTTTTAAATAAACGGCCGAGTGTAAAAGTCGCTTTGACGTGGCTTCCAGTGTAGGACAAACGCATTGTTGCATTATGCCTTTCAGCCATTGAACTTTGTCCTTGCATTTCATGTACATCATGTACCAAATATGTACTGAGTGGTGGACACTTTGTAATTTCAAATTATGGTCAACATGGACACTGCTTGGCCGACATGTATAGAAATCCACTGTGCACCATAGCATGCACTGCATTCTTGACTACAGACCCATGACCTCACCAACTGCTTTACTATACATGTACATGGTCACATATGGAAAGTCACTTTGAGCTTGACCATTGTACAGTAGTACTCTCAGTATTACTTTATAATTGGGATTGGCATGTCCAAGTGAAGCATGTGGCACCATCTACAAAGACCACACCTTAAAGATGCATGATCTACAGACTCAAAATTCATCACTGAGGTATACACTGACTGGTACTGTACATTTTAGCAAATACACTCTCAGCAAGCTAATAAGAAATTAAGACCTATGCTGAAGCCATTTCACCATGAAAATTTATTTGACCATTTTAATTGAAGGGAGAGCCAAAATTCTCATACAGCCATGGCTACTGCAAAGGAGGTACCGTACAAGTGTCAGTACATATACATGTACATGTACACTGGGTGCAAATACAGGTTTTAATTGCACCCTACATGATCAGTGCTTATGGTTGCAAAGCGAAATAGAACATGTTTTTATAACACAAGTTATAGACTGTCAATAGACAGTTCCAAAATCGTCAAAGCCTATATATTGCCATGCACGTAGTACTCGCTCGGATGTTTTATTGATGTCAACAGTTTTGCAAAGGTAACAACTTCTCACAGAAAAAGCGTCCAGAGAGACACTTGTGGTAAAAATTGGGGCTCTAGAATGTGGCAGTTGTGGCGGAGTGAATCGAACATAGTTTGTAAATAAAATACGATCCAAATAAAGTGCAATCAATCTACACGTCGATCCATAGGGGTAATAAAATGCGTTGGATTTTTTTTAAGGAGATACCCTGCATGGGAAACCTTGTGTTATAGTTTTTGGATTTTTAGTCGCCGTCTGGATGGGAATAAAAAATCGGCAAACAAATGGCAACTTTTGTGCATGTTTTGATACCGTAATGTTGACGATCATTCTCAAATTACAAACCTAATGTCCATTACGGAACGGCCGTGGAGGTACAAAGGTGTAGTGTTTTTACAAGTGGTGTGAGGGAGTGTGTGTGACAGTTGGAGATTAAATAACAAAAAAGGTTGCACACAATCCACATACAGAAGACATTGCACTTACACAGCAGAATTATACATATACATTATTATTACAACTGTAATACTACATCCCTAACTGTTCTGTTATTCATACAATCCTTTGAGACGTCTTGCTGGTGTGTCAGTAGCATTACTCTTATGTTTTATGTGGCTCAGTATTTTGTCCAATTGAGCATTCATATCAAGCAATGCATCCTCTTTTTTACACTTGACAACAGATCCCAAATCCAAAAACGATATCTGCACTCCACGTCTATTTTCGTAGTAGCCCATGTTATCTAATTTTATATCATTATGACATAAGCCTAGGTTGGCCAATCTTATAATTGCAGTTTTGGCCATATCTTCAAAGTTCCGTAAAATTTCCACATCGCATGGCACCAAATATTGCATGACAAGAGCTGACTTTGATGCCAATTTGACATGACGTGATCTTTTGAATCCCAATTGCTTCCACATATTTGCCTCATATAATGCTTTATCAGGGGCATCTTCTACATGGGAATGATAAAATTTTATTGCACATACCTTCAGTGATTTAGAACATGCTAGCCACACCTTGCTATGTACCCCCTTTCCTACTGCTTTCAAAAGGTAAAAGTTTCTAGTATGGCATTGAGGCATCTCCGTATAATTGAGTTTAGCATTTTCTCTCCATGGACAAGGAACCCACAAAAAGGTTTCAGGGGTATGGAGAAAATATTGCTTCGCAGGTGAAATCAAAGTAGTATACAAAGGCATTACTGTGGTACACATTTTTAATAAGGTGGTTACAAGTAGTTGTAGTACATCGTTTGGTGATGTGTCGTTGTAAACTACATTTGTTCCACTACATATTCTTGCCAATTCAACATCTGCAGCGTTGCCATCTGGAGCAGCGTTGTCTTCAGCCTCCTCTTCTGAACAGAAAGGAATAGTAATAGGAGTTTTGTCGTCAATATATTGACAGTTGCTTTGTGATTCAGTTATAATTTTTTGACTAGCAATAAGATCACCATCTTTTTCAGGCAGCCATGCAACCTGCCATGCATGAAAGTTCGTCAGTATGCCTATTGCAAAGTTTAAGTTGAAATTTACCATCAACATTCTCAAATAGTCATAGAGCTGGCCACGCATGGAATCATTCTCCAGTGTGGAGTTGGGTTTCTTCACTTCTATGACACCAATGGGATAGGAATGCCCTTCAAATGATTTATATAATAGCCACAAATCAGGACGTGATTGAAATACAGAAATTTCAGAGAAGATAGTTAAATTTTGTAGCCCTAAAGCTTGTATAATACACTCTAGCAATAGACGTACATGAAATTGAACATCAGCTTCAGTACTGTATTCCATTTCATCTTGCCAAGTAGGAGGTCGAGAATGTTCGTACACCTTATTAAGAATAGTTTTGTCGATGGTGCCCAGGAATCTAGATTGAATTTGAATTTTTGCAGGGGAATGGATTGAACTAGATGAACTTGCAGAAATTGTTTTAGTGAGGTGTGGTAGATAAAGTAGTGATTTAGCTTTAGCTGGACAAAGAACAAATGTGAATGTAACTGTTACAGTGCAGAAACTATTCAATGCATAAGTTGAAAAAGTTACATACTATTATTCCATTGACAAAACATTCAAACCTCTGCTGATTCTAATACTTTCAAAAGGTAGAAGTTACTTTTTTGTTATGACTCCATCTTGAACATGATGGATGGATGGATGGATGAATGACCACACTCAATGATGAACCTGTTGACCACACTACATGATGAACCTGATGACCACACTAGATGGTGAACCTGATGACCACACTACATGGATGGATGGATGGATGGATGGATGGATGGATGGATGGATGGATGGATGGATGGATGGATGGATGGATGGATGGATGGATGGATGGATGGATGGATGGATGGATGGATGGATGGATGGATGGATGGATGGATGGATGGATGGATGGATGGATGGATGGATGGATGGATGGATGGATGGATGGATGGATGGATGGATGGATGGATGGATGGATGGATGGATGGATGGATGGATGGATGGATGGATGGATGGATGGATGGATGGATGGATGGATGGATGGATGGATGGATGGATGGATGGATGGATGGATGGATGGATGGATGGATGGATGGATGGATGGATGGATGGATGGATGGATGGATGGATGGATGGATGGATGGATGGATGGATGGATGGATGGATGGATGGATGGATGAGGAGGTTGTGGAAGAAGTGCATACAACATTTTCAGTAAGCAGGGATCCAGTACCAAAAGTGGTTAAAAATTTGAGCAAATCCTACTCAAGACATGTTAGACTGTTTGACACTCAGAAGAAAATGCTGGCCTTAGTGAGGAACAGTAGTGATGAATAGATAGAAGGTGAGGTAAGAAAGAGGATGGAAGCTATGGGTGAACATCATCAGGAAATTGATGGTACAATCAGACTTTGTGGTATTACTGTGTAACAGTTTATGGACTGAAGCACTAATTTTAGACAGTAACATTCAGTTGATCATTTAGTGCTTCTCTATGATATCATAATTGCAACTTGCACACCAAGCTATTACATTTTTTAAAGCACAGGGACCATGCAGGGAAACCCAGTTCATTTGCATGAAGTTTGGTCTCCCCCACCGCCTCCTCCCACTTTCCTTTGGTAAATTTAACATACGCTACATGTTTACATGACTTTTGAAAGCATCCAGTATTGGCAATGAAACAAGTAAAAAAAACATTCTCTAAGTGGTATATAGGATTTGAAGGCAATGGTGGTGTAGAAAGGAATAATGTAATAGTCCTATATTTAGCACATTTATACATGCATGTTATTTGTGTGCTAAATAAATATAGGACTATTCCATTTTCCCTTATTATTATACCCTTGTTCCCTTCCTTTTTACACCACTATTGCCTTCAAATCCTATATGCCACTAACTTTCTCATAGAGAATGTTTTTATTTACTTGTCTATACAAAGTTTGCTAATACTGGGGTACTGCTACGGAGGTCACATGACACTTTACCATTATATGGTTATTAAAAATAAAATGAAAAGAACTTAGAAACACCATATAGGCTAAATGGCTTCGTCATCTAAGGTCTTAGATGATCAGGATAACCTGGGTTTTTTTTGGCAGATGAGCTTCTCCAGAATACTCCGGAGGAGATGGAGGATGGAGCTCATTCAACCATCGTCTCTTTAGATACGATCAAGATGGAGTCCTGAGCGTACAAAAATTGTCCAAGTTCTAGATGAAAACATAAGTGTTCCTGTGATACGCCACCTCCTCTCCCCTCTCAAAACAATTATTTTATGAATTTGTTTAGCTTTGGCACTGAAGCTAGAACATGCCACTAACGTCCTGGCTTCAGTGCCAAAGCCAAACAAATTCGT
Source organism: Spongilla lacustris (assembly GCA_949361645.1). Classification (NCBI taxonomy): domain Eukaryota; kingdom Metazoa; phylum Porifera; class Demospongiae; order Spongillida; family Spongillidae; genus Spongilla; species Spongilla lacustris. The sequence continues at coordinate 2,669,161 of OX442421.1, forward strand.
AAAAACGCACCACAAAAAGGGAAGGTAACGGAAGAGAAAAATAAATAAATGAACGGGGGAAAAAATGTGATGGTGTGTGTGTGGATGGATGCACTTACCAGCAGGATGAATAACTATATTGAACCGTTGATCATTTATTATGGAATCATCTACTTCCAATTGTCTATATAACTTGGCCTTCTCTTCCCAAATTTGACAAATGCAGTCATCCATATCAATGACTGTAAATTTTGATTTAATAGCTGCTATTAGATCCTTCATTCCACCAGTAAATGTCACTTTCTTTGTTGTATCCGGATTGTTATTTATCATTACATACACTTTCACTCCATCAGTAGTTGCCATTTCGAGATGAAACCCTGCAGATACATGTACGTGTACTATGTTGGAGTTTTTCACACTTTGCTACAATACATACAATTGTCTATTTGTTAATACTAGGGACAGTCTGACAAGTTGACAGGAATCAACCCGTGAATGCCAGCCTTAAAACACATGTGGTACATCATGGAGGTAGCTAGGGTATTATTCACAAAAATTGGGCTACACATGCACATGTTCGTAATAATTAAATTGTGGTATGGGCATTACACCTAGAGGCCTCCACACACTAACAACACAGATGATCCAAAAGATACACACTCAACACACATACACACTCAAAGCATATACACACTAAACACAGGCACGCTCACTAATACTCTGTAAAATGAATTTTATCAACATATTTGAGTGTAAAAAGGGTTGACCATGAGTGCAGAGAAGGGTGACCATGAGTGCAGAGAAGGGTAACCATGAGTGCAGAGAAGGGTGACCATGAGTGTAGAGAAGGGTGACCATGAGTGTAGAGAAGGGTGACCATGAGTGCAGAGAAGGGTGACCATAAGTGCAGAGAAGGGTGACCATAAGTGCAGAGAAGGGTGGCCATAAGTGCAGAGAAGGGTGACCATGAAGAGTGACCATGAGTGTAGAGATGGGTGACCATGAGTGCAGAGAAGGGTGACCATGAGTGCAGAGAAGGGTGACCATAAGTGTAGAGAAGGGTGACCATAAGTGCAGAGAAGGGTGACCATGAGTGCAGAGAAGGGTGACAATAAGTGTAGAGAAGGGTGACCATGAGTGCAGAGAAGGGTGACCATAAGTGTAGAGAAGGGTGACCATGAATGCAGAGAAGGGTGACCATAAGTGCAGAGAAGGGTGACCATGAGTGCAGAGAAGGGTGACCATAAGTGTAGAGAAGGGTGACCATGAGTGCAGAGAAGGGTGACCATGAGTGCAGAGAAGGGTGACCATAAGTGTAGAGAAGGGTGACCATGAATGCAGAGAAGGGTGACCATAAGTGCAGAGAAGGGTGACCATAAGTGTAGAGAAGGGTGAACATGAGTGCAGAGAAGGGTGACCATGAGTGTAGAGTAGGGTGACCATGAGTGCAGAGAAGGGTGACCATGAGTGCAGAGAAGGGTAACCATGAGTGCAGAGAAGGGTGACCATGAGTGTAGAGAAGGGTGACCATGAGTGTAGAGAAGGGTGACCATGAGTGCAGAGAAGGGTGGCCATAAGTGCAGAGAAGGGTGACCATGAAGAGTGACCATGAGTGTAGAGATGGGTGACCATGAGTGCAGAGAAGGGTGACCATGAGTGCAGAGAAGGGTGACCATAAGTGTAGAGAAGGGTGACCATGAGTGCAGAGAAGGGTGACCATAAGTGTTGAGAAGGGTGACCATGAATGCAGAGAAGGGTGACCATAAGTGCAGAGAAGGGTGACCATGAGTGCAGAGAAGGGTGACCATAAGTGTAAAGAAGGGTGACCATGAGTGCAGAGAAGGGTGACCATAAGTGTAGAGAAGGGTGACCATGAATGCAGAGAAGGGTGACCATAAGTGCAGAGAAGGGTGACCATAAGTGTAGAGAAGGGTGAACATGAGTGCAGAGAAGGGTGACCATGAGTGTAGAGTAGGGTGACCATGAGTGCAGAGAAGGGTGACCATGAGTGTAGAGAAGGGTGACCATGAGTGTAGAGAAGGGTGACCATGAGTGCAGAGAAGGGTGGCTATAAGTGCAGAGAAGGGTGACCATGAAGAGTGACCATGAGTGTAGAGATGGGTGACCATGAGTGCAGAGAAGGGTGACCATGAGTGCAGAGAAGGGTGACCATGAGTGCAGAGAAGGGTGACCATGAGTGTAGAGAAGGGTGACCATGAGTGCAGAGAAGGGTGACCATAAGTGTAGAGAAGGGTGACCATGAATGCAGAGAAGGTGACCATAAGTGCAGAGAAGGGTGACCATAAGTGTAGAGAAGGGTGACCATGAGTGCAGAGAAGGGTGACCATAAGTGCAGAGATGGGTGACCATGAGTGCAGAGAAGGGTCCATGAGTGCAGAGAAGGGTGACCATGAGTGCAGAGAAGGGTGACCATGAGTGCAGAGAAGGGTGACCATGAGTGCAGAGAAGGGTGACCATGAGTGCAGAGAAGGGTGACCATGAGTGCAGAGAAGGATGACCATGAGTGCAGAGAAGGGTGACCATGAGTGCAGAGAAGGGTGACCATGAGTGCAGAGAAGGGTGACCATGAGTGCAGAGAAGGGTGACCATGAGTGCAGAGAAGGGTGACCATGAGTGCAGAGAAGGGTGACCATGAGTGCAGAGAAGGGTGACCATGAGTGCAGAGAAGGGTGACCATGAGTGCAGAGAAGGGTCCATCTGCACAACGTATACACATGCATAAATGTGTTACATTACTTCACTAGCAACCACAATCCAGATCAATCTGGATTGGGGGTACGTCCACACTACCTAATTATTATTAATCGACCAAACCGAATTGATGCAGTTAGGGCATGCTGATTGAAAATTACGAGGTGCATGTTTCCATGTGCAGCAGACACCCATAAAATTCCCTCTGCAGACATACACGTACACATCCCCTCCCCAACATCATCACCTATGTACCAATAGCAATAAAGCTGGTCAGCCTCACAGCTGAATATTCAATAAGCACTCAATCCACAAATAAGTCTCCAACAGGAACAGAGTAATACGACTGAACAGAGGAACCAATATTTAACAACCTCCAGACTAAACAGAGGTACCAATAGTGAAATAGTGGAACTAGTGTGTCATATGTATGTAAGGCCCCTTGCGGTTCTAACCTGCATATGTGCACAATTGATATTCACATCCATGCATTTTATTTTCACTACCCACAAAACTAGCTTCCACTCCCCAAACATATGTGCACACCCCACTCCCTCCAACATCATCATCAATTTTATGTGGTTATAAACAAAGCCTCATCCAAGCAAGCCTCACCTTTGAAAATATTTGACAGTAGTGGTATCACAAGCTCAGTGTTTAATAAAAAGCGCTCAATCCACAACAAAGTCTCAACACAGGAACAGAGTACCAGTAGTGGAACAACAACCTCCAGACTGAACAGAGTAACAACACTGATTGAATAAAGGTCACCAAACAGAATTAGCAAGCAGAAGTACATGTAGTATAACGTATCATTCACACAAACAAAACGTGTTCTATTCCACAGCTAAATGTTCATAAGGGTGACCATGTAGAGAAGGGTGACCATGATGAGTGCAGAGAAGGGTGACTATGAGTGCAGATAAGGGTGACTATTAGTGCAGAGAAGGGTGACCATGAGTGCAGAGAATGGTGAGGTCATTCAGCTATCAGAGTTATGTCCTACATGTAGCTTGCCAGCACACACCAGCTGGTGGGAGGGGACATGAGGAGTGGAATGGGTGGGGGGATGAAGGAGGGTGTACACTCAAGTATCAGTGATAGAGAAAGGTAGACACAGATGAAAACAGGACTCTCTACTTCCAAAACAGATGAGGCAGTTCTGGTCCTGGACCATGGTTCAGTTGATTAATATTCATAATTAATTAATACACAGCTTCTACAAATTGATATATTAGTGTTTGAAATGCACAAAAACAGACAAGTTTGCTCGGACACCTTCAGAAGGTTATCTGCAGAGAATCAATTTCTAGACAACATGTTTCAACTTACTACTTCATTTTCTCAAGCCCATTTGCAACTTTGGTGCAGAGGGAGAGAGATCTACAACTGTACATATTTATTAACTTTCTAAAAAAACTCTTAATCAGTTAACATTTACCAGCCGTTCTCCTACTGAAATTGAAATGCTATCCAATCAGGAAGTCACGTGAGCAGTTGTGGTTTTGTACTTTTAATGCCACATGGTGCATAAACAATATTCTGTAATTAGATTTTGGATATCCCAAACCAATTTTGTTGTTAAAACGTCCACTCAAATGTAAAAGTGATGCAAAAAAAATTTATCATCAAATAGCATGTTATGCACTGTTTCATAATGAGGTATGGACATTACTTACAATTCTAATTGCGTATGTGAATACTATTGTCTGCACCTCTATAAACAATATCTTACACACATTTCTGGCACGGTATGTCGTCAGCCTATTCCAAAAACGTGTATACCTCTAACATAGGATTGCTCCACATAGTACATGGCTGTTTCATTGCATCGAAAAGAGTTGTTTACAGTTACATTGCTCAAGTGTTATGTCATTCCATTGCAACCAAGATGAGAGATTTTGGCCGATGGAATGCACTACCTTTCTATAAAAGTGAACACCTTGGTAGCTCTGGAACAGATTTAACAAAGGGTTCAACCTATGCAATACGCGATAATATTGGGTTTGCGTCATATAAAGCTTTCCAACCGGAATGGTTATTCTATAAATGCTTTTAAATAAGCAGACTGTGGCACACACACACATACACATTCCACACACATATACATACTCCACACACCCACTACACACTACTCAATACACCACACTCTTACACCCATAATGCATATACATACAATCTACCATGCATTTACTCACTCCACACACTTATTATGCACTTACACTTCATACAGACTAACAGAGCACTAATCCACTACTTAACCTCCACACACCCAAATACAGACCCCACATCCACTCTCTCATGTATGTGCACACTCCATCCCCACTCCATCCCATGTATGTGCACACAACACTCCCTCCCATGTATGTGCACACAACACTCCCTCCCATGTATGTGCACACAACACTCCCTCCCATGTATGTGCACACAACACTCCCTCCCATGTGTGTGCACACAACACTCCCTCCCTCCCATGTATGTGCACACAACACTCCCTCCATGTATGTGCACACAACACTCCCTCCCATGTATGTGCACACAACATGTATGTGCACACAACACTCCTTCCCATGTATGTGCACACAACACTCCCTCCCATGTGTGTGCACACAACACTCCCTCCCATGTGTGTGCACACAACACTCCCTCCCTCCCATGTATGTGCACACAACACTCCACTCCCTCCCATGTATGTGCACACAACACTCCCTCCCTCCCATGTATGTGCACACAACACTCCCTCCCATGTGTGTGCACACAGCACTCCCTCCCATGTATGTGCACACAACACTCCCTCCCATGTATGTGCACACAACACTCCCTCCCATGTGTGTGCACACAACACTCCCTCCCTCCCTCCCATGCATGTGCACACAACACTCCACTCCCTCCCATGTATGTGCACACAACACTCCCTCCCTCCCATGTATGTGCACACAACACTCCCTCCCATGTGTGTGCACACAACACTCCCTCCCATGTATGTGCACACAACACTCCCTCCCATGTGTGTGCACACAACACTCCCTCCCATGTGTGTGCACACAACACTCCCTCCCTCCCATGTATGTGCACACAACACTCCACTCCCTCCCATGTATGTGCACACAACACTCCCTCCCTCCCATGTATGTGCACACAACACTCCCTCCCATGTGTGTGCACACAGCACTCCCTCCCATGTATGTGCACACAACACTCCCTCCCATGTATGTGCACACAACACTCCCTCCCATGTGTGTGCACACAACACTCCCTCCCTCCCTCCCATGCATGTGCACACAACACTCCACTCCCTCCCATGTATGTGCACACAACACTCCCTCCCTCCCATGTATGTGCACACAACACTCCCTCCCATGTGTGTGCACACAACACTCCCTCCCATGTATGTGCACACAACACTCCCTCCCATGTGTGTGCACACAACACTCCCTCCCATGTGTGTGCACACAACACTCCCTCCCATGTATGTGCACACAACACTCCCTCCCATGTATGTCCCATGTATGTGCACACAAAAATCTCTTCCATGTATGTGCACACAACACTCCCTTCCATGTATGTGCACACAACACTCCCTCCATGTATGCGCACACAACACTCCCTCCCATGTATGACAATACTCCCTCCCATGTATGTGCACACAACACTCCCTCCACACTCCAATCACTCCCATGTTAGCTACTATCCACTATACAACTCATGTAGCTTATGTATGTATACCATCCTTTTTCTTCACCAGAGTCAGTCATGAAGTACTCTCACAATCAGAGTTATCTAGCTGGCTGGCCTATGAACACATCTTGGCTTAGTCGTCATGCCTCATTTGTCACAGTGTCAAGTTTATTCATTGTGGAGGTTATTTTCTAACATTAGTGCATAAGAAAATGGTCCACCATCCTCCAAACCACAAAGCCAAAGGTATGACTTCCTAAATGATCGCTAACATTTTGCTGCTCTCGAGATTGAATAACAGAAGACAGACTTCCATCAATACCATATGAGTGCAAACGGAGCTTAGTTGTAGTTGCATGATTATGTACAAACCCCACTCCAGCTACCTGCAATTGCAGACAACCACCTTATGCAACAGTTTGTCTGCAATTGCAGACAGTGGTAAGTTATCTGTTAAGGCACCACCTTAAGAGGGAGGGAGGTGCCTTAAGAGGGAGGGAGGTGCCTTAAGAGGGAGGGAGGTGCCTTAAGAGGGAGGTACCTTAAGAGGAAGGTGCCTTAAGATGGAGGGAGGTGCCTTAAGAGGGAGGGAGGTGCCTTAAGAGGGAGGGAGGTGCCTTAAGAGGGAGGGAGGTGCCTTAAGAGGGAGGGAGGTGCCTTAAGAGGGAGGGAGGTACCTTAAGAGGGAGGGAGGTGCCTTAAGAGGGAGGTAGGTGCCTTAGAGGAGGGAGGTGCCTTAAGAGGGAGGGAGGTGCCTTAAGAGGGAGGGAGGTGCCTTAAGAGGGAGGGAGGTGCCTTAAGAGGGAGGGAGGTGCCTTAAGAGGGAGGGAGGTGCCTTCAGAGGGAGGGAGGTGCCTTAAGAGGGAGGGAGGTGCCTTAAGAGGGTGGGAGGTGCCTTAAGAGGGAGGGGGGTGCCTTAAGAGGGAGGGAGGTGCGCCTTAAGAGGGAGGTGTCTTAAGTAGACAGACAGAACCTCCATAGTCACAAAACAGGAGGAACACAGAATCTAGCAACCACCAGACTAAATGGTCAGTAGTGAGGGAGGATCTAGCATGTCTTATGTATTTAGGCCCTATGTGGTTCTAACCTGCATATGATCAGTTAATACATGTATCCCTAAAATTCACATCCATTTCACTACCCACAAAACAAGCTTCCACCCCCAAACATATGTGCACACCCCACCCACTCCCATCATCATCACCTATTTTATGTGGTTCTAAATATAGCCTCATCCAAGCCAGTCTTACCTTTGAAATGTTTGACAGTAGTAGTATCACTAGCTGAATGTTCAATAATAAGCGCTCAATCCACAACTAAGTCTCAACACAGGAACAGAGTACCAGTAGTCACTAAACAGGAACAGCAGCGTCCAGACTGAACAGAATAACAAGACTGTATAGAGGTCACCAAACAGAACTACATGTAGCAAGCAGAAGTATAACTTATCGTTCACACAAACAAAATGTTTTCTATTCCTCAGCTAAATGATAATAAGGGTGACGATGTGTGCAGAGAAGGGTGACCATGTGTGCAGAGAAGGGTGACCATGAGTGCAGAGAAGGGTGACCATGAGTGCAGAGAAGGGTGACGATGTGTGCAGAGAAGGGTGACCATGTGTGCAGAGAAGGGTGACCATGAGTGCAGAGAAGGGTGACCATGAGTGCAGAGAAGGGTGACGATGTGTGCAGAGAAGGGTGACCATGAGTGCAGAGAAGGGTGACCACGTGTGCAGAGAAGGGTGACCATGAGTGCAGAGAAGGGTGACCATGTGTGCAGAGAAGGGTGACCATGAGTGCAGAGAAGGGTGACCATGTGTGCAGAGAAGGGTGACCATGAGTGCAAAGAAGGGTGACCATGAGTGCAGAGAAGGGTGACCATGTGTGTAGAGAAGGGTGACCATGAGTGCAGAGAAGGGTGACCATGTGTGCAGAGAAGGGTGACCATGTGTGCAGAGAAGGGTGACCATGTGTGCAGAGAAGGGTGACCATGTGTGCAGAGAAGGGTGACCATGAGTGCAGAGAAGGGTGACCATGTGTGCAGAGAAGGGTGACCATGAGTGCAGAGAAGGGTGACCATGTGTGCAAAGAAGGGTGACCATGAGTGCAGAGAAGGGTGACCATGTGTGTAGAGAAGGGTGACCATGAGTGCAGAGAAGGGTGACCATGTGTGCAGAGAAGGGTGACCATGTGTGCAGAGAAGGGTGACCATGTGTGCAGAGAAGGGTGACCATGTGTGCAGAGAAGGGTGACCATGAGTGCAGAGAAGGGTGACCATGAGTGCAGAGAAGGGTGACGATGTGTGCAGAGAAGGGTGACCATGTGTGCAGAGAAGGGTGACCATGAGTGCAGAGAAGGGTGACCATGAGTGCAGAGAAGGGTGACGATGTGTGCAGAGAAGGGTGACCATGAGTGCAGAGAAGGGTGACCACGTGTGCAGAGAAGGGTGACCATGAGTGCAGAGAAGGGTGACCATGTGTGCAGAGAAGGGTGACCATGAGTGCAGAGAAGGGTGACCATGTGTGCAGAGAAGGGTGACCATGAGTGCAAAGAAGGGTGACCATGAGTGCAGAGAAGGGTGACCATGTGTGTAGAGAAGGGTGACCATGAGTGCAGAGAAGGGTGACCATGAGTGCAGAGAAGGGTGACCATGAGTGCAGAGAAGGGTCACCATGAGTGCAGAGAAGGGTGACCATGTACCATGTGTGCAGAGAAGGGTGACCATGAGTGCAGAGAAGGGTGACCATGAGTGCAGAGAAGGGTGACCATGTGTGCAGAGAAGGGTGACCATGAGTGCAGAGAAGGGTGACCATGAGTGCAGAGAAGGGTCACCATGAGTGCAGAGAAGGGTGACCATGTACCATGTGTGCAGAGAAGGGTGACCATTAGTGCAGAGAAGGGTGACCATGAGTGCAGAGAAGGGTGACCATGAGTGCAAAGAAGGGTCCATCTGCACAATGCATCTGTGCTCAACTGCAATCCAGATCAATCCGGATTGGGGGGGGGGGGGGGGGGTGTTCACACTAGGTAATCAGTATTCATTGACCAAACCGAATCGATGCAGTAGGGTGTGCCGATTGAGATACATGTTTGCATTCAGCGGACACCCCTAAAATTCACAAGCTTCTCCTCCCCAGACATACATCCCTAACAATAAACATCATCACCTCCAATAGCAATACAGCCAGCCTCACCTTTGGAAACTGATAGTATCACGAGCTGAATGTTCAATATGCAGTGTTATGCACTCAATCCACAAATAAGTCTCCAACAGGAACAGAGTAACAAGACAAATAGAGTCACCAAACAGGAACACAGGATATAGCAACCTCCAGACTAAACAAAAGAACCAACAGTGAAATAGAGGAACTAGTGTGTCATTTGTATTTAAGAACCCTTGCGGTTCTAACCTGTTTGGCCGGACTATGTCAAATGTGTGGCCCAGTAATGTTATTCACGTGTCAAATCCCCACTAATCCCAACTTCGCCCCAGGGGGTCTCACGTAACAATAATGCATTACGTCTCGATATAGGTGCGAAAGAACTAATCTCGGCACACATTACACCTCAAATGAAAGAGCAGTTTAGCTTGCTAGACATACGTTTCATAATGAGGTATGGACATTACTTAAAGGTACATGTACTGTTATTCTAATTGCATATGAATACTATTATAAACAATATCTTACACAAAAATCTGGCATGGTATCTCATCAGCCTGTTCCAAAAACGTGTATACCTCTAACATAGGATTGCTCCACATAGTACATGGCTGTTTCATTGCATCGAAAAGAGTTGTTTACAGTTACATTTTGAAATATTTGCTCAAGTGTTATGTCATTCCATTGCAAGCAAGATGAGAGATTTTGGCCGATGGAATGCACTACCTTTCTATAAAAGTGAACGCCTTGGTAGCTCTGGAACAGATTTAACAAAGGGTTCAACCTATGCAATACGCGATAATATTGGGTTTGCGTCATATAAAGCTTTCCAACCGGAATGGTTATAAATTCTATAAACGAAGTAACCTGCTTTGAATAGGACCTAGACACTGGCTGTTTGCAATAGTATCCAAATGATCCATCAGCATTTAAGGTGTAATTTCTGAGGATGCTTGGGAAGTTTTTTAAAAATTAATTATTTTAGAATTGCCCCATTTTCTACAAGACTCAATACTTAAATGTGCAGAGGTTGTATACAACATTACTTACATGCATGTGTGCATCATTGTACCTTGCAAGTTTCATTGAGAGACTCCCACTATGAAACGTCTATAAGGTTTGCCTGAACTTTTGGAAATAAAATCTGAGAAATGCTCTTTTGCACAAAATGACGCAGGGTGAGTTAGATGATCATCTTTACTTATATCTACTCCAGAGAATCTTACATAGCTGTATGTCACAGTTCTGTACTTCAGCTTTGCACCATGCAGTCTCCTACCATATACCGTGCAGTATTTTTTCTAGTGCAGTATGATGAAACTCCATTGTGTTACTCGAATATTCATAGAATTCAATTCAATCACAGCAGATTTAATTCAACAATTCAATCTGCAAGTACAAAGTCCAGCGGATCCGGGGGGGGGGGGGGGGGGGGGGGGGGGACACATGCCCCCCCTCCTTCAAAATAATTTTTTTTTCTTGCCATTTAGCTGTGCGTGCTGAAGCTCTGTCTACATGCATGCTTATTGATTCCTACAGCGTGTGCGTATTTATGATACGCGCCGATATAGATCATCAATCATTCATTACCCGTCCGATAGTTTAATAATTATATGCAATGGCAGCACGATTTGAAGGAACTGAGTGTGACGAATTGGAGTGTCAAAGCAGTAAAAAATCATGCAGGCGCTTTCTCTCCTAAACGTAGAATATTCACCTGGCTAGCAAGAATGTTGTAAAAGGGGGCCATCGCTTGTTTTGAAGGGATAGGCCTAGAAATAAGAAAATGAAATAACCACTCAGGTGTGTTAAGACTGGCTACACTTAAAATATTTAAATAGCTGCCAAAGCAAGTGTTTATTCATACACAGACGTTACGGATTAATAATATCCAATACACTTGGATTGATAACACATAATTAATATATAATGCCGTTTCTATGACAATGGTTACACGCGGTGAAATAATTGACTTGAATGTTAGAATTGAAAACCGCACGATAAAAGAATAGTTTTTCGCATGTTTCTGCAGTTCTTCAACTTCTGGGATACCCATATTTCATCACTATACTAGGCACATAGATCATTATTTGCAGACAAACATTACAACAAGCACAAAATTCATCGTTTTCGTTGTGCAACTTACGCAAACGATGCACTGTTCCAAATCCTTACTTGTACATGGGAAGAGTGCTAGTATGTGGTAAGGCTTCAGTCTCACTTACAAGCCTTGTTCAATCACCCTGGGTGCTTACACTTTCATGTAAGCCACAACATATATCCATGAAATCAGGCCAAGGTGCATGACTTAGCTTGAAATCAAAAAACAGGACGATCATGCAAGCATAGCCTTAACGTTTTTCCATTCAAGGACGTAGTTATAGGCATGCATTAAATCCAGTGGCAGATACAGGGGGGGGCAAACCCGGCCTATGCCCCCCCTAACTAATAAGGATACGCCTCCTGTCCCTTGCAATGAATTTAATTACATGTCATCAGCGCCGCACTGTCTTAGCTCTTGCAGGCGTTAGACCTGTTGTACGTGCTAAGTATCACCCCTGATAGTGGCACTTTTTCTATTGCTTTTGAGCGTTCAGTTCGTACATTCGTTCAGCGTTCAGTTAGTACATTCGTTCAGCATTCAGTTCGTACATTGCGAATTTCAATTTCAATTGCCGTCAGGAAAGTAGTAGATCTGCGGAGTTCGCCGTCATCCGGATCCCCAGCTGACCATTGCTGAAGTGTTTGCGACGAGCAAAATGTGTTTGTGCCAATGAATCTTGAGTGCCTAACCCTAAAAACACCAGTGGCTAGGGTTTTGGTGCTTACTGCGCTTTCCCAGACACCCTGGCAAGTTCGGAGGGGCACACCCCCATTCCCATCCCTATATGCCCCCCCTAACACAAAATCCTGTATCCGCCCCTGAAATCATCATTTCTTTCGTGTTCGTATCTCTTTGCAGCTAAAGACGTTTCCCTGTCAAACATAGGGAATTACACGTACATCAGTTTATTCAGATATCAATGTTAAAAGGTCCATATATACAAGTGGTAAGCAGCAATGCTAAAAAATTGACCACAACAGGTCCTGGCTATACCAGACAGTTTCCAACATCAAGCCAAGCTACAGTTAGCCATATCATTGCTCACAAGAGGGTTGCCCAATACAAAAAGGAGGGGGGGGGGGGGGCTTTAAGCGCCCAATACAACAAGGGGGTCGCTTTAAGCGCCCGATACACGAAAAGTGGAAGCTGAATGCACCTTGCTGCAAGCTTTTAGAAGACAGCAAAAAGGCAGACTGACCATTGCAACGTATGCTATTAAATAGCATCACTGACACATTAGCCCAATTTTCTACTTGGATCTTTAGAGATGCTGGCGCTGTTGGCAGGCTTGTGGGAGCATGCAGGCTGTTAGCGTTTGAATCTCTATATTTTTTGAATTGCAATACTATTATTATACACTTATGTGTTCTTTCTGTCCTTCCCAAGCCCAATCGACAATCAAGTGGAACCTGCTCAGGTATGTTAAAGGGAGGCTGAACTGGAAAAACAAGTACCCTTCATATCAAAGATAATCCAAGTGATGCGCTATGACGCAAAACTTTGTAAGCTTATATCTTCCGATCCATGAAATTTTGATACCAACACAGCAACGTGTTCGTGGCTTTGCCTACACGCGGTTAGATGAGACACTATGAAGCCAAGGGGGTAAGGGCCTCGTTATAGCCAGTATGGGGGTAAGTATGAAGCAGCCCTCGCGACTTATGATCGTACATTTGAATGTCATGCATGCGTACAATATGGCTAAACGTGTGTATTTACTATACATGTACTGTACTGCTTTAGATTAGTTGATGTACACGTACAGCTATGCACAAGTGTGTATGGTTCCTACATATACAAAGAAGCAGCATTATGTAGCTTAGATCCCCGTGGCAGCCAGCCTAACCTGATCGTACTCCACAGACATTTGTCCGCAACGTGCATCTGCCTCAATGAGCCAGAGACCTGAACGCAATTGATCTGTGTTCTCTGTATGAATGGTTGGCAAAGCTGCCCTACATATAAAGCATTTTCAGGTGTCCCATTTTTGACATATAATGCTGCAGCTACAATTGGTATGGTACCATACACATTTGTCATTTGTCGTAATGTTGCAGATGCCTGCACACTACCTTTTTCTTGTGTCATGCTTTTCATCCTTGCACAGCAGAAAATGGTGCGCTCATTGCCAAAACTAAGATGAGTTATCGTGGTATGGTGGGATTAAGATTACGGCAATCCACCCTTCCCTTAAAATGCACCTAATTTAGATGATTGACAATGTTCTGAACCGTGCAGCGAGTCTGATATTCCAGGTACCACCATATTAATGTATACCTCCTCTCAGCCTGAGGTGTTACATGATCAGATGCTGAACCAGGGTGCATAACCAAGAGAACGCGAGTGCATGTGTATCATCAAGAAAGTGAAGACGTGAGGTAAAATTGAAGGAACAGTGTACTGTATAGTGAAAGTTTCTTTCTTTGGGTTGGGTATCCATCCACACACCAAGGTAACAAAAGCAAGGTTGAACCTCTTATTATGACTAAGGAAGTGAGCGTGCACAGCAGGTATTGCATACATGCATGTAACGTCGTACATGTAAGAAGTACAGGTAGGCAGGGCATAGAGAAAGAAATGAAATATTAGAAAAGGGGTAGCTACATGGTCTGTGTATATTTAGGCCAATTCCTAAATTTTTGATTCGGTATTATCCGCAATCACCAAAGCAAGGTTTATGACGCAATTGAGCTCGCGTCCTCAATTTTATGGAATCAAAAAATAACGAGAAGCAGATGGGAACGTGACGTGACCTCCATAGAACGCGACGTGACCTCCATAGAACGCGACCCCGAACCGGAGCTAGAACGGACGGTACTGGTAGTACAGCTGGCCCCGCCCACTGTGTATCATTTTATTCTTGTAACTGTACTATAGAGACGCGATAGTTAACGCTGCCCTTGCCCTTACTACGTTGCCCGCCATGGACTGAATATGTGCATGTGTTCTAGAACAGACGGTAGTAAAGCTGGTCTAATATAGAGACGCGATAATTAACCTAAACGCTACCCTTACTACATTGCCCGCCACGGACTGAACCTGTGTACGTGTGCTCCCTCCCCCCCCCCCCCCCACCATTTGTGATACATGCACAATACTTAATACCCCATGCAAGCTTTAATGATGTACATGTGCCGCTTTCCTGTTACATTAAACGAGTTCAATCATTGAGTCCATGTTCATGTTATTACACATAATTGCTGTGTGTGTATGTCGGCCTGTGCAGATGTTAGTAAATTAGTGCAGTTGCACTCAACATGTATGTAGATATGTATTCCTCCCTAGCTCCCTCCCTGCCTTACTTTTCATATATATGAAGTGTGGCACTGACATATCTAAGTCAGAGTATAATAATAAGAACAATATGAGGGCCAATGTATACATCCGAGGTGACATCCTAACATATGCATGGTGCAAAGGATGGGTTGTCAACTGCTACCAATGTCATGTATCTGTATTGCTTACTATGTAGTTTCTTGCATTCTTGTAAATCTAGGATCTCTAATGAAACTATATAATAAGAATAGAAAGCTTACAATATATTTTCTTTCAAGGCACACAAATATATTATATTTAAGTGCAAGAAGGCATGCATGCTCCATGCAATGCATGTGATGAATGTGTGGTGTGTATGTGTGTATGTTTGTATGTGTGTCTGTGTATGTATGTGTGTATGAATGTATGTATGTATGTATGTGTGTGTATGTATGTATGTATGTATGTATGTGTGTATGTATAGATGAATGTATGTGTCTGTATGTATGTATGTATGTGTGTGTGTGTATGTATGTATGTATGTATGTATGTATGTATGTATGTATGTATGTATGTATGTACGGTCATACATACCATACATACATACATACATACATACATACATTCATATATACATACACACATACATACATACATGCATACACACACATACATACATACATACATTCATACACACATACATACACAGACACACATACAAACATACACACATACACACCACACATTCATCACATGCATTGCATGGAGCATGCATGCCTTCTTGCACTTAAATATAATATACTTGTGTGTCTTAAAAGAAAATATGGGACAGTGTCCAGCAAAATCGGGCTTGTGGGGTTATAATTTTATCACTATAAAAATTGCACGTTACACTTAACAGCACATCTTCGCAACGGTACAACCTTTTCCTTTCAAATTTCGTACACTTGTTCCCACACCATTTCTCTCTGTGGAAATCGATTTTTGTAATTTACGTATTTTCCGTGCAGCGGGTACAGCATTCGTTAACCCCGCGGGTTAGAAATCCACATTTCTCGAGGTGCGAGTGTTGAAAACGCGTCAAATTCGGAACATACATAGTGAAGTCCTGTAGCTATTGATTTGTTCAGATCGTTGATTTGTATATTATCCGTTACGGTAATATGGCAGTGCAAAGTTAGTGCATATTTCCCGCTCGATTCGCGCCACCAATGTATCCTAACGCGCTTCCCGTTCTTCCGAGTACATGAATATGCAATTTATATCTGGCTCCGCCTATTCTCCGCCCCAAAGACCCAGTACCACTTTTGCTTGCTGGGGAAATTAAAGTGGAAACAATCTCGTTACGGCTGGCTTTGACTTTACAACTAGCGATTAGCGAAGTAAAGTTAACAAGTAATTGAGGCGATCGTGCAATGCACGTGGACTCTCGTGCCAACTCGGTACGTACGCACTCATAGCCACATTATAATACATCGCAGACATCAGGAGGGTGGTGATTGATTCATTTAGGAAAAGACTTTCCGCGGACAAGTACGATTGCTAAGCCTTACTGTATACTACATGTACTATAAGTCTTGCTGCCTTCTTTGCACAACGTTAGCAACACAAACTAATGCCATATGCATGGTGCAGTGCCAGTTATAAGAAGTGCTGTTACTGTGCTTGTAAAGTGGTACTATGGTGTTGTGCTTGTGAAGTAGTGCTATTGTGCAGTACCCGTTATGGTGCTGAAGTAGTGCCATGCATGGGTGAAGTAGTGCTATGGTGCTGATTGTGTAGTGCTATGGTGCTGCATTTATGAAGCAGAGTGCCTCTGTGTGACGTAGTGCTATGGTGCAGTACTTGTGACGTAGTGCTATGGTGCAGTGCTTGTGATGTAGTGCTATGGTGCAGTGCTTGTGATGTAGTGCTATTGTGCAGTGCTTGTGATGTAGTGCTATGGTGCAGTGCTTGTGACGTAGTGCTATGGTGCAGTGCTTGTGACAGTGCTATGGTGCAGTGCTTGTGATGTAGTGCTATGGTGCAGTGCTTGTGACGTAGTGCTATGGTGCAGTGCTTGTGACGTAGTGCTATGGTGCAGTGCTTGTGACGTAGTACTATGGTGCAGTGCTTGTGCAAGGAAGCAAGGGCCATGGGGGCCATTACCCCCATTTTATTGTCATAGGGGGGCATTCCCCCCCCCCCCCCCCCTCACCTTTATTAAGTACGAACTATACACCATCCTAAAATTTATGTCAGGTCCTCAGCCTATAGACACATTTCTTTGTACCCCCCCCCCCCCCCCCCCCCACCTTTAAATACCTTACTACACACCTGATGGTGGCACCGTGCTTCTGAGGTAGTGCTATGGTGCTATGTTTGCTGTGGTGCTTATTGTGTAGTGCTATGGTGCTGCACTTATCAAGTAGTGATATTGTTCAGTGCTAAGCCATGCTATGGTGCTGTGTTTGTGAAGTATGTGAAGTAGTGCTATGGTGTTGTGCATGTGAATTAGTGCCATCCCTATTATGGTGCTGAAGTAATGCCATGGGTGAATTATGTGTGCTGATTGTGTAGTGCTATGGTGCTGATTGTGTAGTGCTAAGGTGCTGATTGTGTAGTGCTATGTGTGCTGATTGTGTAGTGCTATGCTGCTGATTGTGTAGTGCTATGGTGCTGATTGTGTAGTGCCATGGTGCTGATTGTGTAGTGCTATGGTGCTGATTGTGTAGTGCTGTGATGCTAATAGTGTAATGCTATGGTGCTGCATTTATGAAGTAGGGCTATGGTGCAGTGTTTGTGACGTAGTGCTATGGGTTATATAAATGGAGGGGGGGGTGCTACACGCCATCCTAAAAGTTCTAATATAGATCAGATCTCTCCCCCCTCGGCCTATAGACATGCTCATTTATATGCACCCTCCACCTTCCTACACGCCTGATGGTGCTATACTTGTGAAGTAGTGCTATGGTGCAGTGACTGTGCGAGGAAGCAAGGGCCATGGGGGCCATTGCCTCCATTTTATTGTTGTAGAGGGGCATTCCCCCCCCCCCCTCCCCCCCTCACCTTTATTCTGTATGATGTTTAAAAGTATACATGGAGGGGGGAGTTGGGGGGGGGGGGGGGGGGGGGAAGTGGTATACGCCATCCTAAAATTTCTGAGTCAGGTCCTCAACCTATAGACACGCTTATTTATTTGTACCCCCCACCTTTAAATACCTTCCTACGCACCTAATGGTGGCACTGTGCTTCTGAAGTAGTAGCATGGTGCTATGCTTGTGAAGTGGTGTTGTGGTGCTTATTGTGTAGTGCTATGGGCTGTGTTTATCAAGTATGCTATTGTGCAATGCTATGGTGCTGTGTTTGTGAAGCATGTGAAGTAGTGCTATAGTGTTGTGCATGTGAAGTAGTGCCATCCCTGTTTAGTGCTGATGTAGTGCTATGGTGCTGATTGGTTAGTACTATGGTGCTGATTTTGTAGTGCTATGGTGCTGATTGTGTAGTGCTATGGTGCTGATTGTGTAGTGCTATGGTGCTGATTGTGTAGTGCTATGGTGCTGATTGTGTAGTGCTATGGTGCTGATTGTGTAGTGCTATGGTGCTGATTGTGTAGTGCTATGGTGCTGATTGTGTAGTGCTATGGTGCTGATTGTGTAGTGCTATGGTGCTGATTGTATACTGCTATGGTGCTAATAGTGTAATGCTATGGTGCTGAATTTATGAAGTAGAGCTATGGTGTTGTGCTTGTGAAGTAGTGCTATTGTGCAGCGCCTGTTAAGAAGTGCTAGTATAGTGCTGTGCTTGTGAAATAGTGCTTTTTATGGTGGACTACTACAGATCAAAGACAACTTGTTACCCATTTTGTTTCAGGAGTATTGGTAATTGCTATAGGAAGGTTAGCCCTTAATCCTCATTTGAAAAGACAACAGTTTGCACCACCCATCCTCATGTTAATTGGGAATGGGCTTGTGACTCATGTACACATCTGATGCTCCTTGAAATCTTCCTTTTTGAAAGCGTACTACACCTTTAATTAATGTTCATGTATAGTTTACAGCACCCTTTTAATGGGGTGCAATGCCCAAGCAATACACATGTAGCTTCCATGGTACAAGGTGCACCTTGAACTGTGACCATGCAGGCCAGGTCACCACTTAATGGCTGCATGGGAAATATGGTCAAGGTGACTCTGATGGAAACAATAGATGGTCTTTAAGGCAAGCTATGACCACCTCGGCCATCATGTAGCTATAGTGACCACCTCAGTGTGGAGCTATGTCTCCTGACCACTCCAAAACTTGCCAAAGCTGTTATCCAACTGGTACATGGGAAAGGCAATGGCTCTAGACTTGCCCATCACTTCTCACCTCTTCATTTAACCCCCTAACACTATTGATGACACCTTGTGCTCTGACCTGGGGTGTGTGTGTGTGAAGCCTAAGATACGGAGGCACCAGCTATAAGCTTGCCTCACACCTCTTGCCACCACCTCTAAATTCCAAAAGCTATCCTTACCCGGACTGCCAACCCTGATGTACATTAGTGATTGCTTTGATTGCTTGTGTGTGTTGTACATCTGTGATTGTGTGTGTATATGTGCCTGCATATGTGTGTGTGTCTGTACGTGTGTGTGTTTGCAAATTCTAAGTGGTGCCCCTCATACATGGCCCCTATTTCATCTAGGGAGCTGAGCAACATACTCTGAATATTTATATAGTAGCTCATATAGTACAAGAGCAGTGTTGAGATTTTTTGGTTTAAGTCCAGGCTTCCAGGGGTAGAAGCTTTGGAAGCCTTGCATATGTTAGCAGTGAATATTATTGCTAACCTATCACTACAGATTATGGCAGGTCTGGGCCACTGGAAAGTTTACATAGACTGTGTTCACAACCAACAAGCTTGTTATTTCTTATAGTGCAGTGCTTGTAAAGTAGTGCTACATGTATGATGCGAAGTTGTGCTATGGTGCTGTGCTTGTGAAGTGCTTTTTCACAGGCACAGCACCATAGCACTACTTCACAAGCACTGCACCATAGCACAACTTAACAGGCACTGCACCACAGCACTGCTTCACAGGCACTGCAACAATAGCACTGCAAAATAGAACTTCTTGATAAAACAGCACCATAGAAAGCACCATAGCACTACTTCATAAGCATAGCACCAAGGCACTAACAGGTGCGAAGGAAGGTATATAAAGTTGGGGGGTGCAAAAAAAAGAGCTCACACAGTACAAGATCAGTCCTTCACAGAAGCAGCTTTGGAAGCCTAGCATATGGTGGCAGTGAATATTATTGTTAACCTATCACTACAGATAATGGCAGGACTGGGCCACTGGAAAGTTTACATAGACTGAATGGTAATAGTGTTCACATACCAGCTGAATGGTAAGTGTTCACATTCAAATACAAATACATGTACACCAACAAATTTCCCAGCTTGAACATGTATGTTATTTTAAAAAGCACTTCACAAGCACCATAGCACTACTTCACAGGCACAGCACCATAGCACAACATCACAGGGACTGCACCATAGCACTATTTCACACTGGAGGGGGGTCCCAATGGCCCCCATACGTCCTTTGCCACTGACCATAGCACTATGTCATAAATGCAGCACCATAGCACTACACAATCAGCACACATACTTCACCCATGGCACTACTTCAGCACCATAACAGGGATGGCACTACTTCACATGCACAAACTTCACATGCACTGCACCACACAATCAGCACCATAGCACTACACAATCAACACCCTAGCACTACACAATCAGCACCGTAGCACCACTACACTGTACTTCACAAGCATAGCACATACCATGGCACCATAGCACTACACAATCAGCACACATAGCACTACACAATAAGCACCACAACACTACTTCACTAGTATAGCACCAAGGTACTACTTCAGAAGGACAGCACCATCAGGCGTGTAGGAAGGTGGGGCTGCAAATAAATGAGCATGTCTATAGGCTGAGGGTAGAGATCTGATCTATGTTTAGGATGGTGTGTGGTACCCCCCTTCCCCCTCTATTTATACTCTTATATATGGTACTGTGGAGGGGGGGGGGGGGGGGGGGGGGCTATGG